>JAOWBW010001034.1:180200-481499 GCA_026119855.1 Campanula takesimana | reverse complement strand
TGGAGTGCATAATGTGTTCCATGTCTCCATGCTAAGGAAGTATATTCATGATCCAAGTCATGTGATAGAGTACAAAGCAACTAAGAGTTCGGGCAGATTTGACGTACGATGAACGACCAATCAAGATCGTCGACAGAAAAGATGAGGTCGTAAGAAAACGTACGGTTCCCTATGTGAAAGTGCAATGGAGTAATCACTCAGAAAGAGAAGCGACGTGGGAGCTAGAAAGCGAAATGCCGCGAATTGTACCCAGAAATATTCTCGGAGTAAGGTAACGTCTAAGTTTAAGGACAAACTTCTTTAAGGGGGTAAAGATGTAAAGACAGACCCAAAATTTTCTTTTAATTATTTATTTAATTAATTTAATTGAATTGAATTATTTAATTAAATGAAACTTAAAGTTATTGGGTAAATAAAGAAGCGGGTTAAATAGTTAAAGAGTGGGCCAAGTGTATTGAGCTCCAATTGGGTTGGCCCGAACTAAATTAAATGGACTCAAGCCCAACTCACAAATTACCCAAGATATAAATACAATGGTTAGTGAAATCCTAGGTTTTATTCTTAATCCTCAAAACAACACAAACCACAAAAACCCTAATTCCTATACCAAGACTCCCGAACAAGGAGGGAGGAGGAAGAAAGATTTCGGCCATTGTTTTGGAGATACAATCCGACTAAATCCAAGGTAATGTCAAACCTTATACTCTAAAATATATTCATTGATTTTGGTTGAGTAAAGCTTGAATTATGAATGTTGTAAAAGAATACATTAGGGTTTGCATGCTAGTGATTTATTTATGAGAAATTATTACTAGAAGTTTAGATCCAAAGACTTTAATCAAAGTATGATCTTCATGTTAGTTTTTATTCTAAGATTGATTCTTGATGATAATGATCTTAATGAATTAATACTCTCCAATGCATGGGGATTAATCAATATGAGATTGAGACTAATTTGGGTTTAACAAAAAGAAGAAAAAATATGGGTTTACACCCATATCATATTCGGCCGAATGGCCATAAAAGGATGGGGAATTATTTTGGTTAATTTTAACGATTATTGTTATTGATTTTTGAATGAATTGATGTTAAAAAGTTACAAGAAAATTTAGATCAAGAGAAGTTGATCAAATTAATGGATAATTGAAGCTAGGGTTTCGGCCTAGGAGTCATTAAAGTTGGGTGTTGATTTTGATTAAAAATGTTAAGAGTTGGGACGGAAAAGTTAGTATTTTCGTTAGATTTATAACGGAAAGAAAGTATGATCCTGAAAAGAATTGTTAGAAAGTTAGAAAACTAACTAGAAAGGATGTAATAGTTACTTGGAAAACCTTGAAAGTTAGAAAGATAACGGAAAGGAGGAAGATTAAAAGATTTTAGTTAGTTTCCTAACGGAAAAAGGATTAAACTGAAAAGGTTAAAAAGAATAAAAAGGGAAACCTTTGAAATTAGAGGGGCCTAAGTGATTAAAAAGAAACTTGGAGGACCTTTATGAATAAAATCAAAGTCAAGGGACCTTCCTGAAATTAATCCAAAGTTGAAGGACTAATTTGCAATTAAGCTAAAGTTGAAGGACTAATTTTCAATTAACTAAAGTTGAAGGACTAAATTGCAATTAATCCAAAATTGATAAGGCAAGTTTCCTAGAACCCCCCTCTACTTAATTGACACTTCAATTAAGGTTGCTTCTTTCAAAGATAGAAAAGAAAAAGAAAAATCACAAGTGTGTTTACAAATGAAAATAGCTTGGCTGTTAGCTGGCTGGGTGTGGGTTGTAACTGGGTGCAAGATGGCACAATATTTGCAGGGGATTTATGCAAATATTTAAGACTGCAGAGTGTGAATGCAGGGAAGCTACAAAGGGTTATGAAGGTTTTTCAAAGGTGTAAAGGTTTAAGGGTTTTTTCAAGGTGTGAAGACAGGTTTGTTACTTCTTCCTTATGCAAGTTGTCAAGAGAGGACTATGCAGGCTTGATCAAGCTTCAATGTGAGTTATTCCAATGATTGGATTTATTGGAATAATCATTCTTCAAAGATCTGGCAAGGTGGGGTTAGTTGTTCATCAAGAGCCGT
Organism: Campanula takesimana; assembly: GCA_026119855.1. Classification (NCBI taxonomy): domain Eukaryota; kingdom Viridiplantae; phylum Streptophyta; class Magnoliopsida; order Asterales; family Campanulaceae; genus Campanula; species Campanula takesimana. The sequence goes on along the minus strand of JAOWBW010001034.1, from coordinate 479,426 downwards.
CTTAGCTGTTGAGGCAGGAGTCTTAGCTGTTGGGCCTTTAAGGCTTTGGCTGTTGAAGCTTGTTTGTAATTAGCATCTTGTAAATACATTTAAATGTAATGGAGTCTGTAATAGGTGGTTCTTCAGTTTGTTTGATGTATAGATGATAGGTATATCATGTAATGTTGACTGTTGAGTGGTGTAGATACAGGACAGTCTTAGCTGTTGAACTTTGTCTTGGGTTGCCTGTGGTCAGGTCTTTGTATACATCATATAATCAACTGGGCTTTATTATTTATTTATCAAAACATGTTTTACTATGATTAATTTGTGATTAAGCATAGTGAGGTACTAACACTTACATAGAGCTTATTTTATACCTTCCCATAGCGCATAATAAGCGCTATGTAGCTACCGCTATGCAAGTTTACATAGCGCTTATTATGCGCTATCTAAGCTTAGGATCTCCGATAGCGCTTTTTTATGCGCTATCTAAGGGCCATTTTTTTATTTCCAGAATTTATCTTACATAGCGCTTTTTTATGCGCTATCTAAGTGTCATTTTTTTATTTTCAGAATTTATCTTACATAGCGCTTATTATGCGCTATCTAAGGGCATTTTTTTTAAAAAAAAAAATCGTGTTGCACCTACTTCAAATTATATAAATTATAAACAAAAAATCAAATAAATAAAAATTAATATGAAGTAACAAACATTCCATTGAACAATAACAATCAACCTTTCATTACATACATCAACAATAATTCTTACAATCATCCACAAGAGTTATAAACTAATGAGAGTTAAAGATCTTCGTGAAATAGAATGGAAAAATGTAATTCTTTCAAACAATAATTCTTACAATTATCGCTCCTTTGCAACCATATTTCCTGTTGAATTACACAGAGCATTAGCTAGTCTATCATAACAATGTGGAAGTGAATGCGGGTGAAAATTAGGCATGGCACGGAAATTTCATTTTGCCATGGAAATTTCATAGCAGATGCAAGCCATGTACCCGAAGAAGAAGGACGTTTGCATGAATCCTGTCATATCTGAACGTCCATAGTAGTAATACAAGCAATACCCGTAGATAAACAGCCTGTTGATCCACCACAAAGGAACGACCTATATGGATTGACAGAGAACAAAGTTAGTCCTCCAACCCAACTAGTAAATAAAAACCACTATAAGTGTGATCCATTAACTTCAATATATTTCACAAATATTGCACAAACAGGCAGTTAGATTATATTGAACATCCTTTCTTCTAAAATTTCTCATGATCTTTCAACAAAAAACAATCTAAAATAAATATATACGGAGTACTTTATTTGTGTTACTATTTCAACAAACTGATCTAAAAACTAAAAGGACCACAGGTTAATAACTTCTAGCAAACAAAAAATAAACATCAAAAAAATAGTAAAACACTATCTATTTTAGACAACTTTATTTACTGAACTACTTTTCACAACTCCCCCCCCCCCCTTTTCTCTTTAAATTCAAATACTGCTACCTAGTCGGAATTCATAAAGATTTCAGGGGCAGATACTAGAATGAATAAATAATCAAAGCATTTTCTTAATATGTCAGTTGAGACAAATGTTAATCTTCCATTGTGGTGGAGGAGGTAGTGAAAGAAACAGGTTGATATGAAAGTCCAGGACGCACCACACTCACAGATAACCACCGGTGCATTATAAAAAAAGAAAATGTAATTGAACACTATGAATTGGATGATATTGGTGCAGGAATCATTTGAGAAAACGGTCCACAGATATGTTGCAGAAATAGGAGACTTTCACTACAAATATATTTCATATGAACATTAAAATCGCTGCATATACGCATTCATGAGGTTAAGAGAGCCAAGGAATGAATTCTTGTTCTATCTGTTGCTTAATAAATCCAATTCGGCCTTGAAAAGTAGTACAGCCCAGAGAGAAACCACTGCACTTATTGAGCAAATTATTAAGTACGTGCTCACAGAAGTGTGTTCTTAAGATACTCCAACTCGTTAAACAAAGAATTTCTAAGGGTTGATCATCAACCCAGAGGGGGTTTCAATTATCAATAGAATCCATGAAAACTGTAAAGACACGAAATTTTCTTTTAATTATTTAATTAATTTAATTGAATTGAATTATTTCAATTAAATGAAACTTAAAGTTATTGGGTTAAATAAAGAAGCGGGTTAAATAGTTAAAGAGTGGGCCAAGTGTATTGAGCTCCAAGTTGGTTGGCCCGAACTAAATTAAATGGACTCAAGCCCAACTCACAAATTACCCAAGATATAAATACAATGGTTAGTGAAATCCTAGGTTTTTATTCTTAATCCTCAAAACAACACAACCACAAAAACCCTAATTCCTATACCAAGGCTGCCGAACCAAGGAGGGAGGAGGAAGAAAGATTTCGGCCATTGTTTTGGAGATACAATCCGACTAAATCCAAGGTAATGTCAAACCCTATACTCTAAAATTTAATTCATTGATTTTGGTTGAGTAAAGCTTGAATTATGAATGTTTTAAAAGAATAAACATTAGGGTTTGCATGCTAGTGATTTATTTATGAGAAATTATTACTAGAAATTTAGATCCAAAGACTTTAATCAAAGTATGATCTTCATGTTAGTTTTTATTCTTAAGATTGATTCTTGATGATAATGATCTTAATGAATTAATACTCTCCAATGCATGGGGATTAATCAATATGAGATTGAGACTAATTTGGGTTTAACAAAAAGGAAAAAATATGGGTTTACACCCATATCATATTCGGCCGAATGGCCATAAAAAGGATGGGGAATTATTTTGGTTAATTTTAACGATTATTGTTATTGATTTATGAATGAATTGATGTTAAAAAGTTACAAGAAAATTTAGATCAAGAGAAGTTGATCAAATCAATGGATAATTGAAGCCAGGGTTTCGTCCTAGGAGTCATTAAAGTTGGGTGTTGATTTTGATTAAAAATGTTAAGAGTTGGGACGGAAAGTTTGTATTTCCGTTAGATTTATAACGGAAAGAAAGTATGATCCTTAAAAGAATTGTTAGAAAGTTAGAAAACTAACTTGAAAGGATGTAATAGTTACTTGGAAAACCTTGAAAGTTAGAAAGTTAACGGAAAGAAGAATATTAAAAGATTGCAGTTAGTTTCCTAACGGAAAAAGGATTAAACTGAAAAGTTAAAGTTAAAAAGAATAAAAAGGGAAACCTTTGAAGTTAGAGGGGCCTAAGTGATTAAAAAGAAACTTGGGGGACCTTTATAAATAAAATCAAAGTCAGGGACCTTCCTTCAATTAATCCAAAGTTGAAGGACTAATTTGCAATTAAACTAAAGTTGAAGGACTAATTTGCAATTAAACTAAAGTTGAAGGACTAAATTGCAATTAATCCAAAGTTGAAGGACCAATTTGAAATTAACCCAAAGTGGATGGACCAAATTGTAATTAACCCAAAGTTAGGGGACTTAATTACAATTATATTAAAGTTAAAGGACTGACTCGCAAATCAAAGTTAGAAACTTAAACGTAAGAAAGGAGTAACGAAGTAAAGAAGTTAAAACACATCTCTCAGTTAACTAAGTAGAAGTAGTTAACAATGTTGAGAGTACTAAAGTAAATTTCTCGGTGCCTTGTAGATTTGCACAGAGAGGAGATTGCAAGGAAAAGCAATTCAGGTAAGGGATTACGTTCCTTACAGTATTTGAACTCCTGTTTATTGGAATTCTATATTCTTTCTATAAGTTAGCTATCAGTATGGCATGATAGTATTTGAATAAACTTCGCGTTATGGAACGTTCTTTTGAAAGAATCCGTACTTAGTGATGTCCCCATTGATCTACTAAGTATCGAAGTTTGAAACTTGTTATCACATACTTGTACCTTGGTATGTTCTCATTTTAACTTGTAAGTTAACCACTTACTTGTTACAGTAGCCAATGTCCAGTTAGAAAAGACATTGACGGACAGTCCAGTTAGAAAAGACTCGTCCTTAAACTAGGGATTGCATGAGTGATCACATGCCTTCTCTCAGGAATTGTCTGATTACAAGGATGATTCTAGACCCCGAGTATATATGTGTGTGATACCATATATGTTACGACCCACACTATTGGCTTGGAAAAGCTAGGTGTACAAATTGTACCTTTGGCATTGAGGTTATAATGTACGTTACACCGGAATTGACGGAACTTGAATGAATCCCTTTGGATTGTAGTGCTATAATCCTTTGAAAGTAAAATCTTAAAAGTAATACGACTGTATTGTTCTGCAGTCTTGAATCAAAAAGTAACTGAACCTATCTTTGTAAAAGTTATTCATGGTATTCGTTCTGGTCGTCTCTCCTTAGTAACCGGAGAGGCCACGTATGAACTTACTGAGCATTCGTTCGCTCACCCCTTCTCTATAATTTTATTTCAGGATTTAAGTAGAAGGGAAAGAGAAGGAGAGCTGCCTTAGGAAGAACGGCAGATTGAAGATTCTTATTTAGTTATTTTAAGAACATTTATTTATTGGTGTAAGTTAAAGATACATTGATGGCTAGGGTGGTTTACCTGCCAAGACAAGTTTTAAGTTACGCTTCCGCATTTATTTTGAATTGATGATGTAATAAAGGGTTAGTTGTGAACCCTAATTTGAGGTATTAATTATTGTTATTTAATGCCATTAAATGCTCAGATACAGTAAGGAAAATTCGGGGTGTTACAGTTGGTATCAGAGCAATGGCTTTAGGTCTTATGGGAGAAAACTGAAAGTTAAGACTAATGAGAGAACTTAGTACTTGACTTGAATAAGATCTTACTTGAGGAAGTTCAAGTGATAAAATCTATCTCTAGGAATAATACTAAGGGTGTACGTAAAGTATGAATATACTTGGGGAAGTAGAAACCTCTTCATTACATGACTATTATATTCTACAATTATGTTATACGAAATCTTGGGACTATGTACTAATTAAGTTTATTGTTGGTGTGTTTAGGATCATGCCGAGGAGACCAATGAAATCTGTAAGGTACAGTGCTACCCTGAAGGAAGAAATAGAAGCCAAGGAGAATGTCATTAAGCAATTAACTATAGAGTTGCGCAAGACAAAAAGGGAGCTTAGGAAGGAGACTCTAGGAGTCGGCAGCCTACAGAATGTCATCAGGGGACGCGATGAGGACATGATGTATGTAGAGGGAAAGTTAGCAGTACAGCTAGAGAAAGTCAAAAGCCTAGAGAGCCACGTGATTAGAGCTAATCGCGAGTGGAACCGTATCAGTGTACAACTAGTAGATGAGATGGAGCATGGAAATAAGCTGAAGAAGAAGATAGCTGAACAAGAAGTGTATGAGGAGAAGCTTAGAGTGTCAAGCTATCAGATTTGGGCAGAGAAGATAGAGTTACATGAGAAATATGACCAACTCGAAGCAGAGCACGCACAATGTGGAAATTGATGCAATTGGTTACAAAATAGTTATTGGAATAGAATTTTTTTTTTTTTTTTGATTAGTGGAGTAATGCAATTAGATTTTTGCTTATGTTAAGTTGAATTTCGAGTGTATTTTGAGATGTTTAAATCTCACACTTTAGTTGAATAAAGTTAGTTATTTAATTTAAATACCAGAATTATGAATTGTCTATTATTGTTTAGACTAAAAGTCAACTTGTCAAGAAAAGACAAGGGAAAACGTCGGATTGATTTGAAATAATCTCCGTAACCATGGTACGAAGTAAGACGACCATTGGAGTAAGTTAACGCTAGTTAAGTAATAAAAACTAGTGAAATAAAGAGATAATAATCAACCAAGTAAAACGGTTGTAAATTATGAAGTACAAAAAAAACTCCTGAACCGGAGAAGAAAGGTTAAGTAAACTAACCAAATCTGAATAATGGTCTAGTACAAAAGACCTACGAACACGATCAAAACTAACAAGTAACCGTTAGTAAAAGAATAGTAATGTTAAGTATACCATGAACACCGCACATATTGTGTAGTGATGAACATTTCTAGAGCACGAACTTGTTCTAAAGTAAAAAGGAAAATTTGCAGATGAATACCAGAAGTGGAAACAACAGAAACGGCGAGGGCAATGACAACAACACCGGTAATGCAGGCGGGCAGTTGGACCCGACACTGGTAAATATCTTGCAGACGCTATCACAGACAGTAGCTGGGATAGGTCAGACTGTTGCTGGACTTGCTCAACCACCACCACAAGCTCCATTACGTGACCCGCTAGAGTTATTCCAAAGGAGGAATCCAGATTCGTTCTCGGACACAGTAAGGAGAAGCCCGAGGATTGGATTAAGAGTACTGAGCGTATATTCGAAACGCTGAACTGCACTGAGGAGCAGAAAGTGGTATTTGCGACATTCATGCTAAAAGGGAAGGCTCAGTCATGGTGGGAGGCGGAAAAGCGAGCTGCTGTGGCTCGTGGTGACGCGGCATTTACATGGACCAGGTTTAAGGCTATCTTTAATGAGAAATATTATCCTGCAAGCACAAGGAACGCCAAGGTGGTAGAATTCCTGACTTTGGTGCAAGGGAACATGACAGTGGCTGAGTATGGTGAGAAGTTCACCGATCTGCTAGAGTTTGCGCCAAGATTCTTCGATACTGAAGAACAGAAAGCAAGGAAATTTGAAGCAGGATTGAGTGATAGAATTCGGTACAGAACCACACCGTTAGCTCTGACTACGTACTCAGCGGTGCTGGACAGGGCTAAGATAGTGGAGAAGGAGTCGGATAATTATCGTAACCGACGGGAAGAGAAAGGAAAAACAGTGGCTGAAAAGGCAGAAGGAAACAAGGGCAGTAAAGACCACAACAATAATAAGAGGAAAGCGGTGGACGACGGTCGCGATAAGGGCAGTCATGGAAATAAGCACTCCAACAACAGCCATAGTGGGAATGGTCGGAACATCAATGATAACAGGCGTGAGTGGAATAAGGGCAAGAACCAAGGTTTCACCAGCAATGATAAATGTACCATTTGTGATGGAGCTCATAAGACAGAAATTTGTTTCTACAAGGAGCGGCAGTGCTATAACTGTAAGAAGGTGGGACACCCGAAGTGGAAGTGCCCAGAACCTAAGAAAGACGAACCAGCTGCAGGAAATAAGGAAACGGAGGAGGAAACGGTGGAGGCCGTGGTAGAATGTACACCATGACCGCAAAAGCAGCTGGAGTAAATACAGATCTTTGTGGCAGGTACAATGCAGTTAAATTCTCGTGATGTTTATGTATTAGTTGATACTGGGGCTACTCATTCAGTAGTTAGTAATGATGTAGCAAGGAAGTTAAAACTGCACCCAGAGACGTTACTTATGCCTTTAGTGATAGATACACCTACTAAAGACGCTATCCCCATCACTACCTCTTATAGAAATTGCACCTTAGGAATCGGAGATACGAATGTAAAGATCGATCTCATCGAACTGGATATGTCAGAATTCGACGTAATACTAGGAATGGATTGGTTGGCTCTACATCAAGCTAACGTGAACTGTCAAGAGAAAATAGTGACGTTCCTAGGAGAAGAAGGTAGAGAATACAGATTCGTGGGTTCAAGGCCGAGGAAAAGGGTAGGCTTAATCTCAGTGATGAAGGCCCGTAAAATGTTGAGGAAGGGATGTGTAGGATTCCTGGCATACATAGGTGAAACAGAAGAGAAGGGAGTAACCTTAGAGTCACTTGAAGTAGTGAATGAATTTCAAGATGTATTTCCTGAAGATTTACCTGGTGTACCACCAGTAAGGGAAGTAGAGTTCTCCATCGATTTAGTACCAGAAACCACACCTATTTCGAGAGCACCGTAGAGGATGGCTCCAACAGAGTTAAAAGAACTAAAGGAGCAGTTGCAAGAACTGTTGGACAAGGGGTTGATTAGACCGAGTGTATCACCATGGGGTGCACCGGTGCTATTTGTGAAGAAGAAAGATGGATCTATGAGACTATGTATTCATTATAGAGAGTTGAATAAGGTGACGGTTAGGAACCAATACCCACTACCGAGAATTGATGATTTGTTTGATCAATTGAGAGGAGCCTGTTACTTTTCAAAGATTGATCTTAGATCTGGATATCATCAGCTGAGGGTCAAGGTGAAGATGTGGCGAAGACAGCGTTTAGGACGAGGTATGGGCATTATGAGTTTGTCGTGATGCCATTTGGGTTAACTAACGCACCAGCCGCATTCATGGAGTTGATGAATAGAATATTTCAGGATTACTTAGACAAATGTGTGATAGTATTCATGGATGATATTTTGGTATACTCGAAGACAAAGGAGGAACATGCCGAACATTTGAGGATAGTGTTAGAAATTTTGAGGAGACAGAAATTATACGCGAAGTTTAAGAAATGTGAATTCTGGTTGGAAAAAGTAGCATTTTTGGGACACGTAGTGTCGAAAGAGGGAATTTCTGTGGATCCGACAAAGGTGGAGGCAATAATGGATTGGGAAAGACCGACTACAGTAACCGAAATAAGGAGTTTTTTGGGTTTAGCTGGTTACTATAGAAGGTTCGTAGAGGGATTTTCGAAGTTATCAGGACCATTGACAAAGCTGACACAGAAATCAGCCAAGTTCGTTTGGTCAGAAGAATGTGAGAAAAGTTTTCAAGAATTGAAGAATAGATTAGTATCTGCACCAGTATTAACACTACCGACAGGAACGGAAGGTTTTGTTATCTACAGTGATGCGTCATTGAAAGGATTAGGCTGTGTACTGATGCAAAATGAGAAGGTGATAGCATATGCATCTAGACAGTTGAAAGTACATGAAAGGAATTACCCGACCCATGATTTGGAGTTAGCAGCAGTAGTGTTTGCTTTGAAAATTTGGAGACATTATCTGTATGGCGTGAAATGTCAGATTTTTACAGATCACAGGAGCCTTAAGTATATCTTCACGCAGAAGGAATTGAATATGAGACAACGGAGGTGGCTAGAACTTCTCAAGGACTACGACTGTGAAATATTGTATCATCCTGGGAAGGCCAACAAGGTGGCAGATGCCTTAAATAGGAAGAATCACGGATGTTGGCGACGTTGATCTCTAAGGGGGTAAGCATATGGAAGGATGTCAAGGATATGAACTTGATAGTAAAAGTAAGCGGATACTTGGCTCGACTGACGTTACAACCTGCATTGTTGGGCAGAATTAAAGAGGCACAAGAGTTAGACGAGGAGAGAGAAGCTCTAATCGGAAAAGGGCAAGCAAAGGATCTTCACATGGGCGAAAATGGAATTCTGAGATACCAAAAGAGAGTATGGGTGCCAAATAATGATGAAATTAAGAGAGAGATACTGAGAGAAGCTTATTGCTCGAAGTTCTCTGTACATCCGGGGAGTACTAAAATGTATAGGGATCTAAAGGAGTCCTACTGGTGGAATAATATGAAGAATGATGTGGCGGAGTATGTGCATAGATGTTTGACATGTCAACAAGTTAAGAGTGAACATCAGAAGCCAGCAGGGTTACTGCAATCATTACCAATTCCCGAATGGAAGTGGGAGAATATTGCTATGGATTTCGTAAGTGGGTTGCCAAAGACGGCAGGGAAGTATGACGCTATATGGGTTATCGTAGACCGATTGACTAAGTCAGCACATTTTCTGGCAATCAAGAAGACTGATTCGTTGGAGAAGTTGGCCAAGTTGTATATCGACGAGATAGTAAGGTTACATGGAATCCCGGTCACAATCGTGTCTGATCGAGATGCTAGGATCACTTCTAAATTTTGGAACAGCCTACAGGAAGCATTGGGAACGGAATTGACCATGAGTACAGTGTTTCATCCACAGACAGATGGACAGTCGGAAAGGACTATCCAGACACTAGAAGACATGCTGAGGGCTACTTCGTTAGATTGGTCAAACGCATGGGACGAACACTTACCGTTAGTGGAATTCGCATACAACAACAGCTTCCATGCCAGTATTGGGATGGCACCATACGAAGCATTGTATGGGAGGAAGTGTAGATCACCGGCGTGTTGGGACGAAGTTGGTGAGAGGAGGTTAAGTGGACCGGAACTCGTACAAGTCACGGCGGATAAGGTACAACAGATTCGGAAGTGGCTATAGACTGCGCGGAGTAGGCAGAAATCTTGCGCAGAAAACAGAAGGCGAGAACTAGAATTTTAGCCAGGGGATCGAGTATTCCTAAAGATATCACCCACAAAGGGAGTTATGCGTTTTGGGATTAAAGGGAAACTGAGTCCACGATACGTGGGACCGTTCGAAATTCTCGATAGGATCGGGGAAGTGGCGTACCGATTGGCGTTACCGCCGGTATTAGCTGGAGTGCATAATATGTTCCATGTCTCCATACTAAGGAAGTATATTCATGATCCGAGTCATGTGATAGAGTACAAGCAGCTAAGAGTTCGGGCAGATTTGACGTACGATGAACGACCAATCAAGATCGTCGATAGAAAAGACGAGGTCGTAAGAAAACGTATGGTTCCCTATGTGAAAGTGCAATGGAGTAATCACTCAGAAAGAGAAGCGACGTGGGAGCTAGAAAGCGAAATGCGCGAATTGTACCCAGAAATATTCTCGGAGTAAGGTACGTCTAAGTTTGAGGACAAACTTCTTTTAAGGGGATAAAGATGTAAAGACCCGAAATTTCTTTTAATTATTTAATTAATTTAATTGAATTGAATTATTTCAATTAAATGAAACTTAAAGTTATTGGGTTAAATAAAGAAGCGGGTTAAATAGTTAAAGAGTGGGCCAAGTGTATTGAGCTCCAAGTTGGGTTAGCCCGAACTAAATTAAATGGACTCAAGCCCAACTCACAAATTACCCAAGATATAAATACAATGGTTAGTGAAATCCTAGGTTTTTATTATTAATCCTCAAAACAACACAACCACAAAAACCCTAATTCCTATACCAAGGCTACCGAACCAAGGAGGGAGGAGGAAGAAAGATTTCGGCCATTGTTTTGGAGATACAATCCGAATAAATCTAAGGTAATGTCAAACCCTATACTCTAAAATTTAATTAATTGATTTTGGTTGAGTAAAGCTTGAATTATGAATGTTTTAAAAGAATAAACATTAGGGTTTGCATGCTAGTGATTTATTTATGAGAAATTAATTACTAGAAGTTTAGATCCAAAGACTTTAATCAAAGTATGATCTTCATGTTAGTTTTTATTCTTAAGATTGATTCTTGATGATAATGATCTTAATGAATTAATACTCTCCAATGCATGGGGATTAATCAATATGAGATTGAGACTAATTTGGGTTTAACAAAAAGAAGAAAAAAAATGGGTTTACACCCATATCATATTCGGCCGAATGGCCATAAAAAGGATGGGGAATTATTTTGGTTAATTTTAACGATTATTGTTATTGATTTTTGAATGAATTGATGTTAAAAAGTTACAAGAAAATTTAGATCAAGAGAAGTTGATCAAATCAATGGATAATTGAAGCTAGGGTTTCGGCCTAGGAGTCATTAAAGTTGGGTGTTGATTTTGATTAAAAATGTTAAGAGTTGGGACGGAAAAGTTAGTATTTCCGTTAGATTTATAACGGAAAGAAAGTATGATCCTTAAAAGAATTGTTAGAAAGTTAGAAAACTAACTTGAAAGGATGTAATAGTTACTTGGAAAACCTTGAAAGTTAGAAAGTTAACGGAAAAGAGGAAGATTAAAAGATTTCAGTTAGTTTCCTAAAGGAAAAAGGATTAAACTGAAAAAGTTAAAGTTAAAAAGAATAAAAAGGGAAACCTTTAAACTTAGAGGGGCCTAAGTGATTAAAAAGAAACTTGGAAGACCTTTATGAATAAAATCAAAGTCAAGGGACCTTCCTGCAATTAATCCAAAGTTGAAGGACTAATTTGCAATTAAGCTAAAGTTGAAGGATTAATTTGCAATTAAACTAAAGTTGAAGGACTAAATTGTAATTAATCTAAAGTTGAAGGACCAATTTGAAATTAACCCAAAGTGGAGGGACCAAATTGTAATTAACCCAAAGTTAGAGGACTTAATTACAATTATATTAAAGTTAAAGGACTGACTCGCAAATCAAAGTCAGAAATTTAAACGTAAGAAAGGAGTAACTAAGTAAAGAAGTTAAAACACATCTCTCAGTTAACTAAGTAGAAGTAGTTAACAATGTTGAGAGTACTAAAGTAAATTACTCGGTGCCTTGTAGATTTGCACAGAGAGGAGATTGCAAGGAAAAGCAATTCAGGTAAGGGATTACGTTCCTTACAGTATTTGAACTCCTGTTTATTGGAATTCTATATTCTTTCTATAAGTTAGCTATCAGTATGGCATGATAGTATTTGAATAAACTTCGCGTTATGGAACGTTCTTTTGAAAGAATCCGTACTTAGTGATGTCCCCATTGATCTACTAAGTATCGAAGTTTGAAACTTGTTATCACATACTTGTACCTTGGTATGTTCTCATTTTAACTTGTAAGTTAACCACTTACTTGTTAGAGTGACCAATGTCCAGTTAGAAAAGACATTGACGGACAGTCCAGTTAGAAAAGACTCGTCCTTAAACTAGGGATTGCATGAGTGATCACATGCCTTCTCTCAGGAATTGTCTGATTACAAGGATGATTCTAGACCCCGAGCATATATGTGTGGATACCATATATGTTACGACCCACACTATTGGCTTGGAAAAGCTAGGTGTACAAATTGTACCTTTGGCATTGAGGTTATAATGTACGTTACACCGGAATTGACGGAACTTGAATGAATCCCTTTGGATTGTTGTGCCATAATCCTTTGAAAGTAAAATCTTAAAAGTAATACGACTATATTGTTTTGTAGCCTTGAATCAAAAAGTAACTGAACCTATCTTTGTAAAAGTTATTCATGGTATTCGTTCTGGTCGTCTCTCCTTAGTAACCGGAGAGGCCACGTATGAACTTACTGAGCATTCGTTCGCTCATCCCTTCTCTATAATTTTATTTCAGGATTTAAGTAGAAGGGCAAGAGAAGGAGAGCATCCGTAGGAAGAACGGCAGATTGAAGATTCTTATTTAGTTATTTTAAGAACATTTATTTATTGGTGTAAGTTAAAGATACATTGATGGCTAGGGTGGTTTACCTGCCAAGACAAGTTTTAAGTTACGCTTCCGCATTTATTTTGAATTGATGATGTAATAAAGGGTTAGTTGTGAACCCTAATTTGAAGTATTAATTATTGTTATTTAATGCCATTAAATGCTCAGATACAGTAAGGAAAATTCGGGGTGTTACAAAAACTACTAGCATTAAAGATTGACTACAAAGAAAAATAACCAAAGTGACAAAAACTTTTACAGACAGCACAGCATGTTTATGAATCAAATAAACTGTAAAATAACATACGTGGGTTACTAAGTAACTAGAATGTGCTTTATTTGGGTTATACCACCATCAAAATACATATAAGAAGAATAAAAAACACTAGAACGTACCCAGTTTGTTCCTTCTAACTAACAATAGAAAGAGGCTGCAGTGTAGCCAGCAATCCCAGAGGTGAGCGCATATATGACAACCAGTGACGTGAATAGAGCTCCCCTGTTATAAGGATAAAATACTCAACCAGCGCATGAAAATTAAGATTAAATGTTTTAGAAATCAGAATTACCGTTTGTTCGTTGCTGTGCTTGGGAACTTCAGAATTACCGTTTGTTCTTTACGCGCACACATGCACACAAACATTAACATATAAGACCTCATGTGTAAGAAATTTTTCTAATCTAAAATCATAATTCATGTTTTCCAAAATTAAACTTAGGGCTTTAATTTAGGGTTTTAATTTCTTATCTGAAATTGAAATTGAAAAGCCCTAAATTGAAACTCTAAATCTATGCAATTTGTTGGAGATTATGCCCTAGGCCCTTGAGAAAGGTCTTACCTTACATCATGTTCTCATTTGTTATGGAGATAGCAACCCTGGATTATTATATGTTTTACATGTTTGTTATAATAATCCTCGTCCCTAGTACTTATGAAGGACTAGTATAAGTTTAATCGATGATCATATGATGATCATGTGTATATGATACAAATTAAACTTATGGGTACTTGTTGGCGAAAATTCATGTGATGATGGGGGTTGATCGAACTTTTTATTATTATTTATTTATTTATTTATTTTATTTTATTTTCTCCATCTTCTCTCTCTCTCTCTCTCTCTCTCTCTCTCTCTCTCTCTCTCTCTCTTCTTTTCCTTTTATCACAATGACATATGAGGATTCATGTTAGCCGACCCCAAATTATTTTGGGACTAAGGCTTTGTTGTTTATGAAGCGCTAGTTTAGATAGCGCTTTCCTATGCGCTATGTAGCTACTTCCAAACATAGCGTTTAATTCATATGCGCTATCCTAGCTTTTTTTTTTTTTTTTTTTTTTTGCTTGATTATTAAATTGAAAAAGGTGTATGCGCTATGTTAGGGTTCTTCTTAGATAGCGCTTTTAAGAAGCGCTATCTAAGTAGTATTTCCTAAGTTCAAATCTGTACTACTGGTGCGGTTGAGGGTTGCGGCAAATTACTCCGAGGATAAAACGATCTCAGGACACGTACCAAGATATCGCACGAACAGGTACAGATCCACTTGCGACTGCTATCCCACTTCGCCGGAATCCTACTGTAATCATGTTATGAGATAAAGACTACGTAGTTCGAGTCCAGTTAGGAAACTATCTGACTTAACAAATCCGTCAGGGACCATTCTGCAAAATCTGGAAACTTCAAACCTTGAACCGAACCATTCTCCCAAACGCCCGAGCCCGGCCAAAGAAGAGCGCGCGTGTGGGGAGGGGTTCAAGCCACCTAACATGATACTTGAACAAGGGACTATAAAGTGTCTTGTAATTTATGGCTCTTTAACTACCCTTTCTAATTCCATGTGGGATGGCACACAAAAGTCCTTTTATATTTCCAACCAAAGGGGAGGTTTGCCTTCTCTTTCCCATGTGGGATGGCAACCAAACTCATTTCATCAATGGCATTAAAGGCACTTAAATGTTTATCTTTGAAGTCTTAGAACTATAGATTTAATTCATCATTTGGTTTCACCAAAACACCAATTTGCCTATGTATATAATCATTGACCATGGTCAAAATCAAAGGTACCCATCCATGGGACCCACTTAAAGTTTACCAAAAAGCCAAATTTCCAATAATAACATTTATTAAATATTGAGATGATTAAAAATGGTCAAAAGAATTGAGTAAATCACAAAAACAAAAATAATAAGTATCATTTTTCTTAACCGAATGCAGAAAGTATTACAACAAAGCCGGTTATAATTTATAAATGAAAGTACCCAAACTATGTATCAAGAACTATAAATGCATCAATATAGGACTTATTCATAGAAATAACAACATAATCATTTTATTGAAATATTGAGAAAGGATATAAAGGACCATAAGACTATACGAGCTAGTTACATACAATGAAATATTACAACCATTAATGAAATATGATATAAAACTTGTGTATAGAAAAAATAACATGACCAATTGACTACTTAAAAATATCATCACAGTGACTCTAACGATGATGATATATCACTGTAATACTCAATATTTAATCTGGAGTCAATCTTATAAAAAACTTGTTATACACTAATAGATGTGTAAAACTTGTTTTGCATCAAGAGATTACGTTTTACCTTAAAATATCAAAACATGTTTTACAGTAAAGCGAGTGTAAAACAAGTTTTTCTCGGGATTTTCACTGTAATCTGTCGAGTGAACTTTAAATTTAAACGTCTTTAAGATAGTGAGCATCGATTTCAACGACGACTTGTGATATAAAATCTTGAAGCATGAACGGAGGTGCGACGTCTCCGTTCACCTTCTCGTACTCCATCTTCCATTTCAAGAAGTTGCCATCGTCACTATCACAACCTTGAACAGTGATCTTCAAAGTTTTGTATAGTTTCATGAGGTCCCCTTCGAATAAATTGTATGTGATCGATTTCTTCTTCTTGTCCACCGCTTCCACATTCTCCCTTGAAGTCATTGGTTTCCCATCTACAACATCATCCCAAAACATTCTCGTAAATGTATAGCTAGATACTATGTTTGTGTGAGGGAGGGAGGGAGGGAGAGAGAGAGAGGGAGTATGAAAACCTAATATTTCCATTGATAGGGTTTTAGCATTAAAAGTAGTTAACTGGGGTTTTAGCATGTAAAGTTTGAGTTTTACAACGTCAAAATTAGGGTAATAAAAGTAGCACACAACTTGCAAATAGTAAGATAGGGTTTTTAACTTGTAAAGATGAGTTTTGAAGCTTTAAAACCCGATATTTCATATATCTGATATTCTTTTCTATATGAATAGTCAAAGTCGGGGGCTAAATCTTCACCAAATACACCTTCAAATGCACTCTTGTAATAACTTGAGGCATTTATTAATGAAAATCTCAAAAAATACCATTAATTATAAATTATACATACATATATATATATATATATATTGATTTTTTTAATAATAAATGCCTTAAGCTATACAAAGTGCACTTGAAAGTGCATTGAGTGGGGATCAAACCCCTCACCTTTTATAAATGGAGTATAAAGTAATAATGGACGCCGTTTGAACTAGATCTCTTTGGTCATACAACCACACACATATATAACTAAAAGGGTATAAAAATTAGCTCGATTAATATAGTGTTATCATAATATTACTGATCAAATTGATTAGAATCTTAAAATGTATATATGCAATTCTAAATCACAAATTCTAAATGCAATTAAACAACTTACCAATAAGATAGCTGACAAGAATAACGCAGCCAGTAGTGCCCCATTCACCTTTGAGCAATTGGATGGAAGGAACTCTGTGTGGGCTTATTTTAATTAATTCTTCCTTTTTTGCGCCAAAAATATCAAGAAAAACTTCACAAGAGCTCTTAATCTCAGTCTGAAATTCAAAATTTCCACTAAGAGCCATGTTAATTGATCACAGTACACTTTAATTCTTCTTTAACTATTTAAGCACAAACATATGTGCATATATATATAATAATGATATCAGTATAGTATACTGTATAGTTATATAGCAGTGCCTTTGATGAAGACTTCAAAGAAAACTCTACCCTTATTTATAGTATATCAGTATATGTACATGTGACGCAATTCTCACATCAGTATTCACAACTTACATACATTTTCTCATAATAAATACTCCCTCCATCCCATCCTCCATTCCCAAAACTATGTGCATAAAATGAGTTGTGTACGGGAATTAGGGGATGAATAGTAGTGGGTTAATGTTTTAAGTGTGAAAAGTGAAGTATGAGATAGAAAGTAGGGTAGGGAATAGTAGGTTGATTGGTGTTGTGAGTATAAAAATAAGGGAGAGTGTATGGGACGGATTAGCCATTAATATTAGAAAAGCGGATCCCCTTACGATTGTAACATGTGGCTACTTTTTAAACATCAATGGTTAAAATAATACTCCCTCCGTCCCACCGAAAATTGCAAAACTTACCAAAATGGGCGTCCCATAGAAATTGCACATTCCATAAATGGAAAGTTTTTAATACTTTTTAATTAGTGGGTCCCACTTCTCATACTCACATCCACTAACCCACTAACTATTCTCTACCCCACTTTCTCTCTCCCACTCAACTATCAACACTCACAACACATCACCTTTTTCACTTTTCCCTTAATTCTTGTGCTATGATTTTTTTTTGCAATTTTCGACGGGACGGAGGGAGTACTAACTAAAAGTCTACCAATATTCAAACTTAACCATAGTTAGAAGAAAAACAGTTAACACGTGCAGCTTTTCACAAAAGATGGCCCACATCCAAAAAAAAGTCATAGTCTCCCTCCGTTTTTTTCGTCAGTCAACAATTGCTAGCCACTCTATCTAACTCATAGCATACTGCTCAAAAACTCCATATAAGACTATGAGCAATGGTTTCATACACCAAAAAAAATTCAACACCCACTTTTAACACTTTATCCTATCCACCTCATCTTTCATACACCCCTTTCATACACCCCCCCTACAATGGTTAGTTGGAAAAAAAAATTCATCTCCCTCCCACTCATCATTCTATACCCCACTACTTTATATTATTTTTATTTTTTTATATATTCTTTATTTTTATGATTAGTAAAAAATAATAATTATTATTATTATTTATAATTAAAATAATATTTTACACTAAATTAATTCTTTTTGGCAATTAAATAATTAGATAAATGACGATAATTATTATTCAAAATAAGAAAAGTTACAATACACTTAGCTCGCGACATAATTAATGAAAGACAATAAAATTATTAAATCACACATGGTTTCCGAATTTTGCCCATATGTGCTTGACTAGATCCTTCTGCAATTGTTGATGAACTCTTGAATCACGCATTTCCGATCTAGTACGCACATTTTGGGGACGGGGTTGGTTGGAAGATTGGTTCTCCAAGTTAAAATCATTAGGATTGTAGTTGAATGGTGAAAAATTTTGGGAATTTTGAGTGTTGAAAGGATTATTATTGGGATCCATTTCACTCAAAAGATGATGAATTTTTTTAAATGTAGGCTAAAATGGAGAAGGAAAATTGAGAAAAGATAGTTTTTTTTTTGGTGTCCAAATCTAATGAAACTTGCATCATTTTATAGGGAAAAAAAAATGCTGAATTTTGGCGAAAAATAAATAAATAAATAAATAAAATTACTAGGTGATAATTCAGCTCAAATAATTGAGTTAAAAAAATTAAATCCGAAAATCCATGGACCAATCATGTGCTTACACGTGTTTCAAACAGGGAAAAAAAAAAAAAAAACTGCCGGGCCGCGCCCGCACGCGCCCTGTCGGGCCGTGTGGCGCACGCGCCTTTTGCGGTCCAATAAGGCCTCGCCACGTGGCCTTGACGCCAGTCTTCCCCAAAATTCAACCGGTATGAATTTTTTCATACCCACATTTCATACACCAAGTTTCATACCACCCCTACAATAGTTTCATACCCCTCCCCCAACTTTCATAAACCTATTCATACCCCCATTGTGGGTAGTCTAAGCTCCATTTTGTGACCTTCACAATTCAGACGTTCCTGTTTAACATATTTGAGTCATTACACATTGCTATAAGCAAACAAACGAAACTAATAGTATTTCTTCGTCTCAAAATAATATGATTTTTTTATTCATATTTTTTCAGACATTTATTTTGAGACGGCGTAAGTATAATACTCATTCCGACCCAGAAAGATAGTCCACATTTTTTCGTTGTTACTACGAGGGAACTTTGAGCAATTATAAATACTACTTATAATTATGTTAATGTGAATCTAAAAATTGATATTAATAGTATTTATAATGGTGTATCAAGAACAATTTCAAAAATTTCATTAGAATAATTAAAAGTAGCCTTAATTATTAATCAAAGTTCCTTCGTAAAATCCATGAAAATAGGGGAACTATCATTCGGGGACAGAGGGAGTAGTACTTTTTTATTCAGTTTTGTTTTTCCAGATATTTATTTTGAGACGGTATAAGTACTAATTATATTTTACGATCTAAATTTCATGCCACAAGAATGAAGATCTTTGGTTCATTGACATACCTTGTTAAATAATTTGTGGGATAACAGAACCAGGAATGACAGAAGACATGATTATATTGCTCTCCTGCCTGAAATGAAAAAGAAGATAGTAACAATTAGAATTATTGATAATTATAATTTTATACTCCATCCGTTTCAAAATAAATATTCATTAAATTTTTATATTTGGTATTTAAAAATAAATTTTAACTTTTTTGAATATCCAATTTAGGACGAAGGGAGTCAATATATATAACATAAATGTAACAATAAATACTTACAATGCAGCAATTTTGTGTACAGGACAACTGGTCTTGTTATGTCCTATTTGCTTACACACAGAACATTTTCTTTTTTTCCCCACTGGATTCTCCATGGGATGTTTTTGCCTCAACGATTTTGGACGCCCCTTCGAAGAAACATGTGGTGGATCTAACAAAGAGAAAGGCATGCTAGATAGTACTCGACAACTCTGTTCAGATTGTTCTTCACTAATGAAATCACAATGAGTTTGACTTCTTTCATTCTCATCATCCATGTCCAAAAGTTCAGAATGAACTTTTTGTAGGGAAAGTGCTAGATGATCATGCTTCTTTTGTGATCTTTGTCCTTCTTCAACAATTTCTAAGAATTTTATCATCAAGCTATTTCTCCGCAACGTTGAAGTAATTTGAGGCTCTTCAAGTATCAACTCGCCTGAATCTTCATGTATAGATTGTGACTTAGCATTCATTGTCCATCTTTGTAGAACATATTCATTTGGCAGACAATTGATCAAGGATTTTTTCACAAATATTGCAAGAATGTGTCTACAAAGAATTCCAACGAACTCAAACTTGTGACACGAACAAACAACATTCTTGTCAACAATGTCAAGGACTACCTCGTAGATTGGCTTTTCCCTTCCTGTTGGCACTATGTGATATATTTTTTTTGTCCCATCTTGACTGTGTTTCGATGCCATGTACTTTTGACTTGAAAATAATTAAACATCACAAATAACTTTCTGGTATACAAATTAGCTGCATCTGCTTCCATTTTATAACATGTCTTCAAGATTGGTTTTGTATTTTTTGTCTTCAAATCCTTTTCCTTCTCTTTAAGGTACCTTGCATCTAATGCTTTTTCATATTGAAGGACGAAATCGCTTACTAACGTACTTGAACGAACAAATCCTTTGAAAAACTTATTCATACTCTCACTTCTTTGTGTTGTTGACATTCCGGCACAAAATATAGTCCGCAAATATGCTGGAATCCATTGCTCACGCTGCCCATATATTTTTTTTAGCCACTCATTTTCTTGCAACTCATACTTCAGAATCATTTCATCCCACTCATATTCAAATTCTTCAATTGTGATTGTATCATGAATGCAATGGTGAAAATCCTCTTGAAAAGAAGCGTATTTATTGAAAACATGCCCCAAATACTCTGGAACTTTTTGTAAAATATGCCACATGCACAAACGGTGAGTAGTGTCCGGTAATACCTCTAAAATCGCTGCACGCATAGATTTATCTTCATCTGTTATTATTACTGAAGGAGCACGCCCAAACATTGATGCAAGCCATGTTTTTAACAACCAGGCATATGAACTTGTCGTTTCATCTACAAGTAAAGCGCACCCAAACATAACTGATTGGTGATGGTGGTTAACCCCGGTGAATGGAACAAACGGCATGCTATAACGATTAGTTAGATATGTAGCATCAAAGGTCACAACATCGCCAAAATATTTATATGCTAACCTCGACCTTGCATCTGCCCAGAAACAATTTCCCATGCGATTGTTTTCATCTAACTGGATTGAATAAACAAAACCTGGATTTTTCGACTGACATTCCATAAAGTAATTATACATCCTTTGTGCATCTCCATCTTTAAGAAGTTCTCTCCTTGTGCTTCCTAAATGATTCTGAACATCTACCAGGGAACAACCAACATTAACTTCACCACCAGATCCATGACTCAACACAGACATTATCTTTCTAGGAGCGATTCCAGCCTCATTAAGCACATTGATAAGATTTTTTTGAGCAGGTGTAATCTTTCTATGTCCTCGAAGCAAGCTTGTAGTTCTTGGTGTATATAACTCATGGTTATGATCAATTGTGAACTTGATTACAACCCATTTTCCAGTATCTCTTTGTAAACTAACACCCATCATTGCTTTACATCCAATTCTTATATTTGTCTTATTCTTTTTGGACTTCGGATGTTTTTGTTGGTTACTTTTCTTCGGATTTCCTTCCCGTGAGCACGCATAATCTACTCCAATCAATAATTTATCGGACTGTGATAATCGAGTGTGACTTACCTTTATGTCAAATCCAACACGTCTTGCGTATGCCTTATAACAAGCCTTAGCATCTTCCAAGTCCTGAAATGTCAAGTTCTTACATGGCTCAATAGAACCGCCACATGAAGAAAAATGTTTTGTTCCCTGTTTTTCAATATTTTCTCCAATTCCTACACCGTCCATGATCACTTCTTGCTCATGTTGCACAGCGTCCCTTCTTTCCGAGTGATTATCAGTCATAGTCTTCTTAAGTCAATCAAAGCCGCTACTCGTAACTGTGTAATAATAGAGTGTTTTGAGCAACTTTGACAAACATTTTATTAATAACATCAAATACACTCACATAATAATTAAAATGAAATGAAGTTTATAGAAAGAATAATCAAGCCCAAATTATGCTTGTATACTTGTATTTCCTTAATCTGCTTAAATATTTGTTGAAATCCTTAGTTTTTGTTGAAACCCTTAATCTGCCTCCATGACCATCCATACAAAAATCACAGAGTTTTTTTTTTCAATAAAAAATCACAGATTGTAAAACCCAAAATTATGCTTGTATACTTGTATGGTTTCTCATCATATTGCCTCTAAAATAATGAATGTCCTGTAGATAATCGTTGTCGGATAAAATGAATAGTCGGAGAAGAGGAACAATTACCGTCGGAGAAGAAGAAGAATCATCCTAACAGAGGAGAGAGATACGCCATATATTTTGTCTTGGATTGGTTTGAATAAAGAATAGTATTTTTCTTTTTTCCTTTATCTTTTGACTTAACCAAAGGTCACTCAACCAGTGTTGTTATTTGAGTTACATGGGACAGGTGTCATATTTCTAATGGAATCCGTTTATATGTGTTTGACAGCCCATCCGATGGAAATTTAATCTCTAAAAATAAAGTAGGTGAGAGAATGGGTAGGAAGAATAGTAAAGATTCTTTGCGATTTCAAGAAAGTATGACTTATCAATGGGACGTCCAGAAAGGAAATTTGTGCACATAGTTATGGGACGGTGGAGTACATTACGTGTCTTTTTTAATGGATAATGTACATATGAGTAAATTTAATAGTAAAATGTACAAGTACCTTTTGCTATACACTTTTAAACTTTTGTTTTTACAAGTATATAAAATTATGAAATAAAAAAGGTATTATTTAGACACGAATCTATATATATTAAAATTGACATTCATTATGAAAAAAGAACTGTAGTAATAAACATTCATTTTGAAATTAGAAAAAAAGTTTTCTTAATACTCCATCCGTCCGAGAAAGATAGTCCCCCTTTTTTCGTTGTTACTACGAGGGAACTTTGAGCAATTATAAAGGCTACTAATAATTATGTTAATGTGAATCTAAAAATTGATATTAATAGTATTTATAATGGTGTATCAAGAACAATTTCAAAATTTTCATTAGAAAAATTAAAAGTAGCCTTAATTATTACTCAAAGTTCTTTCGTAAAACCCATGAAAATAGGGGGACTATCATTCTGGGACAAGGGAGTATTATATTCGTCATTACGTTTATATACTGTATTATTATAAATTTTGTCCACAGGCATCAATTTGTATTAAAATTTAAAAAATAGTTAGCACAAAAATTAAAAAAGAAAAAAAAAGTGATGTGTTGTGAGTGTAGATTGTTTGGTATGAGAGAGAAAGTGATGTAGGGATAGTTAGTGGATAATTGTTGTGAATGTGACATATGCAGGTCCAAAAATAAAGAAATAACAATAAAAAAAAAATAAGTTTTGAAGTTGAAAATGAGACAAAAAAATTAAAAGATTTGAAGTTTAAAATTAAAACAATAGGTAGGACATACAATACCAACAACAACAACAACAACAAAGCCTTAGTCCCAAAATAATTTGGGGTTTGCTAACATGAATCCTCATATGTCATTGTGATAAAAGGAAGAGAGAGAGAGAGAGAGAGAGAGGGAGGGAGAGAGAGAGAGAGAAAGAGAAAGAGAGAGAGCGAGAGAGAGAAAGAGAAAGCGAGGAAAAGGATGGTAAAATAAAATAAATAAATAAATAAATAAATAATAAAAGTACGATCAACCCCCATCATTCACATGAATTTTCGCCCTCCACTCCGGCCACTTCAACGCCACATCTTCATCCACTCCGAGTAAACTCATATCATTTTCAATCACCTTAATCCAAGTTTGCTTGGGTCTTCCCCTACCCCTCGCCATTACTCCCTCCGTCCCCATTTACATTACAAAAATGAGGTTTTGCACAAAAATTAAGAAAATGATTGTAAAGTTGATGTGTTGTGAGTGTAGATAGTTGAGTGGGAGAGAGAAAGCGGGGTATAGAAAAGTAAGTGGATAGTTGTTGTGAGTATGACAAGTGGGTCCCACTATTTAAAAGGAATAAAAACTTTCCTTTTTGGGATTTTGTAAAGTAAATGGGGACACCCAAAATGGCAATTTTTGTAAGGTAAATAGGGACGGAGGGAGTATATCAATTCTCCACTCTTCAGGCCTCCTAATCGGTGCATCACTCGGTCTCCGTCTCACATGACCAAACCATCTTAGACGATACTCCCTCATTTTATCCTCAATGGGCGCAAGTCCTACTTTACCCCTGATCACCTCATTTCTCAATCGGTCTTTTCTTGTATGTTCACACATCCATCGTAGCATACGCATCTCCGCTACATTCATCTTATGAATATGACACTGTTTCACGGCCCAACATTCACTGCCATAAAGCAGTGCAGGCCTAATTTTCGTAGGATAGAATTTTCCCTTTAATCTATTTGGCATGCCACGATCACAAAGAAACCCTGTGGCACTATTCCACTTCAACCAACCTGCTTTAATCCTATGAGCCACATCTCCATCCAATTCTCCATTTTTTTGGATAATAGATCCAAGATAGCGAAAGAACTCGGAAGCTTGGACAATCTTTCCATCGAATGTGATCACTCCTGCCTCTCTGCTTCCAACTTTGCTAAATTTACACTCCATATATTCAGTCTTGCTTCTGCTTAACCTAAAACCTCGAGATTCCAAAGTGTGTCTCCACAACTCCAATTTACTTTCAACACCCTCTCTAGTCTCATCAATCAGCACAATATCATCTGCGAACAACATATACCATGGAATATCATCTTGGATTGACCTCGTCACTTCGTCCATTATCAGGGCTAAGAGAAAGGGACTGAGTGCAGAGCCTTGATGCACTCCAATCGTGATAGGGAACTCTTCTATCTTCCCAACGCTTGTCCGTACACTAGTACTAACTCCATTATACATGTCCTTGATAATATCAATATATTTCTTTGAAACGCCTTTCCTTACTAAAGCCCACCAAAGTACCTCTCTTGGAACTTTATCATACGCCTTCTCCAAATCAATGAAAACCATATGCAAATCTTTCTTTTTATCTCGATATTTCTCCATGATTTGTCTCATAATATATATTGCGTCCATAGTCGATCTGTCGGGCATAAATCCAAATTAGTTATCCGAAATATTCACAATTTTTCTTAGCCGTTGTGCAATCACTCTTTCCCAAAGGTTCATAGTATGGCTCATTAGTTTGATCCCTCGATAGTTGGCACAATCTTGGACATCATCTTTATTCTTATGCAAAAGGATTAGAGTACTTTTTCTCCACTCCAATGGCATTGTGTTACTTCTCCATATCTTGTTGAATAGTGTTGTTAACCAATCTATTCCCCCCTCCCCAAAACATATCCACACCTCAATTGGTATTCCATCCGGCCCTACGGCTTTCTTTAATCTCATATTTTTCATCACCATTTTTACTTCACCCTTTTGAATTCGCCGCATAAAATCTCGATTAATCATACTCGAAGGGATAGTTATATCTCCAATATCCTGCTCTTGATTGCCATTAAACAAGGTATTGAAGTACGAACTCCACATATCTTTTATCTCGTTATCCCCGACCAACACTCTTTGGTCTACATCCTTCACATATTTAACCCTCCCAATGTCTCGTGTCCTCTTATCCCTCATACGAGCAAGTCTATAGATGTATTTTTCCCCTTCTTTTGTATCCAATCTATCATAAAGTTTCTGATTCACCTTTTCTCTTGCATCTTTTACTGCTTTCTTTGCTTCTATTCTAGCCTCCTTAGACCTCTCATAGTTCTCCTCACTCCTGCATTTTCCCAATAATTTATAGCATTCTCGCTTGCTCTTTATCGCTTGCTTTACTTCCTTGTTCCACCATGATGTGTCCTTACTTTGTGGCACACTTCCTTTAGATTCTCCAAATTCTCTCGCCACCTCATTTATAGTATGCTCCATCTTAGTCCAGGTCGAATCTATATTCATATCCTCCATATTACCCGACCAAATACCAGTAGTGGCCACCTTAGCTAGAAACCTCTGTTGATTCTCCCCTTGAAGCCTCCACCACTTGATTCTAGGTTCTACTAGTGGCTTTCTCTTCCTTGAAATTCTCATACTTCGAAAATCAAGTACCACAAGTCTATGTTGAGTTGCAGTACTTTCACCTGGAATAACCTTGCAGTCAGTGTAACTCTTTCTACAAGCATTTCTTACTAAGAAGAAGTCAATCTGACTCGCATTACCTCCACTTCTATAGGTCACCAAGTGTGATTCTCTCTTCTTGAACCAAGTGTTCATTATACTCAAGTCATATGCCATCGCAAACTCCAGGATCCCATTCCCTGCTTCATTCCTCTCCCCAAAACCAAAACCTCCATGAATGCTCTCAAAGTCGTGTCGACTAGACCCCACATGTCCATTAAGATCGCCACCAACGACTAATTTCTCACCAATAGGTACGCGTTGCACAACCTCCTCTAAATCTTCCCAGAACTCTTGTTTAATAGATGCGTCCAACCCTACTTGTGGTGCATAGGCACTAATAATAGTTATAATCTCATCACTAACCACAAGTTTAATACCAATAATCCGGTCACTCTTCCTGTACACCTCCACAACATCATCGATATACTCCTTGTCAATAATGATACCTACTCCATTCCTACCCTTATCCTTTCCTGAATACCAAAGCTTAAAACCCCAAGGTGCTATTTCTTTAGCTTTCTCTCCAACCCACTTAGTTTCTTGTAGACACATTATGTGAATCTTCCTCCTCCACATAACCTCCACCACTTCTGCTGATCTCCCTGTCAAAGAGCCTATGTTCCAAGTTCCAAAGCGCATCCCACTAATCTTACCCCCACCATGGACTAGCTTCTTTACCCGCACTCGTCCGCAATGCAGGAACCCTTGCATATTTGACACCACTGATACAAAATTGTCAGTTAGGGTGCATGCAATTTCCCCATGCCGCCACCAGTCTGGCAGTTATGTCCGCTCTCTCTTTCCATCCCTCCCATCATTACACTAGCTACACAGGAAAAAAAAGCTTGTGTGAGACCATCTAACACATGAGATGGGTCTCGTTGAGAGAATAAATGGTTTGTTCCTCTATGAGCGGAGCGGGGCGGGGAAAACTCATTTCCTCTCTCATTGAGACTCGTCTCATGTGTAAGACCGTCTCACACAAGATTTCCTCACATTGATGATAAATTAAATGCTTCTTTTCTAAAATGAAATGATAGTCCAGATTTTTATGATTAATTTAATCAAATATTGGCTAAATGTTTTTAAAAAATAATTATTTTCTAAAAAAAATTAAAAAATTATTATTAGTCATACATATTTTTATAGAATTAAATAAATTAAATTTTTTTTTTATAAAAATCGTATACTTGCATTAAAAGCAAGCACACGAACTCTATCCACATAGGAGCAATGCTCACCTCAAGTATTACATTTGTTGAATAAGCTAGTCGTGCTAAAAATATAGTCAATTAATACAAGCCCCCAACCAAGCCGCCCAAACATTGCTATAGAGAAGAGTTGAAGATCACAGAATGCCACGCCACCTAACCCCTTCAAAACATACAGGGTGTGATAACAAATGAACACCTCCAATGCCACCCTCTTTAGTTTGGCGACTAACACTTGTTTGAATCCACTTATCGCTTAGATATGATTAAATGATGTGTTGGGTCTAATAATTTGAAAATACACACTTTACCTCCTTATATTTCCGTGTCAAAAATTATTGTTGATTGATTACGGTGCCACTTATACAAAATGATGACATCATTGTTCCAACTTAGCATCATTTAATGACAATTTAAACGTCCAATTAACAAAGAAAGACAAAGCTTTTCATTAAAAATATATTTCTCACTTCTAAATTGTATACGAGAGGTCTAATTTATACACAATACTACTTAACCTATTTACCTAAGAATAAGGAAAGTATCAAAGAATATCACCTAAAACTAGGAAGGAATCTCGGAAATCCCAACTAATATTTCGTCATATCAGAGTCGGGATATGACGAAATCCCACAAAATCCTTCATTCCCCATCAAGTTGGCGCATAAAGATCACGAATCCCCAACTTGCCAGCTAAAAACCGAAAACGTAATGCTCCAAGTGCCTTCGTAAACAAATCAGCTACTTGATCGGTTGTTGATATTTTGCATGGAAGGATGTCTTTGGACTCAACTCTTTCACGAACAAAAAAACAATCCATTTCAACATGCTTCGTTCTTTCGTGAAAGACCGGGTTGTTTGCAATGTGACATGTAGCTTGGTTATCGCAAGGCAAAGGTGTGGCCTCTAACTGTGGCACCTCAAGATCCTTTAAGAGCCATCGTAGCCAGATTATCTCACTCACGGAAGTAGCCATAGCTTGATACTCGACTTCAGCAGACGATCGTGACACTACGGACTGTTTCTTCGTCCTCCAAGAGATCGGTGCCCCTCCGAGTGAAATAAAATAACATGTACATGATCTATGCGTCATTGGACATGCCCTCCAATATGCGTCACAGTATGACATAAGCTTCAACTCTCCACTAACAGGAATAAACAATCCTTGTCCAGCCGTGTCCTTCAGGAAACGCAAGATGCGTATGGCTGCAGTCAGATGTGCCTGTCGTGGGGCTATTATGAATCGACTTAATCTATTAACAGAAAACTGAATGTCTGGACGTGTAACAGTGAAATAGAGCAATCTCCCTATTAGTCGACAGTATTGCAATGCATCCACATAAGGGTTATCATCTCCCGTACTGAATTTCAGATTTTGCTCCATCGGAAAGTCACTAGGCCGTCCTCCTTGGAACCCGCTCTCCTCAAGTATATCTAGTGTATACTTGCGTTGGCTCAAAACCATTCCTTTGGGTGACTGTGCCACTTCAATACCTAGGAAGTATTTTATTTGCCCTAAATCCTTTATGCTGAAAAGATCATTCAAGTGCTTCTTTACATCTTCTATCTTCAAGTGATCATTACCCACAAGTAAAACGTCGTCTACATAAATTAAGGCTGCCACATAGGTTGATCCTTGCTTGAAGATAAAAAGCGAATGATCGGCACTTGATTGCCGAAAACCAATAAGACTATACGAGCTAGTTACATACAATGAAATATTACAACCATTAATGAAATATGATATAAAACTTGTGTATAGAAAAAATAACATGACCAATTGACTACTTAAAAATATCATCACAGTGACTCTAACGATGATGATATATCACTGTAATACTCAATATTTAATCTGGAGTCAATCTTATAAAAAACTTGTTATACACCAATAGATGTGTAAAACTTGTTTTGCATCAAGAGATTACGTTTTACCTTAAAATATCAAAACATGTTTTACAGTAAAGCGAGTGTAAAACAAGTTTTTCTCGGGATTTTCACTGTAATCTGTCGAGTGAACTTTAAATTTAAACGTCTTTAAGATAGTGAGCATCGATTTCAACGACGACTTGTGATATAAAATCTTGAAGCATGAACGGAGGTGCGACGTCTCCGTTCACCTTCTCGTACTCCATCTTCCATTTCAAGAAGTTGCCATCGTCACTATCACAACCTTGAACAGTGATCTTCAAAGTTTTGTATAGTTTCATGAGGTCCCCTTCGAATAAATTGTATGTGATCGATTTCTTCTTCTTGTCCACCGCTTCCACATTCTCCCTTGAAGTCATTGGTTTCCCATCTACAACATCATCCCAAAACATTCTCGTAAATGTATAGCTAGATACTATGTTTGTGTGAGGGAGGGAGGGAGGGAGAGAGAGAGAGGGAGTATGAAAACCTAATATTTCCATTGATAGGGTTTTAGCATTAAAAGTAGTTAACTGGGGTTTTAGCATGTAAAGTTTGAGTTTTACAACGTCAAAATTAGGGTAATAAAAGTAGCACACAACTTGCAAATAGTAAGATAGGGTTTTTAACTTGTAAAGATGAGTTTTGAAGCTTTAAAACCCGATATTTCATATATCTGATATTCTTTTCTATATGAACAGTCAAAGTCGGGGGCTAAATCTTCACCAAATACACCTTCAAATGCACTCTTGTAATAACTTGAGGCATTTATTAATGAAAATCTCAAAAAATACCATTAATTATAAATTATACATACATATATATATATATATATATTGATTTTTTTAATAATAAATGCCTTAAGCTATACAAAGTGCACTTGAAAGTGCATTGAGTGGGGATCAAACCCCTCACCTTTTATAAATGGAGTATAAAGTAATAATGGACGCCGTTTGAACTAGATCTCTTTGGTCATACAACCACACACATATATAACTAAAAGGGTATAAAAATTAGCTCGATTAATATAGTGTTATCATAATATTACTGATCAAATTGATTAGAATCTTAAAATGTATATATGCAATTCTAAATCACAAATTCTAAATGCAATTAAACAACTTACCAATAAGATAGCTGACAAGAATAACGCAGCCAGTAGTGCCCCATTCACCTTTGAGCAATTGGATGGAAGGAACTCTGTGTGGGCTTATTTTAATTAATTCTTCCTTTTTTGCGCCAAAAATATCAAGAAAAACTTCACAAGAGCTCTTAATCTCAGTCTGAAATTCAAAATTTCCACTAAGAGCCATGTTAATTGATCACAGTACACTTTAATTCTTCTTTAACTATTTAAGCACAAACATATGTGCATATATATATAATAATGATATCAGTATAGTATACTGTATAGTTATATAGCAGTGCCTTTGATGAAGACTTCAAAGAAAACTCTACCCTTATTTATAGTATATCAGTATATGTACATGTGACGCAATTCTCACATCAGTATTCACAACTTACATACATTTTCTCATAATAAATACTCCCTCCATCCCATCCTCCATTCCCAAAACTATGTGCATAAAATGAGTTGTGTACGGGAATTAGGGGATGAATAGTAGTGGGTTAATGTTTTAAGTGTGAAAAGTGAAGTATGAGATAGAAAGTAGGGTAGGGAATAGTAGGTTGATTGGTGTTGTGAGTATAAAAATAAGGGAGAGTGTATGGGACGGATTAGCCATTAATATTAGAAAAGCGGATCCCCTTACGATTGTAACATGTGGCTACTTTTTAAACATCAATGGTTAAAATAATACTAACTAAAAGTCTACCAATATTCAAACTTAACCATAGTTAGAAGAAAAACAGTTAACACGTGCAGCTTTTCACAAAAGATGGCCCACATCCAAAAAAAAGTCATAGTCTCCCTCCGTTTT
Organism: Campanula takesimana; assembly: GCA_026119855.1. Taxonomy (NCBI): domain Eukaryota; kingdom Viridiplantae; phylum Streptophyta; class Magnoliopsida; order Asterales; family Campanulaceae; genus Campanula; species Campanula takesimana. Next base: position 448,017 of record JAOWBW010001034.1, on the reverse strand, counting down.
TTTCGTCAGTCAACAATTGCTAGCCACTCTATCTAACTCATAGCATACTGCTCAAAAACTCCATATAAGACTATGAGCAATGGTTTCATACACCAAAAAAAATTCAACACCCACTTTTAACACTTTATTCTATCCACCTCATCTTTCATACACCCCTTTCATACACCCCCCCTACAATGGTTAGTTGGAAAAAAAAATTCATCTCCCTCCCACTCATCATTCTATACCCCACTACTTTATATTATTTTTATTTTTTTATATATTCTTTATTTTTATGATTAGTAAAAAATAATAATTATTATTATTATTTATAATTAAAATAATATTTTACACTAAATTAATTCTTTTTGGCAATTAAATAATTAGATAAATGACGATAATTATTATTCAAAATAAGAAAAGTTACAATACACTTAGCTCGCGACATAATTAATGAAAGACAATAAAATTATTAAATCACACATGGTTTCCGAATTTTGCCCATATGTGCTTGACTAGATCCTTCTGCAATTGTTGATGAACTCTTGAATCACGCATTTCCGATCTAGTACGCACATTTTGGGGACGGGGTTGGTTGGAAGATTGGTTCTCCAAGTTAAAATCATTAGGATTGTAGTTGAATGGTGAAAAATTTTGGGAATTTTGAGTGTTGAAAGGATTATTATTGGGATCCATTTCACTCAAAAGATGATGAATTTTTTTAAATGTAGGCTAAAATGGAGAAGGAAAATTGAGAAAAGATAGTTTTTTTTTTGGTGTCCAAATCTAATGAAACTTGCATCATTTTATAGGGAAAAAAAAATGCTGAATTTTGGCGAAAAATAAATAAATAAATAAATAAAATTACTAGGTGATAATTCAGCTCAAATAATTGAGTTAAAAAAATTAAATCCGAAAATCCATGGACCAATCATGTGCTTACACGTGTTTCAAACAGGGAAAAAAAAAAAAAAAAACCGCCGGGCCGCGCCCGCACGCGCCCTGTCGGGCCGTGTGGCGCACGCGCCTTTTGCGGTCCAATAAGGCCTCGCCACGTGGCCTTGACGCCAGTCTTCCCCAAAATTCAACCGGTATGAATTTTTTCATACCCACATTTCATACACCAAGTTTCATACCACCCCTACAATAGTTTCATACCCCTCCCCCAACTTTCATACACCTATTCATACCCCCATTGTGGGTAGTCTAAGCTCCATTTTGTGACCTTCACAATTCAGACGTTCCTGTTTAACATATTTGAGTCATTACACATTGCTATAAGCAAACAAACGAAACTAATAGTATTTCTTCGTCTCAAAATAATATGATTTTTTTATTCAAATTTTTTCAGACATTTATTTTGAGACGGCGTAAGTATAATACTCATTCCGACCCAGAAAGATAGTCCACATTTTTTCGTTGTTACTACGAGGGAACTTTGAGCAATTATAAATACTACTTATAATTATGTTAATGTGAATCTAAAAATTGATATTAATAGTATTTATAATGGTGTATCAAGAACAATTTCAAAAATTTCATTAGAATAATTAAAAGTAGCCTTAATTATTAATCAAAGTTCCTTCGTAAAATCCATGAAAATAGGGGAACTATCATTCGGGGACAGAGGGAGTAGTACTTTTTTATTCAGTTTTGTTTTTCCAGATATTTATTTTGAGACGGTATAAGTACTAATTATATTTTACGATCTAAATTTCATGCCACAAGAATGAAGATCTTTGGTTCATTGACATACCTTGTTAAATAATTTGTGGGATAACAGAACCAGGAATGACAGAAGACATGATTATATTGCTCTCCTGCCTGAAATGAAAAAGAAGATAGTAACAATTAGAATTATTGATAATTATAATTTTATACTCCATCCGTTTCAAAATAAATATTCATTAAATTTTTATATTTGGTATTTAAAAATAAATTTTAACTTTTTTGAATATCCAATTTAGGACGAAGGGAGTCAATATATATAACATAAATGTAACAATAAATACTTACAATGCAGCAATTTTGTGTACAGGACAACTGGTCTTGTTATGTCCTATTTGCTTACACACAGAACATTTTCTTTTTTTCCCCACTGGATTCTCCATGGGATGTTTTTGCCTCAACGATTTTGGACGCCCCTTCGAAGAAACATGTGGTGGATCTAACAAAGAGAAAGGCATGCTAGATAGTACTCGACAACTCTGTTCAGATTGTTCTTCACTAATGAAATCACAATGAGTTTGACTTCTTTCATTCTCATCATCCATGTCCAAAAGTTCAGAATGAACTTTTTGTAGGGAAAGTGCTAGATGATCATGCTTCTTTTGTGATCTTTGTCCTTCTTCAACAATTTCTAAGAATTTTATCATCAAGCTATTTCTCCGCAACGTTGAAGTAATTTGAGGCTCTTCAAGTATCAACTCGCCTGAATCTTCATGTATAGATTGTGACTTAGCATTCATTGTCCATCTTTGTAGAACATATTCATTTGGCAGACAATTGATCAAGGATTTTTTCACAAATATTGCAAGAATGTGTCTACAAAGAATTCCAACGAACTCAAACTTGTGACACGAACAAACAACATTCTTGTCAACAATGTCAAGGACTACCTCGTAGATTGGCTTTTCCCTTCCTGTTGGCACTATGTGATATATTTTTTTTGTCCCATCTTGACTGTGTTTCGATGCCATGTACTTTTGACTTGAAAATAATTAAACATCACAAATAACTTTCTGGTATACAAATTAGCTGCATCTGCTTCCATTTTATAACATGTCTTCAAGATTGGTTTTGTATTTTTTGTCTTCAAATCCTTTTCCTTCTCTTTAAGGTACCTTGCATCTAATGCTTTTTCATATTGAAGGACGAAATCGCTTACTAACGTACTTGAACGAACAAATCCTTTGAAAAACTTATTCATACTCTCACTTCTTTGTGTTGTTGACATTCCGGCACAAAATATAGTCCGCAAATATGCTGGAATCCATTGCTCACGCTGCCCATATATTTTTTTTAGCCACTCATTTTCTTGCAACTCATACTTCAGAATCATTTCATCCCACTCATATTCAAATTCTTCAATTGTGATTGTATCATGAATGCAATGGTGAAAATCCTCTTGAAAAGAAGCGTATTTATTGAAAACATGCCCCAAATACTCTGGAACTTTTTGTAAAATATGCCACATGCAAAACGGTGAGTAGTGTCCGGTAATACCTCTAAAATCGCTGCACGCATAGATTTATCTTCATCTGTTATTATTACTGAAGGAGCACGCCCAAACATTGATGCAAGCCATGTTTTTAACAACCAGGCATATGAACTTGTCGTTTCATCTACAAGTAAAGCGCACCCAAACATAACTGATTGGTGATGGTGGTTAACCCCGGTGAATGGAACAAACGGCATGCTATAACGATTAGTTAGATATGTAGCATCAAAGGTCACAACATCGCCAAAATATTTATATGCTAACCTCGACCTTGCATCTGCCCAGAAACAATTTCCCATGCGATTGTTTTCATCTAACTGGATTGAATAAACAAAACCTGGATTTTTCGACTGACATTCCATAAAGTAATTATACATCCTTTGTGCATCTCCATCTTTAAGAAGTTCTCTCCTTGTGCTTCCTAAATGATTCTGAACATCTACCAGGGAACAACCAACATTAACTTCACCACCAGATCCATGACTCAACACAGACATTATCTTTCTAGGAGCGATTCCAGCCTCATTAAGCACATTGATAAGATTTTTTTGAGCAGGTGTAATCTTTCTATGTCCTCGAAGCAAGCTTGTAGTTCTTGGTGTATATAACTCATGGTTATGATCAATTGTGAACTTGATTACAACCCATTTTCCAGTATCTCTTTGTAAACTAACACCCATCATTGCTTTACATCCAATTCTTATATTTGTCTTATTCTTTTTGGACTTCGGATGTTTTTGTTGGTTACTTTTCTTCGGATTTCCTTCCCGTGAGCACGCATAATCTACTCCAATCAATAATTTATCGGACTGTGATAATCGAGTGTGACTTACCTTTATGTCAAATCCAACACGTCTTGCGTATGCCTTATAACAAGCCTTAGCATCTTCCAAGTCCTGAAATGTCAAGTTCTTACATGGCTCAATAGAACCGCCACATGAAGAAAAATGTTTTGTTCCCTGTTTTTCAATATTTTCTCCAATTCCTACACCGTCCATGATCACTTCTTGCTCATGTTGCACAGCGTCCCTTCTTTCCGAGTGATTATCAGTCATAGTCTTCTTAAGTCAATCAAAGCCGCTACTCGTAACTGTGTAATAATAGAGTGTTTTGAGCAACTTTGACAAACATTTTATTAATAACATCAAATACACTCACATAATAATTAAAATGAAATGAAGTTTATAGAAAGAATAATCAAGCCCAAATTATGCTTGTATACTTGTATTTCCTTAATCTGCTTAAATATTTGTTGAAATCCTTAGTTTTTGTTGAAACCCTTAATCTGCCTCCATGACCATCCATACAAAAATCACAGAGTTTTTTTTTTCAATAAAAAATCACAGATTGTAAAACCCAAAATTATGCTTGTATACTTGTATGGTTTCTCATCATATTGCCTCTAAAATAATGAATGTCCTGTAGATAATCGTTGTCGGATAAAATGAATAGTCGGAGAAGAGGAACAATTACCGTCGGAGAAGAAGAAGAATCATCCTAACAGAGGAGAGAGATACGCCATATATTTTGTCTTGGATTGGTTTGAATAAAGAATAGTATTTTTCTTTTTTCCTTTATCTTTTGACTTAACCAAAGGTCACTCAACCAGTGTTGTTATTTGAGTTACATGGGACAGGTGTCATATTTCTAATGGAATCCGTTTATATGTGTTTGACAGCCCATCCGATGGAAATTTAATCTCTAAAAATAAAGTAGGTGAGAGAATGGGTAGGAAGAATAGTAAAGATTCTTTGCGATTTCAAGAAAGTATGACTTATCAATGGGACGTCCAGAAAGGAAATTTGTGCACATAGTTATGGGACGGTGGAGTACATTACGTGTCTTTTTTAATGGATAATGTACATATGAGTAAATTTAATAGTAAAATGTACAAGTACCTTTTGCTATACACTTTTAAACTTTTGTTTTTACAAGTATATAAAATTATGAAATAAAAAAGGTATTATTTAGACACGAATCTATATATATTAAAATTGACATTCATTATGAAAAAAGAACTGTAGTAATAAACATTCATTTTGAAATTAGAAAAAAAGTTTTCTTAATACTCCATCCGTCCGAGAAAGATAGTCCCCCTTTTTTCGTTGTTACTACGAGGGAACTTTGAGCAATTATAAAGGCTACTAATAATTATGTTAATGTGAATCTAAAAATTGATATTAATAGTATTTATAATGGTGTATCAAGAACAATTTCAAAATTTTCATTAGAAAAATTAAAAGTAGCCTTAATTATTACTCAAAGTTCTTTCGTAAAACCCATGAAAATAGGGGGACTATCATTCTGGGACAAGGGAGTATTATATTCGTCATTACGTTTATATACTGTATTATTATAAATTTTGTCCACAGGCATCAATTTGTATTAAAATTTAAAAAATAGTTAGCACAAAAATTAAAAAAGAAAAAAAAAGTGATGTGTTGTGAGTGTAGATTGTTTGGTATGAGAGAGAAAGTGATGTAGGGATAGTTAGTGGATAATTGTTGTGAATGTGACATATGCAGGTCCAAAAATAAAGAAATAACAATAAAAAAAAAATAAGTTTTGAAGTTGAAAATGAGACAAAAAAATTAAAAGATTTGAAGTTTAAAATTAAAACAATAGGTAGGACATACAATACCAACAACAACAACAACAACAAAGCCTTAGTCCCAAAATAATTTGGGGTTTGCTAACATGAATCCTCATATGTCATTGTGATAAAAGGAAGAGAGAGAGAGAGAGAGAGAGAGGGAGGGAGAGAGAGAGAGAGAAAGAGAAAGAGAGAGAGCGAGAGAGAGAAAGAGAAAGCGAGGAAAAGGATGGTAAAATAAAATAAATAAATAAATAAATAAATAATAAAAGTACGATCAACCCCCATCATTCACATGAATTTTCGCCCTCCACTCCGGCCACTTCAACGCCACATCTTCATCCACTCCGAGTAAACTCATATCATTTTCAATCACCTTAATCCAAGTTTGCTTGGGTCTTCCCCTACCCCTCGCCATTACTCCCTCCGTCCCCATTTACATTACAAAAATGAGGTTTTGCACAAAAATTAAGAAAATGATTGTAAAGTTGATGTGTTGTGAGTGTAGATAGTTGAGTGGGAGAGAGAAAGTGGGGTATAGAAAAGTAAGTGGATAGTTGTTGTGAGTATGACAAGTGGGTCCCACTATTTAAAAGGAATAAAAACTTTCCTTTTTGGGATTTTGTAAAGTAAATGGGGACACCCAAAATGGCAATTTTTGTAAGGTAAATAGGGACGGAGGGAGTATATCAATTCTCCACTCTTCAGGCCTCCTAATCGGTGCATCACTCGGTCTCCGTCTCACATGACCAAACCATCTTAGACGATACTCCCTCATTTTATCCTCAATGGGCGCAAGTCCTACTTTACCCCTGATCACCTCATTTCTCAATCGGTCTTTTCTTGTATGTTCACACATCCATCGTAGCATACGCATCTCCGCTACATTCATCTTATGAATATGACACTGTTTCACGGCCCAACATTCACTGCCATAAAGCAGTGCAGGCCTAATTTTCGTAGGATAGAATTTTCCCTTTAATCTATTTGGCATGCCACGATCACAAAGAAACCCTGTGGCACTATTCCACTTCAACCAACCTGCTTTAATCCTATGAGCCACATCTCCATCCAATTCTCCATTTTTTTGGATAATAGATCCAAGATAGCGAAAGAACTCGGAAGCTTGGACAATCTTTCCATCGAATGTGATCACTCCTGCCTCTCTGCTTCCAACTTTGCTAAATTTACACTCCATATATTCAGTCTTGCTTCTGCTTAACCTAAAACCTCGAGATTCCAAAGTGTGTCTCCACAACTCCAATTTACTTTCAACACCCTCTCTAGTCTCATCAATCAGCACAATATCATCTGCGAACAACATATACCATGGAATATCATCTTGGATTGACCTCGTCACTTCGTCCATTATCAGGGCTAAGAGAAAGGGACTGAGTGCAGAGCCTTGATGCACTCCAATCGTGATAGGGAACTCTTCTATCTTCCCAACGCTTGTCCGTACACTAGTACTAACTCCATTATACATGTCCTTGATAATATCAATATATTTCTTTGAAACGCCTTTCCTTACTAAAGCCCACCAAAGTACCTCTCTTGGAACTTTATCATACGCCTTCTCCAAATCAATGAAAACCATATGCAAATCTTTCTTTTTATCTCGATATTTCTCCATGATTTGTCTCATAATATATATTGCGTCCATAGTCGATCTGTCGGGCATAAATCCAAATTAGTTATCCGAAATATTCACAATTTTTCTTAGCCGTTGTGCAATCACTCTTTCCCAAAGTTCATAGTATGGCTCATTAGTTTGATCCCTCGATAGTTGGCACAATCTTGGACATCATCTTTATTCTTATGCAAAAGGATTAGAGTACTTTTTCTCCACTCCAATGGCATTGTGTTACTTCTCCATATCTTGTTGAATAGTGTTGTTAACCAATCTATTCCCCCCTCCCCAAAACATATCCACACCTCAATTGGTATTCCATCCGGCCCTACGGCTTTCTTTAATCTCATATTTTTCATCACCATTTTTACTTCACCCTTTTGAATTCGCCGCATAAAATCTCGATTAATCATACTCGAAGGGATAGTTATATCTCCAATATCCTGCTCTTGATTGCCATTAAACAAGGTATTGAAGTACGAACTCCACATATCTTTTATCTCGTTATCCCCGACCAACACTCTTTGGTCTACATCCTTCACATATTTAACCCTCCCAATGTCTCGTGTCCTCTTATCCCTCATACGAGCAAGTCTATAGATGTATTTTTCCCCTTCTTTTGTATCCAATCTATCATAAAGTTTCTGATTCACCTTTTCTCTTGCATCTTTTACTGCTTTCTTTGCTTCTATTCTAGCCTCCTTAGACCTCTCATAGTTCTCCTCACTCCTGCATTTTCCCAATAATTTATAGCATTCTCGCTTGCTCTTTATCGCTTGCTTTACTTCCTTGTTCCACCATGATGTGTCCTTACTTTGTGGCACACTTCCTTTAGATTCTCCAAATTCTCTCGCCACCTCATTTATAGTATGCTCCATCTTAGTCCAGGTCGAATCTATATTCATATCCTCCATATTACCCGACCAAATACCAGTAGTGGCCACCTTAGCTAGAAACCTCTGTTGATTCTCCCCTTGAAGCCTCCACCACTTGATTCTAGGTTCTACTAGTGGCTTTCTCTTCCTTGAAATTCTCATACTTCGAAAATCAAGTACCACAAGTCTATGTTGAGTTGCAGTACTTTCACCTGGAATAACCTTGCAGTCAGTGTAACTCTTTCTACAAGCATTTCTTACTAAGAAGAAGTCAATCTGACTCGCATTACCTCCACTTCTATAGGTCACCAAGTGTGATTCTCTCTTCTTGAACCAAGTGTTCATTATACTCAAGTCATATGCCATCGCAAACTCCAGGATCCCATTCCCTGCTTCATTCCTCTCCCCAAAACCAAAACCTCCATGAATGCTCTCAAAGTCGTGTCGACTAGACCCCACATGTCCATTAAGATCGCCACCAACGACTAATTTCTCACCAATAGGTACGCGTTGCACAACCTCCTCTAAATCTTCCCAGAACTCTTGTTTAATAGATGCGTCCAACCCTACTTGTGGTGCATAGGCACTAATAATAGTTATAATCTCATCACTAACCACAAGTTTAATACCAATAATCCGGTCACTCTTCCTGTACACCTCCACAACATCATCGATATACTCCTTGTCAATAATGATACCTACTCCATTCCTACCCTTATCCTTTCCTGAATACCAAAGCTTAAAACCCCAAGGTGCTATTTCTTTAGCTTTCTCTCCAACCCACTTAGTTTCTTGTAGACACATTATGTGAATCTTCCTCCTCCACATAACCTCCACCACTTCTGCTGATCTCCCTGTCAAAGAGCCTATGTTCCAAGTTCCAAAGCGCATCCCACTAATCTTACCCCCACCATGGACTAGCTTCTTTACCCGCACTCGTCCGCAATGCAGGAACCCTTGCATATTTGACACCACTGATACAAAATTGTCAGTTAGGGTGCATGCAATTTCCCCATGCCGCCACCAGTCTGGCAGTTATGTCCGCTCTCTCTTTCCATCCCTCCCATCATTACACTAGCTACACAGGAAAAAAAAGCTTGTGTGAGACCATCTAACACATGAGATGGGTCTCGTTGAGAGAATAAATGGTTTGTTCCTCTATGAGCGGAGCGGGGCGGGGAAAACTCATTTCCTCTCTCATTGAGACTCGTCTCATGTGTAAGACCGTCTCACACAAGATTTCCTCACATTGATGATAAATTAAATGCTTCTTTTCTGAAATGAAATGATAGTCCAGATTTTTATGATTAATTTAATCAAATATTGGCTAAATGTTTTTAAAAAATAATTATTTTCTAAAAAAAATTAAAAAATTATTATTAGTCATACATATTTTTATAGAATTAAATAAATTAAATTTTTTTTTTTATAAAAATCGTATACTTGCATTAAAAGCAAGCACACGAACTCTATCCACATAGGAGCAATGCTCACCTCAAGTATTACATTTGTTGAATAAGCTAGTCGTGCTAAAAATATAGTCAATTAATACAAGCCCCCAACCAAGCCGCCCAAACATTGCTATAGAGAAGAGTTGAAGATCACAGAATGCCACGCCACCTAACCCCTTCAAAACATACAGGGTGTGATAACAAATGAACACCTCCAATGCCACCCTCTTTAGTTTGGCGACTAACACTTGTTTGAATCCACTTATCGCTTAGATATGATTAAATGATGTGTTGGGTCTAATAATTTGAAAATACACACTTTACCTCCTTATATTTCCGTGTCAAAAATTATTATTGATTGATTACGGTGCCACTTATACAAAATGATGACATCATTGTTCCAACTTAGCATCATTTAATGACAATTTAAACGTCCAATTAACAAAGAAAGACAAAGCTTTTCATTAAAAATATATTTCTCACTTCTAAATTGTATACGAGAGGTCTAATTTATACACAATACTACTTAACCTATTTACCTAAGAATAAGGAAAGTATCAAAGAATATCACCTAAAACTAGGAAGGAATCTCGGAAATCCCAACTAATATTTCGTCATATCAGAGTCGGGATATGACGAAATCCCACAAAATCCTTCATTCCCCATCAAGTTGGCGCATAAAGATCACGAATCCCCAACTTGCCAGCTAAAAACCGAAAACGTAATGCTCCAAGTGCCTTCGTAAACAAATCAGCTACTTGATCGGTTGTTGATATTTTGCATGGAAGGATGTCTTTGGACTCAACTCTTTCACGAACAAAAAAACAATCCATTTCAACATGCTTCGTTCTTTCGTGAAAGACCGGGTTGTTTGCAATGTGACATGTAGCTTGGTTATCGCAAGGCAAAGGTGTGGCCTCTAACTGTGGCACCTCAAGATCCTTTAAGAGCCATCGTAGCCAGATTATCTCACTCACGGAAGTAGCCATAGCTTGATACTCGACTTCAGCAGACGATCGTGACACTACGGACTGTTTCTTCGTCCTCCAAGAGATCGGTGCCCCTCCGAGTGAAATAAAATAACATGTACATGATCTATGCGTCATTGGACATGCCCTCCAATATGCGTCACAGTATGACATAAGCTTCAACTCTCCACTAACAGGAATAAACAATCCTTGTCCAGCCGTGTCCTTCAGGAAACGCAAGATGCGTATGGCTGCAGTCAGATGTGCCTGTCGTGGGGCTATTATGAATCGACTTAATCTATTAACAGAAAACTGAATGTCTGGACGTGTAACAGTGAAATAGAGCAATCTCCCTATTAGTCGACAGTATTGCAATGCATCCACATAAGGGTTATCATCTCCCGTACTGAATTTCAGATTTTGCTCCATCGGAAAGTCACTAGGCCGTCCTCCTTGGAACCCGCTCTCCTCAAGTATATCTAGTGTATACTTGCGTTGGCTCAAAACCATTCCTTTGGGTGACTGTGCCACTTCAATACCTAGGAAGTATTTTATTTGCCCTAAATCCTTTATGCTGAAAAGATCATTCAAGTGCTTCTTTACATCTTCTATCTTCAAGTGATCATTACCCACAAGTAAAACGTCGTCTACATAAATTAAGGCTGCCACATAGGTTGATCCTTGCTTGAAGATAAAAAGCGAATGATCGGCACTTGATTGCCGAAAACCAATAAGACTATACGAGCTAGTTACATACAATGAAATATTACAACCATTAATGAAATATGATATAAAACTTGTGTATAGAAAAAATAACATGACCAATTGACTACTTAAAAATATCATCACAGTGACTCTAACGATGATGATATATCACTGTAATACTCAATATTTAATCTGGAGTCAATCTTATAAAAAACTTGTTATACACCAATAGATGTGTAAAACTTGTTTTGCATCAAGAGATTACGTTTTACCTTAAAATATCAAAACATGTTTTACAGTAAAGCGAGTGTAAAACAAGTTTTTCTCGGGATTTTCACTGTAATCTGTCGAGTGAACTTTAAATTTAAACGTCTTTAAGATAGTGAGCATCGATTTCAACGACGACTTGTGATATAAAATCTTGAAGCATGAACGGAGGTGCGACGTCTCCGTTCACCTTCTCGTACTCCATCTTCCATTTCAAGAAGTTGCCATCGTCACTATCACAACCTTGAACAGTGATCTTCAAAGTTTTGTATAGTTTCATGAGGTCCCCTTCGAATAAATTGTATGTGATCGATTTCTTCTTCTTGTCCACCGCTTCCACATTCTCCCTTGAAGTCATTGGTTTCCCATCTACAACATCATCCCAAAACATTCTCGTAAATGTATAGCTAGATACTATGTTTGTGTGAGGGAGGGAGGGAGGGAGAGAGAGAGAGGGAGTATGAAAACCTAATATTTCCATTGATAGGGTTTTAGCATTAAAAGTAGTTAACTGGGGTTTTAGCATGTAAAGTTTGAGTTTTACAACGTCAAAATTAGGGTAATAAAAGTAGCACACAACTTGCAAATAGTAAGATAGGGTTTTTAACTTGTAAAGATGAGTTTTGAAGCTTTAAAACCCGATATTTCATATATCTGATATTCTTTTCTATATGAACAGTCAAAGTCGGGGGCTAAATCTTCACCAAATACACCTTCAAATGCACTCTTGTAATAACTTGAGGCATTTATTAATGAAAATCTCAAAAAATACCATTAATTATAAATTATACATACATATATATATATATATATATTGATTTTTTTAATAATAAATGCCTTAAGCTATACAAAGTGCACTTGAAAGTGCATTGAGTGGGGATCAAACCCCTCACCTTTTATAAATGGAGTATAAAGTAATAATGGACGCCGTTTGAACTAGATCTCTTTGGTCATACAACCACACACATATATAACTAAAAGGGTATAAAAATTAGCTCGATTAATATAGTGTTATCATAATATTACTGATCAAATTGATTAGAATCTTAAAATGTATATATGCAATTCTAAATCACAAATTCTAAATGCAATTAAACAACTTACCAATAAGATAGCTGACAAGAATAACGCAGCCAGTAGTGCCCCATTCACCTTTGAGCAATTGGATGGAAGGAACTCTGTGTGGGCTTATTTTAATTAATTCTTCCTTTTTTGCGCCAAAAATATCAAGAAAAACTTCACAAGAGCTCTTAATCTCAGTCTGAAATTCAAAATTTCCACTAAGAGCCATGTTAATTGATCACAGTACACTTTAATTCTTCTTTAACTATTTAAGCACAAACATATGTGCATATATATATAATAATGATATCAGTATAGTATACTGTATAGTTATATAGCAGTGCCTTTGATGAAGACTTCAAAGAAAACTCTACCCTTATTTATAGTATATCAGTATATGTACATGTGACGCAATTCTCACATCAGTATTCACAACTTACATACATTTTCTCATAATAAATACTCCCTCCATCCCATCCTCCATTCCCAAAACTATGTGCATAAAATGAGTTGTGTACGGGAATTAGGGGATGAATAGTAGTGGGTTAATGTTTTAAGTGTGAAAAGTGAAGTATGAGATAGAAAGTAGGGTAGGGAATAGTAGGTTGATTGGTGTTGTGAGTATAAAAATAAGGGAGAGTGTATGGGACGGATTAGCCATTAATATTAGAAAAGCGGATCCCCTTACGATTGTAACATGTGGCTACTTTTTAAACATCAATGGTTAAAATAATACTAACTAAAAGTCTACCAATATTCAAACTTAACCATAGTTAGAAGAAAAACAGTTAACACGTGCAGCTTTTCACAAAAGATGGCCCACATCCAAAAAAAAGTCATAGTCTCCCTCCGTTTTTTTCGTCAGTCAACAATTGCTAGCCACTCTATCTAACTCATAGCATACTGCTCAAAAACTCCATATAAGACTATGAGCAATGGTTTCATACACCAAAAAAAATTCAACACCCACTTTTAACACTTTATTCTATCCACCTCATCTTTCATACACCCCTTTCATACACCCCCCCTACAATGGTTAGTTGGAAAAAAAAATTCATCTCCCTCCCACTCATCATTCTATACCCCACTACTTTATATTATTTTTATTTTTTTATATATTCTTTATTTTTATGATTAGTAAAAAATAATAATTATTATTATTATTTATAATTAAAATAATATTTTACACTAAATTAATTCTTTTTGGCAATTAAATAATTAGATAAATGACGATAATTATTATTCAAAATAAGAAAAGTTACAATACACTTAGCTCGCGACATAATTAATGAAAGACAATAAAATTATTAAATCACACATGGTTTCCGAATTTTGCCCATATGTGCTTGACTAGATCCTTCTGCAATTGTTGATGAACTCTTGAATCACGCATTTCCGATCTAGTACGCACATTTTGGGGACGGGGTTGGTTGGAAGATTGGTTCTCCAAGTTAAAATCATTAGGATTGTAGTTGAATGGTGAAAAATTTTGGGAATTTTGAGTGTTGAAAGGATTATTATTGGGATCCATTTCACTCAAAAGATGATGAATTTTTTTAAATGTAGGCTAAAATGGAGAAGGAAAATTGAGAAAAGATAGTTTTTTTTTTGGTGTCCAAATCTAATGAAACTTGCATCATTTTATAGGGAAAAAAAAATGCTGAATTTTGGCGAAAAATAAATAAATAAATAAATAAAATTACTAGGTGATAATTCAGCTCAAATAATTGAGTTAAAAAAATTAAATCCGAAAATCCATGGACCAATCATGTGCTTACACGTGTTTCAAACAGGGAAAAAAAAAAAAAAAAACCGCCGGGCCGCGCCCGCACGCGCCCTGTCGGGCCGTGTGGCGCACGCGCCTTTTGCGGTCCAATAAGGCCTCGCCACGTGGCCTTGACGCCAGTCTTCCCCAAAATTCAACCGGTATGAATTTTTTCATACCCACATTTCATACACCAAGTTTCATACCACCCCTACAATAGTTTCATACCCCTCCCCCAACTTTCATACACCTATTCATACCCCCATTGTGGGTAGTCTAAGCTCCATTTTGTGACCTTCACAATTCAGACGTTCCTGTTTAACATATTTGAGTCATTACACATTGCTATAAGCAAACAAACGAAACTAATAGTATTTCTTCGTCTCAAAATAATATGATTTTTTTATTCAAATTTTTTCAGACATTTATTTTGAGACGGCGTAAGTATAATACTCATTCCGACCCAGAAAGATAGTCCACATTTTTTCGTTGTTACTACGAGGGAACTTTGAGCAATTATAAATACTACTTATAATTATGTTAATGTGAATCTAAAAATTGATATTAATAGTATTTATAATGGTGTATCAAGAACAATTTCAAAAATTTCATTAGAATAATTAAAAGTAGCCTTAATTATTAATCAAAGTTCCTTCGTAAAATCCATGAAAATAGGGGAACTATCATTCGGGGACAGAGGGAGTAGTACTTTTTTATTCAGTTTTGTTTTTCCAGATATTTATTTTGAGACGGTATAAGTACTAATTATATTTTACGATCTAAATTTCATGCCACAAGAATGAAGATCTTTGGTTCATTGACATACCTTGTTAAATAATTTGTGGGATAACAGAACCAGGAATGACAGAAGACATGATTATATTGCTCTCCTGCCTGAAATGAAAAAGAAGATAGTAACAATTAGAATTATTGATAATTATAATTTTATACTCCATCCGTTTCAAAATAAATATTCATTAAATTTTTATATTTGGTATTTAAAAATAAATTTTAACTTTTTTGAATATCCAATTTAGGACGAAGGGAGTCAATATATATAACATAAATGTAACAATAAATACTTACAATGCAGCAATTTTGTGTACAGGACAACTGGTCTTGTTATGTCCTATTTGCTTACACACAGAACATTTTCTTTTTTTCCCCACTGGATTCTCCATGGGATGTTTTTGCCTCAACGATTTTGGACGCCCCTTCGAAGAAACATGTGGTGGATCTAACAAAGAGAAAGGCATGCTAGATAGTACTCGACAACTCTGTTCAGATTGTTCTTCACTAATGAAATCACAATGAGTTTGACTTCTTTCATTCTCATCATCCATGTCCAAAAGTTCAGAATGAACTTTTTGTAGGGAAAGTGCTAGATGATCATGCTTCTTTTGTGATCTTTGTCCTTCTTCAACAATTTCTAAGAATTTTATCATCAAGCTATTTCTCCGCAACGTTGAAGTAATTTGAGGCTCTTCAAGTATCAACTCGCCTGAATCTTCATGTATAGATTGTGACTTAGCATTCATTGTCCATCTTTGTAGAACATATTCATTTGGCAGACAATTGATCAAGGATTTTTTCACAAATATTGCAAGAATGTGTCTACAAAGAATTCCAACGAACTCAAACTTGTGACACGAACAAACAACATTCTTGTCAACAATGTCAAGGACTACCTCGTAGATTGGCTTTTCCCTTCCTGTTGGCACTATGTGATATATTTTTTTTGTCCCATCTTGACTGTGTTTCGATGCCATGTACTTTTGACTTGAAAATAATTAAACATCACAAATAACTTTCTGGTATACAAATTAGCTGCATCTGCTTCCATTTTATAACATGTCTTCAAGATTGGTTTTGTATTTTTTGTCTTCAAATCCTTTTCCTTCTCTTTAAGGTACCTTGCATCTAATGCTTTTTCATATTGAAGGACGAAATCGCTTACTAACGTACTTGAACGAACAAATCCTTTGAAAAACTTATTCATACTCTCACTTCTTTGTGTTGTTGACATTCCGGCACAAAATATAGTCCGCAAATATGCTGGAATCCATTGCTCACGCTGCCCATATATTTTTTTTAGCCACTCATTTTCTTGCAACTCATACTTCAGAATCATTTCATCCCACTCATATTCAAATTCTTCAATTGTGATTGTATCATGAATGCAATGGTGAAAATCCTCTTGAAAAGAAGCGTATTTATTGAAAACATGCCCCAAATACTCTGGAACTTTTTGTAAAATATGCCACATGCAAAAACGGTGAGTAGTGTCCGGTAATACCTCTAAAATCGCTGCACGCATAGATTTATCTTCATCTGTTATTATTACTGAAGGAGCACGCCCAAACATTGATGCAAGCCATGTTTTTAACAACCAGGCATATGAACTTGTCGTTTCATCTACAAGTAAAGCGCACCCAAACATAACTGATTGGTGATGGTGGTTAACCCCGGTGAATGGAACAAACGGCATGCTATAACGATTAGTTAGATATGTAGCATCAAAGGTCACAACATCGCCAAAATATTTATATGCTAACCTCGACCTTGCATCTGCCCAGAAACAATTTCCCATGCGATTGTTTTCATCTAACTGGATTGAATAAACAAAACCTGGATTTTTCGACTGACATTCCATAAAGTAATTATACATCCTTTGTGCATCTCCATCTTTAAGAAGTTCTCTCCTTGTGCTTCCTAAATGATTCTGAACATCTACCAGGGAACAACCAACATTAACTTCACCACCAGATCCATGACTCAACACAGACATTATCTTTCTAGGAGCGATTCCAGCCTCATTAAGCACATTGATAAGATTTTTTTGAGCAGGTGTAATCTTTCTATGTCCTCGAAGCAAGCTTGTAGTTCTTGGTGTATATAACTCATGGTTATGATCAATTGTGAACTTGATTACAACCCATTTTCCAGTATCTCTTTGTAAACTAACACCCATCATTGCTTTACATCCAATTCTTATATTTGTCTTATTCTTTTTGGACTTCGGATGTTTTTGTTGGTTACTTTTCTTCGGATTTCCTTCCCGTGAGCACGCATAATCTACTCCAATCAATAATTTATCGGACTGTGATAATCGAGTGTGACTTACCTTTATGTCAAATCCAACACGTCTTGCGTATGCCTTATAACAAGCCTTAGCATCTTCCAAGTCCTGAAATGTCAAGTTCTTACATGGCTCAATAGAACCGCCACATGAAGAAAAATGTTTTGTTCCCTGTTTTTCAATATTTTCTCCAATTCCTACACCGTCCATGATCACTTCTTGCTCATGTTGCACAGCGTCCCTTCTTTCGAGTGATTATCAGTCATAGTCTTCTTAAGTCAATCAAAGCCGCTACTCGTAACTGTGTAATAATAGAGTGTTTTGAGCAACTTTGACAAACATTTTATTAATAACATCAAATACACTCACATAATAATTAAAATGAAATGAAGTTTATAGAAAGAATAATCAAGCCCAAATTATGCTTGTATACTTGTATTTCCTTAATCTGCTTAAATATTTGTTGAAATCCTTAGTTTTTGTTGAAACCCTTAATCTGCCTCCATGACCATCCATACAAAAATCACAGAGTTTTTTCTTTTCAATAAAAAATCACAGATTGTAAAACCCAAAATTATGCTTGTATACTTGTATGGTTTCTCATCATATTGCCTCTAAAATAATGAATGTCCTGTAGATAATCGTTGTCGGATAAAATGAATAGTCGGAGAAGAGGAACAATTACCGTCGGAGAAGAAGAAGAATCATCCTAACAGAGGAGAGAGATACGCCATATATTTTGTCTTGGATTGGTTTGAATAAAGAATAGTATTTTTCTTTTTTCCTTTATCTTTTGACTTAACCAAAGGTCACTCAACCAGTGTTGTTATTTGAGTTACATGGGACAGGTGTCATATTTCTAATGGAATCCGTTTATATGTGTTTGACAGCCCATCCGATGGAAATTTAATCTCTAAAAATAAAGTAGGTGAGAGAATGAGTAGGAAGAATAGTAAAGATTCTTTGCGATTTCAAGAAAGTATGACTTATCAATGGGACGTCCAGAAAGGAAATTTGTGCACATAGTTATGGGACGGTGGAGTACATTACGTTTTTTTTTTAATGGATAATGTACATATGAGTAAATTTAATAGTAAAATGTACAAGTACCTTTTGCTATACACTTTTAAACTTTTGTTTTTACAAGTATATAAAATTATGAAATAAAAAAGGTATTATTTAGACACGAATCTATATATATTAAAATTGACATTCATTATGAAAAAAGAACTGTAGTAATAAACATTCATTTTGAAATTAGAAAAAAAGTTTTCTTAATACTCCATCCGTCCGAGAAAGATAGTCCCCCTTTTTTCGTTGTTACTACGAGGGAACTTTGAGCAATTATAAAGGCTACTAATAATTATGTTAATGTGAATCTAAAAATTGATATTAATAGTATTTATAATGGTGTATCAAGAACAATTTCAAAATTTTCATTAGAAAAATTAAAAGTAGCCTTAATTATTACTCAAAGTTCTTTCGTAAAACCCATGAAAATAGGGGGACTATCATTCTGGGACAAGGGAGTATTATATTCGTCATTACGTTTATATACTGTATTATTATAAATTTTGTCCACAGGCATCAATTTGTATTAAAATTTAAAAAATAGTTAGCACAAAAATTAAAAAAGAAAAAAAAAAGTGATGTGTTGTGAGTGTAGATTGTTTGGTATGAGAGAGAAAGTGATGTAGGGATAGTTAGTGGATAATTGTTGTGAATGTGACATATGCAGGTCCAAAAATAAAGAAATAACAATAAAAAAAAAATAAGTTTTGAAGTTGAAAATGAGACAAAAAAATTAAAAGATTTGAAGTTTAAAATTAAAACAATAGGTAGGACATACAATACCAACAACAACAACAACAACAAAGCCTTAGTCCCAAAATAATTTGGGGTTTGCTAACATGAATCCTCATATGTCATTGTGATAAAAGGAAGAGAGAGAGAGAGAGAGGGAGGGAGAGAGAGAGAGAGAGAAAGAGAAAGAGAGAGAGCGAGAGAGAGAAAGAGAAAGCGAGGAAAAGGATGGTAAAATAAAATAAATAAATAAATAAATAAATAAATAATAAAAGTACGATCAACCCCCATCATTCACATGAATTTTCGCCCTCCACTCCGGCCACTTCAACGCCACATCTTCATCCACTCCGAGTAAACTCATATCATTTTCAATCACCTTAATCCAAGTTTGCTTGGGTCTTCCCCTACCCCTCGCCATTACTCCCTCCGTCCCCATTTACATTACAAAAATGAGGTTTTGCACAAAAATTAAGAAAATGATTGTAAAGTTGATGTGTTGTGAGTGTAGATAGTTGAGTGGGAGAGAGAAAGTGGGGTAGAGAAAAGTAAGTGGATAGTTGTTGTGAGTATGACAAGTGGGTCCCACTATTTAAAAGGAATAAAAACTTTCCTTTTTGGGATTTTGTAAAGTAAATGGGGACACCCAAAATGGCAATTTTTGTAAGGTAAATAGGGACGGAGGGAGTATATCAATTCTCCACTCTTCAGGCCTCCTAATCGGTGCATCACTCGGTCTCCGTCTCACATGACCAAACCATCTTAGACGATACTCCCTCATTTTATCCTCAATGGGCGCAAGTCCTACTTTACCCCTGATCACCTCATTTCTCAATCGGTCTTTTCTTGTATGTTCACACATCCATCGTAGCATACGCATCTCCGCTACATTCATCTTATGAATATGACACTGTTTCACGGCCCAACATTCACTGCCATAAAGCAGTGCAGGCCTAATTTTCGTAGGATAGAATTTTCCCTTTAATCTATTTGGCATGCCACGATCACAAAGAAACCCTGTGGCACTATTCCACTTCAACCAACCTGCTTTAATCCTATGAGCCACATCTCCATCCAATTCTCCATTTTTTTGGATAATAGATCCAAGATAGCGAAAGAACTCGGAAGCTTGGACAATCTTTCCATCGAATGTGATCACTCCTGCCTCTCTGCTTCCAACTTTGCTAAATTTACACTCCATATATTCAGTCTTGCTTCTGCTTAACCTAAAACCTCGAGATTCCAAAGTGTGTCTCCACAACTCCAATTTACTTTCAACACCCTCTCTAGTCTCATCAATCAGCACAATATCATCTGCGAACAACATATACCATGGAATATCATCTTGGATTGACCTCGTCACTTCGTCCATTATCAGGGCTAAGAGAAAGGGACTGAGTGCAGAGCCTTGATGCACTCCAATCGTGATAGGGAACTCTTCTATCTTCCCAACGCTTGTCCGTACACTAGTACTAACTCCATTATACATGTCCTTGATAATATCAATATATTTCTTTGAAACGCCTTTCCTTACTAAAGCCCACCAAAGTACCTCTCTTGGAACTTTATCATACGCCTTCTCCAAATCAATGAAAACCATATGCAAATCTTTCTTTTTATCTCGATATTTCTCCATGATTTGTCTCATAATATATATTGCGTCCATAGTCGATCTGTCGGGCATAAATCCAAATTAGTTATCCGAAATATTCACAATTTTTCTTAGCCGTTGTGCAATCACTCTTTCCCAAAGTTTCATAGTATGGCTCATTAGTTTGATCCCTCGATAGTTGGCACAATCTTGGACATCATCTTTATTCTTATGCAAAAGGATTAGAGTACTTTTTCTCCACTCCAATGGCATTGTGTTACTTCTCCATATCTTGTTGAATAGTGTTGTTAACCAATCTATTCCCCCCTCCCCAAAACATATCCACACCTCAATTGGTATTCCATCCGGCCCTACGGCTTTCTTTAATCTCATATTTTTCATCGCCATTTTTACTTCACCCTTTTGAATTCGCCGCATAAAATCTCGATTAATCATACTCGAAGGGATAGTTATATCTCCAATATCCTGCTCTTGATTGCCATTAAACAAGGTATTGAAGTACGAACTCCACATATCTTTTATCTCGTTATCCCCGACCAACACTCTTTGGTCTACATCCTTCACATATTTAACCCTCCCAATGTCTCGTGTCCTCTTATCCCTCATACGAGCAAGTCTATAGATGTATTTTTCCCCTTCTTTTGTATCCAATCTATCATAAAGTTTCTGATTCACCTTTTCTCTTGCATCTTTTACTGCTTTCTTTGCTTCTATTCTAGCCTCCTTAGACCTCTCATAGTTCTCCTCACTCCTGCATTTTCCCAATAATTTATAGCATTCTCGCTTGCTCTTTATCGCTTTCTTTACTTCCTTGTTCCACCATGATGTGTCCTTACTTTGTGGCACACTTCCTTTAGATTCTCCAAATTCTCTCGCCACCTCATTTATAGTATGCTCCATCTTAGTCCAGGTCGAATCTATATTCATATCCTCCATATTACCCGACCAAATACCAGTAGTGGCCACCTTAGCTAGAAACCTCTGTTGATTCTCCCCTTGAAGCCTCCACCACTTGATTCTAGGTTCTACTAGTGGCTTTATCTTCCTTGAAATTCTCATACTTCGAAAATCAAGTACCACAAGTCTATGTTGAGTTGCAGTACTTTCACCTGGAATAACCTTGCAGTCAGTGTAACTCTTTCTACAAGCATTTCTTACTAAGAAGAAGTCAATCTGACTCGCATTACCTCCACTTCTATAGGTCACCAAGTGTGATTCTCTCTTCTTGAACCAAGTGTTCATTATACTCAAGTCATATGCCATCGCAAACTCCAGGATCCCATTCCCTGCTTCATTCCTCTCCCCAAAACCAAAACCTCCATGAATGCTCTCAAAGTCGTGTCGACTAGACCCCACATGTCCATTAAGATCGCCACCAACGACTAATTTCTCACCAATAGGTACGCGTTGCACAACCTCCTCTAAATCTTCCCAGAACTCTTGTTTAATAGATGCGTCCAACCCTACTTGTGGTGCATAGGCACTAATAATAGTTATAATCTCATCACTAACCACAAGTTTAATACCAATAATCCGGTCACTCTTCCTGTACACCTCCACAACATCATCGATATACTCCTTGTCAATAATGATACCTACTCCATTCCTACCCTTATCCTTTCCTGAATATCAAAGCTTAAAACCCCAAGGTGCTATTTCTTTAGCTTTCTCTCCAACCCACTTAGTTTCTTGTAGACACATTATGTGAATCTTCCTCCTCCACATAACCTCCACCACTTCTGCTGATCTCCCTGTCAAAGAGCCTATGTTCCAAGTTCCAAAGCGCATCCCACTAATCTTACCCCCACCATGGACTAGCTTCTTTACCCGCACTCGTCCGCAATGCAGGAACCCTTGCATATTTGACACCACTGATACAAAATTGTCAGTTAGGGTGCATGCAATTTCCCCATGCCGCCACCAGTCTGGCAGTTATGTCCGCTCTCTCTTTCCATCCCTCCCATCATTACACTAGCTACACAGGAAAAAAAAGCTTGTGTGAGACCATCTAACACATGAGATGGGTCTCGTTGAGAGAATAAATGGTTTGTTCCTCTATGAGCGGAGCGGGGCGGGGAAAACTCATTTCCTCTCTCATTGAGACTCGTCTCATGTGTAAGACCGTCTCACACAAGATTTCCTCACATTGATGATAAATTAAATGCTTCTTTTCTGAAATGAAATGATAGTCCAGATTTTTATGATTAATTTAATCAAATATTGGCTAAATGTTTTTAAAAAATAATTATTTTCTAAAAAAAATTAAAAAATTATTATTAGTCATACATATTTTTATAGAATTAAATAAATTAATTTTTTTTTTATAAAAATCGTATACTTGCATTAAAAGCAAGCACACGAACTCTATCCACATAGGAGCAATGCTCACCTCAAGTATTACATTTGTTGAATAAGCTAGTCGTGCTAAAAATATAGTCAATTAATACAAGCCCCCAACCAAGCCGCCCAAACATTGCTATAGAGAAGAGTTGAAGATCACAGAATGCCACGCCACCTAACCCCTTCAAAACATACAGGGTGTGATAACAAATGAACACCTCCAATGCCACCCTCTTTAGTTTGGCGACTAACACTTGTTTGAATCCACTTATCGCTTAGATATGATTAAATGATGTGTTGGGTCTAATAATTTGAAAATACACACTTTACCTCCTTATATTTCCGTGTCAAAAATTATTGTTGATTGATTACGGTGCCACTTATACAAAATGATGACATCATTGTTCCAACTTAGCATCATTTAATGACAATTTAAACGTCCAATTAACAAAGAAAGACAAAGCTTTTCATTAAAAATATATTTCTCACTTCTAAATTGTATACGAGAGGTCTAATTTATACACAATACTACTTAACCTATTTACCTAAGAATAAGGAAAGTATCAAAGAATATCACCTAAAACTAGGAAGGAATCTCGGAAATCCCAACTAATATTTCGTCATATCAGAGTCGGGATATGACGAAATCCCACAAAATCCTTCATTCCCCATCAAGTTGGCGCATAAAGATCACGAATCCCCAACTTGCCAGCTAAAAACCGAAAACGTAATGCTCCAAGTGCCTTCGTAAACAAATCAGCTACTTGATCGGTTGTTGATATTTTGCATGGAAGGATGTCTTTGGACTCAACTCTTTCACGAACAAAAAAACAATCCATTTCAACATGCTTCGTTCTTTCGTGAAAGACCGGGTTGTTTGCAATGTGACATGTAGCTTGGTTATCGCAAGGCAAAGGTGTGGCCTCTAACTGTGGCACCTCAAGATCCTTTAAGAGCCATCGTAGCCAGATTATCTCACTCACGGAAGTAGCCATAGCTTGATACTCGACTTCAGCAGACGATCGTGACACTACGGACTGTTTCTTCGTCCTCCAAGAGATCGGTGCCCCTCCGAGTGAAATAAAATAACATGTACATGATCTATGCGTCATTGGACATGCCCTCCAATATGCGTCACAGTATGACATAAGCTTCAACTCTCCACTAACAGGAATAAACAATCCTTGTCCAGCCGTGTCCTTCAGGAAACGCAAGATGCATATGGCTGCAGTCAGATGTGTCTGTCGTGGGGCTATTATGAATCGACTTAATCTATTAACAGAAAACTGAATGTCTGGACGTGTAACAGTGAAATAGAGCAATCTCCCTATTAGTCGACAGTATTGCAATGCATCCACATAAGGGTTATCATCTCCCGTACTGAATTTCAGATTTTGCTCCATCGGAAAGTCACTAGGCCGTCCTCCTTGGAACCCGCTCTCCTCAAGTATATCTAGTGTATACTTGCGTTGGCTCAAAACCATTCCTTTGGGTGACTGTGCCACTTCAATACCTAGGAAGTATTTTATTTGCCCTAAATCCTTTATGCTGAAAAGATCATTCAAGTGCTTCTTTACATCTTCTATCTTCAAGTGATCATTACCCACAAGTAAAACGTCGTCTACATAAATTAAGGCTGCCACATAGGTTGATCCTTGCTTGAAGATAAAAAGCGAATGATCGGCACTTGATTGCCGAAAACCAATAGAGAGGAGGGTGTAGATACCCCGGGGGCGGTACCACGGCTTTAGGCTCGAGCGCGTGAATTACCCTAGGATGTCTAATTGATGTTTTAGACTCGCCACCCACGTTTTTAAGGAACGTAAGAAAACCTAATGTTTATGAGCCTAAGTTTGATTTACGAAAACAGAGATTCTTTGGGATGAGGTGTTTTGAGAGGGACCCTTCGGATTGCTGACGAGCTGTTGGCCCTAGTTGACTGTGGCTTCCCGGTGAAGAATTACCGAGTCACTTGGGGAAGCATCCTTCGGTATTTTAGTATCCTTGCAGCCGAGCCTTTGGGTGTCACTGCTGAGCGGGTCGATGCTGTGGCCCATTGTTTTATATGGTACCTGTTGTCTCATACTCTGTTTTCCAGTGGAGGATCATCGGCTTCTTTGGCTTTGCTTGATTTGTTGGTAGACTTGGACCAGGCCGGTCAATATAACTGGGGCGCAGCGGGCTTGGCTGCTTGTTATCACGGCATGGATCTGACCAGCCGTTCGACCACTAGCTCGGTCATGGGCTTCAGCCTGTTGTGGGAGGTATACTGCTTTCCCTTCTCTTTTTAGCTTTCTTGTCATTGCTCTACTGTATCTTTGAACTGTTATTTAATTCTGCTCTTGTCTCTGTTTTGCAGCTATGGGCCTTTGCTGTCTTGGAGCTGAAGGACTTGAAGATTAACAGAGAGGGTCAGCCCCAGTATCCAGACTGTGTGAGGTGGTCGTATAGGGAGAGGAACGTGAGGACTGGCACTGTTCCCATCAGCCTGCTTTCAGCTCGGCGCCACTTGGATTCTTTGAGGCTAGAGTCTGTCGCCTCTTCTTTGTTTCCGTGGAGAGCTATTTATGCCTTTATTGAGCATACCCTGATTCCCACCCGCTCGAGGCTTCTGATGAGCTCAGTGGAGTGTATGGCGATGTATCTTGGAGAGAGAGTGTTTTGGCAGCATGGTGGTCAGGTGACGGACTTCCACCACCCTCCTAGGCCAGCGGTTCCTGATGTTCCTCCTTTTTGTCCTCGTAATTGGAGGGCTCTTTCAGAGGCAGACCGGGAAGCCTACCTTGCAGGGGTTGATGCTGTCCCTTTCATTCATCTAGATCAGGATTACGGTTTATTCCGGGAGCATAACCTCCAGCAGGGTTTCATGTTTACTGATCCGAGGGAGACACATGCTGCTCCACAGGCTTCGGCTCGATTCTATCCCACCGGTGCTGGATATTGCTTTGATCCACCTTTGCCTCCTTCATATTATACTTATTCAAACTTTGGGGTGTATGAGGAGCTGAGGGAGATTGTTCCTGAGGACATGTCGCCGGAGAGAGAGCCTCCTGTTCAGGCTGTTGTGGTATACTTTCCTGACTGTCTTTGCATTTCTCAGTTCCAGTCTTGCTTTTCTGTTCTTTGTATTGATGCAATTTTCTTTTTTTCTGTCCTTTATTGTGACAGGTACCTGTAGCTGCTTATAGGTACTTGGGCAGACAGAACAAAGGGATGAGGAGGAGACTCCGTCAGCTGGAGGAGAGGGTGCTAGGGCTGTGCAGGGATATTGCTGCCATGACTAGAGATGCTGCTGGTGCTGTCTCTGATGCTGCGAGAGGAGCTGCCCGAGGTGCTCGGGGCATGGGACGAGGCTGCAGGGATGCTGCACTGGACATTGATGAGGCTGTCTCTTCGGTGAGGCAGTCACTGAGCAGGAGTCTGAGCCGAGGAGGTAGCCAGAGCCGGGGTGGTGCTAGTTCATCAGGGAGAGCTGCCAAGAGGACCCGGCATGATGTTGTGGTGGAGACATCTGAAGAGGAAGAATCCGTTGATGATGATGATGATGATGATGACGAGGTGACTGAGAGCGGCAGTGGGGGTGGGCACGGTGCTGCCGATGATGATGACTCTGAGTAGCCTTCTGGGGAGGACGAGAGATTGAAAAAAATTTATTTACCTGTAATAAACATTTAGCATGTATTTACAATCCTAGACATTTACTACGCTTTTTAGTTATCTGTCTAGACTCGTTCCTAAGCGTCGACTCTTTACAAACAAATGTGTGCCCAAATGTGTTCATTATGGTTGCTTGAACTCCTTTTCTGTGCTGGGATCTGATTTCTTGCAGGTAGAAGACGTTTGAACGTGCCTGGGCTTCCTTCTTGAACTGACAAGGGCTATGTTCTGTTTCTGTCTGCTGTCAAACGCGCGCGCGCCTGGATTTGGTCGCGGGAGGCGCGCACATCTGGAATCATTTGTCGGAGGCGCGCGCTTCTGGCTTGCTGAATTCCAGCCCCTTTCTTTTCTGAGCAGGGCACTCCAACAGCTATAAATTCAAATCATTTTCAATCAGAATGATCACACAGCAATACTCTGCATCCTTTCCTTTACTCTATACCTCAAAATTCTTGTAGCGATGGCGCCGATGACCTTTACTTTTGAAGTCAAAGTTTCCGTCCCCAAAGGTGATAAGTCCGTCCCCATTGATCCAATTGTGAAGATGCGTCCTAGCGTCTTTGATCGTTTGGGAAGACCAAATGAGGATGTTGTTGCCGTGGATTATGTGAAGCCGGTGGTCCATGTGAGGGATTATAGGCCTCGTTATTTGCCTAAGAAGAAGAAAGGCAAGGGGAAATATTCTCATGTGTGGAAGCATCCCGTGGTTGTTCCGGTCAAAGCTCCTTCCAGCAAGGGCAAGGAGAAGGTTGTTGATGAAGCTCTGTCTCGTCCGAGTGTCTTTTCTCGCCTTGGTGGTCTCGAGAATGCTCCACCTCCCTCCAAGAAGACTAAAGGCCGTCCCCAAAAGCGATGGGTCCCTAAACCGAAGAAAGATTGAATATTTCTTTGTACCCCACGAGATTGCAATTTAGAATAGACCACTTGTTTAGGATTTAATGTTTTAATGTATTTTATTAGCTCAACATTTTCATTGTAATGATAAGAATGATTTAGTGAATGAATAAAAATTGCATCTCATTAATTTGAAAATGATTTGGGTATTTGTTTATGTTTTAGACCGCACCCGAAGGTTGCCTACGTTCCTCCAAGTGTAGAGGCTCAGGTCTCCGTAGTTCAAACAAATGAAGACCTTTTTTTTTTTTTTTTTTTTTTTTTTTTGTGCACCCTGTTTTTTGCCTAGACCGCCCTTTCGGGTTTTCAATCTAGCGGGTTTCTTTTTTGCACGTGCTCTAATTTTTGCCTAGGCCGCCCTTGCGGGTTTTCAACCTAGCGAGCTTTTTTTTTTTTTTTTTTTTTGGTCTTCGTTTATTAGACGTAAAATCTCTTCAATTTGTCGAGGTTGACTTCCTTTGGCAGCTGATCTCTGTCTAAATCCACGAGTCGGACTGCACCTCCGCTTAGTATCTTCTTGACTACGTACGGACCAATCCATCGGGGTCCCTATTTTCCAAGGGGGTTCATGGCATTAGGAGGGTGTTGTCTTAGGACCAAATCTCCCACACTGATGTTTCGGAGCTTCACCTTTCTGTTGAAAGCCCTAGACATTCTTTGTTGATAGGCCCTCATACGTTCGATTGCCCTTAGCCTTTTCTCGTCGAGTAGGGCTAGCTGTTCATATCGACTTTGCATCCAATCGACTTCATTGACTTGGTTCTCGAGGAGGACCCTCAGGGATGGAACTTCAAGCTCTATTGGTAGTACAGCCTCGGAACCATATACCAGTGAATAAGGAGTTTCTCCAGTCGCTATCCGTATTGACATGCGGTAGCCCCATAATGCTAGAGGTAACTTTTCGGGCTAATCCCTTCCAGTGGAGGCCATTTTCTTCACAATGGTCTCGATTGTCTTATTAGCTGCCTCGACCGCGCCGTTTGCTTGAGGGCGGTATGGAGATGACTTGTGCTTAGTAATCTTGTATTCTACCAGGAGTGTGTCCTTCTCTTTCTCGAAGTGAGAGCCATTATCTGAGATGATCTCATGAGGAACGCCGTATCGGCACATGATGTGGGTTTTCACGAATTCGGCCACTTTCTTGGCGTTGAGAACTCGGTAAGCCTGTGCTTCGACCCATGATGTCTATGCCCCAACAAGAGAAAGGCCAAGGCGTAACCATATTGTAAAGTTGTGAGGGTGGAGCGTGCTGTAGATTGGCATGGAATTGGCATTTGGCGCACCTCTTGACTTTCTCGATGCAGTCCCTTTCCATGGTACTCCAATAATAACCCATGCGGAGTATCTTCTTGGTCAACATAAACCCGTTCATGTGAGGCCCGCATTCACCTTCGTGGATCTCATGCATTATTTCTTGAGCTTCGGTCTCATTTACGCATAGGAGATTGATCTCTTCGTGGTGCCTTTTGTAGACTCTGTCCCCAATCAGTACATATCGGGAGGCTAATCTTTGCAATGCCATTTGAGATTTCTTATTGCTGTTCTCGGGATAAGCACCATCCTTGAGGAAATTCATGATATCTGCGTACCACGGGGAGTTTGCTTGGACCTCGTTGATCTCAATACTCATGCAGTATGCCGGACTGTTTCGTCGGGAAATTTTGAAGGGCTTCACCATTTTACCCTCAGGCATTTCGACCAGTGACGCGATGGTGGCTAGTGCATCAGCAAAACGGTTCTTGTCCCTTGGCAGGTAGTTGAAGGTGATTTCTTCAAATTGTTCAACCAATTCCTCGAGATGTTGACCATACCGTTGCAGAGTCGAGTCTTGAATCTTCCACTTTCCGGATGTCTGGTTGATGATGAGCAAGGAATCACCGAATACTTCTAAACTTGTGACATTTCTTTCGAGGGCTGCTTCGAGCCCCGCTATGCAAGCTTCGTACTCAGCGGTGTTCTTAGTGGCTTCAAATTCAAGGCGGATGGAAATTGGAGTATACATGTCCTTTGGATCAACAAGTAACATCCCTATGCCATACCCATGCTTATTGGATGCGCCATCGAAAAAAAGTTTCCACTTATTTTCCTCTGTTGTAGCGCAAATTAAATGCTCGTCGGGGAACTGTATATCTTCCCCCTTCACTTCGTCACACGGAAATTCAGCAAGCTGATCACTGAATACTTTCCCCCTGATGGATTTGAGTGTGACGTAAATGATATCGTAGCCGACGAGCATGAAATACCATTTGGCTATTCTTGTTGACATGAAAGGCTTCTCGAAGATGTAGCGGAGCGGGTCCACTTTTGCTACCAACTTGATTGGGAAGGCCTCCATGTAATACTTGAGCTTTTGAGTAACCCAAACCAATGCAGCACAAGACTTCTCTAAGACAGAGTAGTTCTTTTCAGCTCCTTGAAACCGTCGGCTGACAAAGTAGATGGCATTCTCTTTTGTGGAGTCTCGCTGTTCTTGTGCTAACATAGCCCCTAGGGATTCATCATTGACAGTGAGATAGAGCAAGAGAGGCTTCTCTTCGTGTGGTGGAACCAAAACTGGAGGGCATGTCAAGTAATGCTTCACTTGGTCGAAGGCTTCTTGG
This sequence comes from Campanula takesimana, assembly GCA_026119855.1. Classification (NCBI taxonomy): domain Eukaryota; kingdom Viridiplantae; phylum Streptophyta; class Magnoliopsida; order Asterales; family Campanulaceae; genus Campanula; species Campanula takesimana. The sequence continues at coordinate 417,517 of JAOWBW010001034.1, read as the reverse complement.
CAGGTATCGGTCCATTCTAGAGCCACATTCTTTTTGAGTAGCTTGAAGATCGGCTCGCACATGGAAGTGAGTTGGTGCACAAACCGACTGATGTATTGGAGTCTGCCCATGAAATCTTTGATTTCTTTCTGCGTCTTTGGGGGAGGCATGTCAATGATTGCCTTGATCTTGGAGGGATCGGCTTCAATTCCTCTTTCAGTGACCATGTAACCTAAAACCTTCCCTCTGATGACCCCAAAAGTGCACTTTGCGGGATTGAGTCTCATGTTGTGTTGTCGAAGCCTTTCAAAGAACTTGCGAAGGTCGATCAAATGTTGACCGTTGGTTCCCTTTGAATGGATGATCATGTCGTCCACATAGACCACAATCTCTTTATGAATCATGTCATGGAATAGATCCGTAACAGCCCTCTGGTAGGTAGCCCCAGAGTTCCTTAGTCCGAACGGCATGACTGTGTAGCAGAAGGTCCCCCACGGAGTTGTGAAAGCTGTCTTGTGTTGATCCTCTTCAGACATGAGAATCTGATTATAACCGGCAAAACTATCCACAAATGAGCGGACTTCATAGTTGGCAGTTGAATCGACGAGCATGTCGATGTTTGGTAGTGGAAAATCATCTTTCGGGGAATCTTTGTTCAAATCCCGGAAGTCCACACAAACTCGAACCTTGCCGTTTGCCTTTCTGACTGTCACAATGTTGGCTAGCCAAGTCGGATACTCAATGACTTTGATGAAACCCACACTGAGGAGCTTTTTAATCTCTTCTTTGACTTGTAGAGACCATTATGGCTTTATCTTTCTGAGCTTCTGCTTTACTGGCTTGGCGTCCTCTCTGATCGGAATTCTGTGCTCCGCGACTTTCTGTCCAAACCCGGCATGTCTTTGTACGACCATGCGAATACATCCACAAATTCTCTGAGCAGTGCAGTCAATTTGTCTTTGTCTTCCCCCTTGAAGAAGCTGCCAATCTTCGTTTCTTTCGGCTTTTCGTCGGTACCCAGATTAACAACATGCAATTCCTCATCAGCCCCTGGACCATTTTCACCACGACAACGAACCTGTTGAGCTAGTTCATTTAGGTATGTTATGTTTTCGTGGTCTATTTCATCATAATTAGAATTGTTATTAACTTGTTCATTAAGTTCGTTATTAGTTAATTCATCATTTATGATGTTTGCAATCTCGGGGTACTCAGAAATATCGAATTTTTCATTAGCAAAGAAAGGAAACACACGCTCGGCTATGGCCTCCATATCCTCTTGGGTGAGGGTATTAGAAACACTCTCGGACTCGAAAGTAAGTGTGAGCCGCTCTTCCTTTATTGATGTGCGGGGTATGCAACCCATTTCTCGGATCAAGAAATCCTCGGATACTATGGGCCCCTTCGTTCAATACCAGTTGTTGATTGGCTTGGAGCTTGGCGGGATCTCACTGATGGTTTCCTTTCTGACGACGGTGTCGTAGATGGCGTTGACTTGACAATCGTCCATGATGGCCAATTCTTCGAACATGGAGGCTAGATCGGATAGTTCTTCCCCCACGATAATCTCTACCTCGGATTCTATAGTCACTTTCTTGCCCCACCACTCTCGGGGTGACTATGGAGTAGGTTCCCTTTCTTGCGTCGGGAGTTCACAATCAGTGAAGATCTTGAGACCGGGTTTTCTGATGCCCTTGTTGTTAACCCATGGTTCGGGAAATATCATGTAAGGAACATCTTCCCCTTGGCGAACAAATTAACCGTTTAGTGTGTTGCGGTAAGGTCTCAAGTCAGGGATTTCATATTGTCGACCTTCTTTACGAGCTTGGGTCTTTTGATTCTTGACTGCTTGCTTGTACTTCAAGTCATCCTTGGTAGGCTCGTATCCTAGACCAAACTTGTTCTTGACAAAAGGAACTTCCACGGGGTGCAATATCCCTTGTTGATGCTTCCCTAGGCCTAAACCGGGAAAGTGATTCATGTTCCTCATCATGCGGAGGACTTTAGGATTGCCGAGGGCCCATTGTCTGTTTCCCCCTTCTTTGTCAATGGTGTTGATGCCGGAGAGAGTGGCATCTTCTATCCCGTGTTGGACTTGGTGAACGGGTTGTTCCCCATTTCTGTGGATGGTGACATTCTCGGCCATGATAGTGACTATCTCGTCCCCATTTCTGATCTTGACACACTGATGGAGAGTGGAAGGTACCGCATTGGAACTGTGGATCCAAGGTCGGCCCAGAAGTAAGTTGAATGAAGCGGGGACATCAAGTACTTGGAATGGGACGGACATGATCATGCTTCCAAATTCGATATCAACTTCTAGCATTCCCATGACTGTACGGGCAGTGCTGTCGTACCCTCTAATGACTTGTGCGGAGAGTTGTAAATCGGAGCTTTTGAGCCCCAGTATGCCCATGACTCGGCTAGGCATTAAGTTGAGTGCAGAGCCACCGTCTACTAGAACCCTTGAGATGGGTCTCCCCCTTGCCCTTACTTTGAGGTAGATGGTTTCATTGTGTTCGGACCCAAATGGCGGGAGGTCCATGTCGGCGAAAGTGATGACATTGCCGAAGTGAATGTGACCTATCATTGCTGTGAGGTCCTCGGGAGTCGTGTCGGGAGAGACTGATGTGTCATCCAAGTTCTTGATGACGAGGTCTCGGTGTTTCTTTGATGATGCAATAAGGTCCCAGATGGATATGTTAGCTTGCGTCTTCTTGAGCTGTGTTAACAAACGATCTTCGGGTATGTCGCGTGCTTGCGATCTTTGAGAAGAGGTGCTGGTTGCTGCAGTATTGGGAGGGATTGTGCTCGTTGTTACTCGGCCACTGCGAGTGAGCACGTTCACGGTCCCTTGTAGATTCTTCTTCCTATTCTCTAAGACTTCCCTCATAATCTCATCATAAGTCACAACATAGCAAGAATTATCAAGTTTATTCATATCATCGGAGCCCTCATTCACAATTGGGATCGAATGAGTGGTTCCTTCAAATTCTCCTACCTCTATTACATTGACACCACTCTCATTAGGGATTATGAATTCCTTCTTGTCTATGAGGTCTTGGATGGTGTTGCGGATAGAGAAACAATCCTCGGTGAGGTGGCTAGTGCATTGATGGTAGTCACACCATTTGTGGTGAGCATGATTGGCACGGAGCGGTTGTGGTTGCTTGTACCCTTGAAGAGGGGTGATTTGTCCCTTGGCCTTTAAAGCTTCATAGGCCTCGGTGATGGTCATGCCGTTGAGAGGAGTGTAGACGCGGTCGTTTTGGAACCGCATGCCTTGTGGTGGGGGAACCTTCTTGTAATTCCCCTTGTCAGTAGTAACGGCATTGACAGAAGCCTCTTTGTTTGAACTAGAGGCGGCCTGTATCGGTAGGTAGGAGTGTCCTTCTTAATCTCCTTGAGCAAGTCATCCATGCGTACCCCTGCCTCATACATTTGGGAGAAGTCGGAGTAGCAAGCCCCACTTAGGTGGGTGCGGAGATCAATCTTGAGACATTTGAGAAAGATGTCCATTTGCTCTTTTGTGTTCGGCCTCTCAACAATTTCAGAGAGCTTGTCATTCCATCTCCTAGTGAAGTCAATGAAGGACTCGTTGTCTCTTTGAGTAGTGTTCTCGAGCTCTTTCCTTGTGGGCCGGTGAGTGGTGTTGCCTTGATATTGATTCTTGAAGGCAAGCATAGCGGCATCCCAATGAAGACGGACAGTGAGCGGGAGAGTTGCATACCAATCCTTGGCCGCCCCCTCGAGGGTGAGAGGAAAGCATTGAGCCATAACTTTTGGGGAGACCTTCTTCGGAACCATAGCCCAAATGTAAGTCTCGATGTGAGCCATCGGGCATGAGTTGCCCTTAAACTTGCTAATGTCGGGCATTTTGAATTTGTCGGGGAGAGCGGCCATCGTGCTCATAAGGATGGATGACTGATAAAGGCTTGTGTTGGAGCCTTTTCCAATGTTGAGGCCGTCGAATTTCTGATCAATGTAGGCCATGATGGAATCGACCAGTCAAAAGGCCTCTTGGTTTTAAATGAAGGCTCCGATGATATGAATGAATTTGATGATTCTTGTTAGAACTCACAGCGAGATTCTGAAGGAAGTCTTAGAGAAAAGGAAAAAGATTCAATATGCTAGACTCACCCGGCTGAGTTATAGCGGGCAATGCCAATATGTTAACTCTATAAGCAGAGTTACGGCCAATCCCAATGTTTCTGCAAGTACTGCACCCCCTTCTCCAAGATCAAAAGCACAGGCTGCATCCGAAGATCCGCCGTCGGCTTAACTCAAGAAGACTCAAGCAAACATACCATTCGATACTTTGTCACACCAAGACCTTATCATCTGCAACAACATCACCATCTCCCATGAGACGTCTCCCGAAGACCGTACTACACTTCCAACATGGGCCTTCCGCCATTTGGGTATTAACCACAAAAAGGGCCATCCACCTCCAAGCAAGAGAAAGCGGAAGATCACTTTCATGAGTTCTACTCAATGGTGCATCTGCTCTCAATACAATGCCAAGATAAGTTGGAGCTTCACACTGAAATTTCTTCACATCCCGCCATCTACAAACTTGATAAGCCCATAACATTTGGGGCTTAGAAATCTCTCAAAGTTTGGTATCAATGATCTTCTCTTGGGGCTTGCCCATCTCGACAACAAAAGACAGCTTATGGGCTAAGAGTTGATTCATCTTGGGGCTTCATAAGCCACTCAAAGTTCAGCATTCGAGGGGCTTTACAATCAGCAACCCCTTGGCATCTCGGCATCAATAGTCCCTTTTGAAGCCCCATAATCGACAAATCTCTTGGGGCTAGACATCAATTTCGTTGGACACCACGGCAACAACGACATAATTCAACAAGGCAATCCGGACTTCGATTGAAAACGACTTGATCTTGGGTGGGCTTTACAAACACACAATGGTTAAAATGGTTCACCCACGAACTTAAAAAAAAAAAAAAAAAAAACTTTTTGTCACATGTGTGCATATTCTTTCCCTTCTAATCTATATTAAAAAAAAAAAAATCTTTTTATTTTCTTTTTTCTTTTCTTGCGCAAAATTATGTGTTTCCTTTTTGCTTTGCTCCTAGCATTCTCCCCCAGCATTCTCCATCATCCTTGAACTACGCTGGTCTGATTCCTTTCAAGGGGTACGTAGGCAGCCTTTGGGCACGACCAACCCATCAATCAGAATACCATCTCGCCGACACTCCATCAAAGGCAAGAACAATTCATCACCATCAACATCATCATTCTCCATCCAAAGCATGGACATTCTTCATCAAAAGCATTAACATCCTTCAGCAATCCATCCCCAATCAAGCGGCAATGATAAGTGAAGGTATGAACATCATTCATCTCAAGAAATCTCCGCTTTCAAAAATCACTACACACACAGAATCACTTTACTTCTCTCTCATACAAACTGCTTTCAAATCACATTGCACCACGAGCATAATTTCTCTCTTCATTTCACACTTCATGCATCTTCTTGCACAAACAAATATACCTGCCAAGCACACACATAAAAGGTACCACCACAGAGTCAACAGCATCCGCTACTCAAGGCACTTCATCCCCAGCAGAAAATGGTCCACAGTCAACCATGCCCGCATCCCCACGATAAAGTCAACAGCAACTGCAGCTCTAGACATCAATTTGGTCCACGGTGATCCCGCAATCAGCAAACGGATCCCGCTTCAGCAAACGGATCCCGCCTTCAGCAAACGGATCCCGCATTCAGCAAACGTATCCCGCATCAGCAAACGGATCCGGTTCAGCAAACGGATCCCACAACCAGCAAACGGATCCCGCATTCAGCAAATGGATCCCTCCTCAGCAAACGGATCCCGCTTCGGATCCCGCATCAGCAAACGGATCCCGCTCCAGCAAACGGATCCTGCTCCATCAAACGGATCCCGCTCCAGCAAACGGATCCCGCTCCAGCAAACGGATCCCGTATCAGCAAACGGATCCCGCATCAGCAAACGGATCCCGCATCAGCAAACGGATCCCGCTTCAGCAAACGGATCCCGCTTCAGCAAACGGATCCCGCTTCAGCAAACGGATCCCGCTTCAGCAAACGGATCCCGCTTCAGCAAACGGATCCCGCTTCAGCAAATGGATCCCGCTTCAGCAAACGGATCCCGCTTTAGCAAACGGATCCCGCCTTCAGCAAACGGATCCCGCTTCAGCAAACGGATTCCGCATTCAGCAAACGGATCCCGCTTCAGCAAACGGATCCCGCTATATCCTTTCTATAGCAATTAAGCCGCTCACACAGGGAGCGCACTCCTATCCTTTGTAATTTCAAATTCCTGCTTTATCGAGTCTTTGTTTTCTCTTGTCGATGTCCTCGGCGGTTGTCTTTCTTTCATCGACGCGTTTAGCTTCGCAATCCCCATCGCCGAGGGGCTTTGTAGACACCCTGCCTTGGACCTCTCACCCCGATTGCATACATAGTATTTTTGTTTAACTTGTTTTTGTTAATTTCTGTTACTTCCGTTAAGTTTCTAACTGATTCCGTTAGTTTTGGACTAAACTGGATAACAAAGTTAACTTTAGAGTCATTTCTGTCATTCTGTCGTTTTAGCTCGTGGGCGCTTCCGGCACCGTCAATGGGTCGCGTGCGCGTTTGGTCCAATAGGCCGGACCCGCGCGCTTCCCGCTTTGGCAGTAACGGATAGCACAATTTTTCCCTCCCTTTTCTTATTTAGAAAATCTCTTCTTGATCACAAACACCTCCTTTTTACATCCACATTCATTCCCACTTATTTCATAACTCCCAAATCCTTTATTCTAGCCATTCTTCATAAAAACAAAATATTCTTTTTTATTATTATTTGATTTTCTCTTTATTATTTATTTATTATTTTATTTATCTTATTTGTTATTGGTCAATTCCATCTCACATGGATTGACCAATTTCCCTCCAAACTTTCCCTCCTATTTTTACCTATAAAAGCCATCTTCTTCTACCTTAGAAAGGGACCTTGAACACTTTCTCTTTACACAAACTCTACGCAAATTCTCCCAACAAGAGTTTTAACAACAAAACTCTACACAAAGTTCTACGCAATCATTTCTCTACAACAACACCACTTTCAAGTCAAGGTTTCAAGTTCTCTTTTCTAAAGGTACAACTTTTCTCTTTCTCTTTTATTTATGTCTTACTAGTATGCAATCTCCATAAAAGGAATGCAACCAAAAGGCCACTTCACTATTGAAGATTGGTCAATGTTACATTCCAACATTCCAAACACTAATTAAATTCCATTTCATTTCTTATGTAATTGTTTATCATATTCAACATGTAATCTTTTAGCATAAGTTAATTAATAAAATCATTCTTTTTATTTCCCCTTTTCTTCTCATCTCAATTGTTAGCACATTTTTTATATCAATAAATTGAAGGACATTAGCACTAGAACACTAAAGTAGCAAGACCCGCGTAAGCGGGGCGGAGTGGGTGTTTAAGTTCTTCCCACTCCGTCACCTAACCCCCGAACCCCTCATCTCAAGAATCTTTGGTTTCGTAATCAATAAAAAAGGCTATTTTCTTAGGTTTTCTCGCGTTCCTCTAAAACGTGGGTGGCGACTCTTAAAATCAATTAGACATCCTAGGTAATTCACGCGCTCTAGCCAAGCCGTGGTTCCCCGGGGTATCTACAAAGGGTTTTGGTGAACTTGTGATACCAATTTCTTGAGGCTTGACGTAGTCCATACAATGACTTCTTGAGCTTGCATACCCTTGTCTCCACTTCCTTTGCAAATCCTTATGGAATTTTTCATATACACATCTTCAACCAAATCTCCATAGAGAAATGCATTGATCACATCAAGTTGGTGAGCATGCCAATTGTTCTTCACGGCAACTGTGAACAAACTACGCATGGTGACCAACTTGGCAATGGGCGCAAAAGTCTCGTGAAAATCAATTTCCTCCACTTGTGTGAAATCCTTTGCCACCAGCCGCATTATACTGTTCTATTTCTCCATTTGGCTTATACTTTACTTTATAAACCCACTTGGAATCAACGACTTTCTTTCCTGGGGGTAATGCCTCAAGAGTCCACGTACCATTTGCTTCTAAAGCCTCTATCTCTCGTTTCATTGCATCACGCCATTGTTGATCTTTAACAGCCTAGTAATAATACTTAGGCTCATCACGTGAAGTGATAGCCGCAAGAAATGCCTTATGATTAGGAGAAAAATGATCATAAGAGACATAGTTAGAGAGTGGATATACCTTCAAGGTTACTGAATTGGAACTGGGAGGTGGATGGTCTATAGAACCTAGTAAGTTGACAACAAACTCCTGGAGATGCTTAGGCTGATGTCTCTGGTGTACCGTTCTTCTATTTGGTTCTGTTGCAAGTTGTTCGCTGACCTGTTCAGCAGGTGTTTGCACAACTGGTTGATCAACTGTCTGAACATCTGGTTGTTCATGTTTTGGCGTTGTAGATTCCAGTTGTGTGTTCACTTGTTCCCTGTCAACAACCTGCTCAAGTGTCTGGTCAAGTGCTGCAGCTGCTCAAATTCCGCAACTTCTTCCTCCCATTCTTTGCCCCTGTTATTACTCAAAGAAGATGTACCTACTTCTGGATTGATTCCTTTTAAAGGACATATGTTTTACATAAATTTAACATCATGGGACGTATAAATCACTTTAGACTCCAAATCGAAAAACCCTATAACCCTTTTGTGAGTAAGGATACCCAATAAAAACACAAGGTCTCCCCCTTACATCAAACTTGTCTCCCCCTTTATTATTATTCTTGGCATAAGCCAAATATCCAAAAACACGAAGATGATCAAAGGAAGGTTTCTTTTGAATTAAGATTTCATAGGGGGTTTTATTTTTTAAAACTTTGGTAGGCAAGCGATTAATTATATAGGTGGCAGTTAAGACGCATTCCCCCCAAAACATCTTTGGTAATCCCGCCTCAAATTAAAGGGCTATAGCCATGTCCAAAATATGACAATGCTTGCGCTCAACAACTCCATTTGTTGTGGAGTGTCGGTACAAGATGTCTCAAGGATTATCCCATGATCAACATAGTGAAAGAATTATGATACACAAGTAACATAAGAAAATATTATAGAACTGAATTCATTGTTTATTGATATGTTGATCACCCTATTTATACATAAGGAATAGAATCCTTTAGGAAAGTAAATCTAGACATTAAATAGAAAACAAATACTTAAAATAAATAGGAGAGTAAGACTTGGAGTGCAAGTCACGGTTGTGAGGATTCCGGAACATGTGTATCTCTAATACGCCCCCACAAGATGGACGGTCGTAGGACTAGGCCAATATTGGAGAGTAAATTCTAAAACTGAGACTTAGAAAGTGGTTTGGTTAGTGCATCAGCTAATTGGTCATCACCAGAGACATGAGTAACACGCAGATTATTTGCATGAACTTGCTCACGAACAAAGTGATAATCCAATGCAAGATGCTTCATTCGACTGTGAAATCGAGGGTTAGCAGAAACATACGTAGCGCCGAGGTTGTCACAATAAATCACTGGTGTATTAATAATAGGAACACAAAGTTCGCGTAACAAGTTGCAAAGCCATAAAACCTTAGCTGCAGTAGCAGCAACTGCCTGATATTCAGCCTCAGTAGACGAGCGTGCAATCGTTCTCTGTTTGCAAGAGCTCCATAAAATAAGATTGGCACCAAGATAAACCAGATAACCAGTGGTGGAGATATAATCCATGCGATCACCCGCCCAATCAGCATCAGTGATCGCATGTAACACCGGAGGAGAGAATTTGTGGATGAGTAATCCCTGAGAACTAGTGCCAACTAAGTAGCGCAGAACTCACTTGAGAGCAGACCAGTGATCTTCAGTCGGTTGATGCATAAACTGAGAGAGTTTATTGACCGCAAATGAGACGTCACATCTAGTGAGAGACAGATACTGAAGTGTTCCAACAATCTGGCGATATTCAGTTAGGTCGGAGAGACAAATACACAAGGTGTAGACTTGGGATCGAGTTTATGGGCGGTGTATGGTTTGAGCCAAGGATAGCATAAACACCCGAAACTTTGAAGTTTGAGATAATTGGGAGGTTTCTATTTGGATTTTCCAAGCGATGTAGTTTGTAGGGGTTAGTTTCAGAATATGGGAGATAGACACAATAATGAGAGGTTTGTTTGGTTCATCGATATTGGCCAGTTGAGAAGACTCGGCCATGTTGAGGATGATAAAGCCGAAATTTTTTTTGGTGTGGATATTTGATGCTCTTGATACCATGAGAGAATTATGATACACAAGTAACATAAGAAAATATTATATAACTGAATTCATTGTTTATTGATTTACTGATCACCCTATTTATACATAAGGAATAGAATCCTTTAGGAAAGTAAATCTAGACATTAAATATAAAAAATACTTAAAATAAAGAGGAGACTAAGACTTGGAGTGCAAGTCACGGCTGTGAGGATTCTGAAACATGTGTATCTCTAATACATAGTCTCCTAGCATTAATAAGGACTGAAACTCACCCCCATTATCACTCCTAATGCGTTTGACCTTTTTTCCGAATTGGGTATTGACCATATTGCAAAACATAGTGAGGTAATGATGGACTTCATATTTGTGTTTCATCAAGAAAATCCAAACTCCCCGACTAAAGTCATCAACAATGGTAAAAAATAATGAGTACCCAACAGAGAAGGAGTTTTATAACCACCCCAAATATCACAATGAACGAGGTCAAAATAAGACTGAGTTTGGATACTACTAGTCAGAAAAGTGATTCTCATCATTTTAGCTCGAATACATGAATCACAATGTTCTTTCCCTTTACCATATTTATTAAAAGGCTGAGAATTGAAAACAGGAGCATGTCCCAGTCTATTGTGCCATACCCGTGTGTCAACTATTACCAGACAAATTTACTGTAGGAGGAGGCCTTCGCTCGCCTCGCATCTTGTCTGCAAGAAACTGGACCAACTTGGGTTTCTTTGTCCGCAGAGTTATTCGCACAACTAGCTGAACAACTGGCTGAACAGATGATTGCACAACTCGTCGGCTATTTCGTGCCTGGGAAGTTGCGGCCTCCACGCCCACCTTTCTGGATGCATTGATTCGTTTCTGGTACTCATCTTCAGAAACGGGATGATGCAATCCTTTGTGTTGCTAGAAAACCGAATTATAACAGGAAGACATTACATTCACCGTGACACTACTATTCTTAGTCATGGTGAGTCTATGTCGAGTTCTTAAAAGAAATGCAGAAGCGATTTAGGTCAACCTAGATCGACCGGACTCTGATACCATGATAAATTTGAGAAAGGCAAAGCTTTTCATTGAAAATATATTTCTCACTTCTACAATTGTATACAAGAGGTCTAATTTATACACAATACTACTTAACCTATTTACCTAAGAATAAGGAAAGTATCAAAGAATATCACCTAAAACTAGGAAGGGAATCTCGGAAATCCCAACTAATATTTCGTCATATTATAGTCGGAATATGACAAAATCCCACAAAATTCTTCAATTAAAGAAACACAAAGGTCAAGGATGAAATGGTAAAAATAAATTGTTAAAGGACGCAAAGGTAAAAAACTTAAAAAATTTATGGATGAATTAAGTACTATAACTCAAAAAGTGTTTGTATCTTTAAAAAGTTTGAGTAGTTAAATGAGAAGATTATTTTAAGACGGAGTGAGTGATTTTAAATTGACTGTATTATTTTATCATCTTCCCAATTGTTAGGTAATCAGAGATATATAGAAGGTTGTGACCAAGTCATATGTGGTTTCAATTAATATTGCGATGGTGGGTTGGCGGTTGGCCTGCCCAAGTTTGGCATGATAAATCACATCAATGACCGAATTACTTCACGTGGTGACAATAAGATCCTTGGCATGATTAATAGCATTCATTTCTGACGGATAAAATCTCCCTCTAATTAAATTACCTAGCAAGTGTACTAGTTTCCGTTGTAGTAGTATGCAAAAGCAATGGTCGAATCCACAGATACTTGAAGGATTAACAAGAATGTAAATTAAAACAGAAAAATAAAACAAGAGGGGTTTTAGTTTGATTATTTATTAAACTACTAAAGCAAGCAAGCAATAAGATTAAACTAAGGAAACAAATAAAATCAAGATTAACTAATAGATTCACGAGTTGGGTTCACAAATACTTTCACTATATGCTATGCTCCTAATGACAAGATCGATCTCATTCTTGGGTTCGTTCACAAAAGTAAGAATTGAGACGGTTCGGTCGCCGGATTGCAATTCTAATATTCCTATCAAATTATACTTTGCTATCACGTCCATATAATTTTTCAAGAATTCATTAAGTACTTAAAAAACAAGTGAACCTAAATCCTTTTGATTTTAATCACGGCCTCAATTGGATCTAATCATCAAAATAGTGGTCAATGTATCAATGCCCGAGTCACTGTAACAATAGATACCCAGAAATTCTAAAGCCAATTTATATCTTAACATATAATTGAAACTAAATAATTTAGTATGAAGAATATTTTGATAAACAAAAATTAAGATTGAATGGAATTAAATCTATAGCATAGATATCTATTATTTGTTACTACCAATCCATGAATCTAAGAAATTAGCTACTAATACTAATAAAATCAAAAACAAAAAATAATTTAAAGAACATCAAAACCTGAATTAAATTGATGAATCATTCGATTACAACCTTGAATCTTGACTAAAAGTATGAATAAAATAATGTGGATGTAGTGTTATAGTTATACTAGGGCTAAGGAGGTGTAAAAATAGTAAAAACCCTAGGATTCCTTGTTGAAAAAGGATAAATTAAGTTGCTGGCCGGAATTTCACCAGGAGCCCCTAGGATTTTTGAGTTTCCAGAAAAGCCCTTCGAAAATTCCCCAAAGGTCCTCCAAAAATTTCAGAAAAGTCCCTTGAATTTTGGTAATTATTGAAAATCCCATCATAATTTGGATAATTCCTCAAAGGTCGTAGTAAAATTCCCCAAAGGTCCCTGCGCTGTGTGGGCACTCAAAAGTCAGATTTGATGGAAATTCTTGGGTTAAGATCTGGTGTTGTACCATTGCTTTGATAACTTGTACCTTTTACGCACAAACTTCTGTAGGCCATAACTTCTTCATACGAACTCCGATTTGGACGTGCAAACTATCGTTGGAAAGATGTTTTCGAGTACTATCCAATTGAGTTGATTTCAAAATTTTCACATCTATTTATCATTATTTTCTGATCCGTTTTTTATCCTTCTTTTTTACACTTTAACGTACATGAATCCATACATTCTTTCGCTTATTTCCTATACTCATAACACTCCAAAAACCATCAAAACACACAAGGTTGAGCATCTAATAAGTTTTCAAAAAATAAGATTTGGATGGGTAGAAACACATCCATCAATTTCCATGTTAGATAGAAAAATTACATATTTATCTTTTCATAGACATTCCCATGGTGTGCACAAATTAACACAATAACAAAGAAATTTATTTATTTATTTTTTTTTTAAAAAAAAACAACCTTAATTAAAAACACGAATACAATAATTGCACTTAAGATTTTGCGAGTAAAATTTGACAAAAACTTTGTGTGAGACGGTCTCAAACGTGAGACATGTCTCGTTTCGTTGAGAGAGAAAATAGTTTGCCCCCTATGGATGGGGCGGGGCAAGCTATGTCTTCTCTCATCGAGATTTGTTTCATGTGTACGAGCGTTTATCGTAAGATTTTGTTGTTAGAACATGGCTTGCATAATAAGTCATTTAGCATTTCCATACATAAAATCATGATTATAATGTTAATATAAAGTGTAGTAAATTATAATAAATGTGTAGAATTCCTAGATGTAACATTACCTATTTTTGATGGACAAAAAGGTAATTTGACATCACTTAGGTTGAAAGGGTGTAGTCCCTAAATGAAGTGCCTCTTTGTCTTATATATATAGGGCCTTCCATCAACCCTTAAGACATACTACATTCTAATAATTCTCTCCTACATAATCTTCATCATTGTCTAGAAGTTCTTGAGAGAAAAGGGCACTTATCATTGAAAAGATCTTCATCCACTACATCTTCTTCTTCTTCTTATTTCTCCATACAACATCAATCATGGATTCAACAGGTATAGGCTTCCGCCTTCATGTCCTTCTCAAACTTATTCCAAAATAGAGTATGGCATTCAAGGGATTAAAATTTTTCCATCAACTGGTATCAGAGCCCGCTCATATTCTGGTTTGGTTTGAGTTCTTTTGAAAAAGCTTTAATGCTTATTTTGATTCATTTTTTGTGTTGAATCATCAATATTTGATGTTGTTTAGAGGCTCTATTCATTTCTAGAGTGCTGATATTCATCATCCATAAAGTTTTTCATTAAAAGGTTTGAAGTTTTGTTCAATGAACACAATGGTTCAAGCTTGACTATCCCTACATAGCATAGTTATGTGTTATGCATAACTATGTGGATCTACTTGCTTGATTACATTGTATTAAAAACAAGAATATCCCTATATAACATGTCTATACACTGTATAAATGTATACCCATGTGGATCTACTTGTTGTTCATTGTTTTGGGGCAAAAATTTGGAAAAAGTGCAGCAAGAACAAGTGAAACGGTGCTACTGTAGACTGAGTGGTCCGGCCGGGTATAATGCAAGGTCCGGTCGGACCTTAAAGGATGGTAAAGTCGGGCTATATAGTTGGTCCGGTCGGATACATGGAGATGGTTCGGGAGGGTTCTTTATCAGATCCGGACCCCATGGCTAATCCGCTCGGGTGTCTTCTCTTGCCCGGTCGGACCTTAAAGTTTTGCTCGGCCGTGTCTTTGGTTTTGCGCGGCCGTGCACTAATTGGCCAAAAGTTAAAATTTTCTGTAAGTGAAGCTCGGCCGTGTCATTATCTATTCTCGGCCGAGCGAACACTGTTCATAGATTTTAAGTATTTTAAAGTTTTTGCACAATTTTGTTTCCCCTTTTGAACAAAACATACATATTTTCAAACCTTAAAGTCTTGATTAATTATATGCTTAAACGATTTTATTTATTTTTTAAATAATATTATCACCAAATTGATTAACGTTAATTAAATCCAAAATTATTAAAGTGTTGAATGTTTGAGTTAATATATGAATGACTTGAATTTTCCAAAGAATATCTTGACATTTGACTAAACTTAAGCATGCATGTTTCGTAGTAACATGCACAGCGGAATTAAGCATTTAAAATTTATGAAACTCAAAGCCTATAGATCCATTCATATGATTAAGTCGAATACATCTACAATGAATACAAGAATACTAACCCTTGATGCGTTTGAATTTTCTTGATGTTGAATCTTGGTTCTTCGCGCTTCTCCGAATCACGAACGCAGGAACACGAATAGGAAGATGATAAAGTAATCACCCTCTAAGGATATCCACACGCGAACGAATATTAAGAACTCTTTCTTAATCTTAACTGCTAGATCAAAAAGGGACTATATGATTTTATAAATTATTGATCTTGATTCTCAATCTTGATCAATAATATTGTTTCTCCAAACAAGTGAATCAATCATAAACAATGGCTGGTGAAAAGATATTTATATAGGTCTAAGTCCTTAACCCTTAAGGACTTAGGAAACCTAAATCCCGTCACTTAATTATTCTGCAAAATTTCTGGCCAAGCAGCACTGGCACGGTCGTGCCCTAAAACTGGCACGGTCGTGCCATTCGGTGCGAGCCTACCTTCCAGCTGACCATTATTGGCATGGTCGAGCTTTGTATCTGGTACGGCCGTGCATAGCACCGTCGTGCTTTATACTCGGCACGGTCGTGCCACTTATGCCGCCAGCACTTGCCCTTGGTCAATTTATGGCACGATCGTGCCCTATAAGGCGCACGATCATGCCAGACCAAAACTTTGCCATTTTGCCCTTTTAACAATTCGTTCTCTTGTGTGTGACCCCATAAGATTATATCAAGTTAGCAATGATTCCAAACACACTTTGTCTCATAAATCATGAGCGGACCCTAGCAGGCCATCATGATTACCCAAATGATATAACTTATCAAAGTTCGCTAATCCATTATAGAACATATCATAATCCTTTTGTTCACGATGTCATTGAACGTAAGCCATGGTCAATGGTCAACTTACAATGTTCAATACTTTCTTGATTCCGAATATATTGATTTTACAAATCTCATTTGAGCATGGCCATGCATTTCATCAATACTATTCATCGAGTGGCCAAAACTTGACATCTCTCTTGATGAGGAACAGATATATCTTAACATATTACTCTTCCCTACATGAATCCGATTATGCCAATCACATTCTTTATAGCTACCCGTTGAATGGTAACGTTTGAATGTGTCAAACGTAATGTTCATCATGTGGAAGACTGTAATAATCTCAGGTCTAGGGATTAAATGATATAAATATATGAGACTTAATTATGACATTGTGACCATGACATAAATCTCATACGGGTCAGTCCAGTATTCGTTCTCCAACAAATACCCATAAGTTTAATTGTATCACACACACCATAATCATCATATGATTATCTATTAAACTTATACTAATAATTAATCATAATTATCAGGGACGGGGATTATTATAATAAACACGCAAAGGATATAATAATCAAACATTCAATATCTTTATTAAAACATAATCAATAGATAACATTAATCGTTCAAATAACGTGCCTAGAGCATACAACACCAACAATCTCCCACTTGCACTAGGCTTAATTAATGTATCGAATACCCATAGACCTAACATGGCCATCATGCTTCGCTTGCGAAAGACCCTTTATTAATGGGTCGGCAATGTTATCATCAGTTGGTACTCTGCATATATTCACGTCTCCTCTATCAACGATCTCTCGAATGATATGAAAACGCCTAAGTATGTGTTTGGATTTCTGATGTGATCTGGGTTCCTTTTCTTTAGCAATAGCACCATTATTATCACAATAATGGTTTATTGGATTAGCAATGCTAGGAACCACCTCTAGTTCACCAATGAATTTCTTAATCCAAACAGCTTCTTTAGCAGCATCGGATGCAGCAATATACTCACCTTCAGTTGTAGAATCTTCGATGGTACTTTGCTTAGAACTCTTCCAGCTAACAGCACATCCATTAAGCACAAATACAAATCCAGATTGCGATCTTCAATCATCCTTGTCGGTCTGGAAGCTTGCATCTGTGTAACCACTTATAACAAGATCATCTTCCATACCTCCATACACCAAGAACGAATCTTTAGTCCTTCGCAAGTACTTAAGAATCGTCTTGACTGCAATCCATTGACTTTCACCAGGATCTGATTAGTATGTGCTCGTCATGCTCAAAGCATACGAGACATCGGGTCTAGTACATATCATGGCATACATGATTGATCCAATTTTAGAAGCATATGGAATCCCAATCATTCTCTTACGCTCATCAGTCGTCTTAGGACACTGATTCTTGCTTAGAGTTATGCCATGACCTACTGGCAAATTTCCTCTTTTAGAGTTTTTCATGCGGAATCTCTTAAGAACTTTGTAAATATATGTATCTTGACTTAAACCAATCAGTTTCTTAGATTTATCACGATAGATCCTTATGCCAAGGATATAAGCGGCTTCTCTCATATCTTTCTTTGAGAAACACTTTCCTAACCAAGTCTTTATAGACTGTAATACAGGAAGGTCGTTTCCCATGAGCAATATGTCATCAACATATAGTACTAGAAATAATACTACGCTCCCACTAATCTTCTTGTATACACAAGGTTCATCTTCGTTCTTGATGAAGCCAAACTCTTTGACCGATTCATCAAATCGAAGATTCCAACTCCTAAAGGCTTGCTTCAATCCATAGATGGATCTTTGCAACTTTCTTACTTTGTTACAATTTTTTGGATTTACAAAACCTTCAGGTTGTGTTATATAAGCATCCTCAAGTAAGTTCCCATTATGGAACGCTGTTTTGACATCCATTTTCCATATCTCATAGTTAAAATATGCGGCTATGACAAGTAAAATTCTTATAGACTTGATCATTGCTACGGGCGAAAAGGTTTCATCATAGTCAATACCATGAATCTGCCTATAGCCTTTCGCTACAAGTCTAGCTTTATAAGTATGCATCTTTCCATCCATGTCAGTTTTCTTTTTGAAAACCCACTTGCATCCTATGGTTTTGACACCTTCAGGTGCATCAATCAAGTTCCAAACTTGATTATCATACATGGACTTAATTCCAGATTCCATGGCTCCAAGCCATTTATCTGAATCAGGAGCGGACATTGCTTCTTGGTAGGAAGTAGGTTCGTCATCAACTATGACTTCCACTTCATTGCTATCCGTCATGAGAAATCCATATCTCTCAGGTTCGGATCGCACCCTACCAGTTCTGCGAGGAACTTAAGTATTCGGAATAGGTACCATGACGGGCAACAAACACTTTATTTTCTGCGCGGTTGTAAAAGTAATAACCCTTAGTTTCCTTAGTATAACCAATAAAAATACATTTATCAGATTTAGGTGTAAGTTTGTCAGATGAGTTTCTTAACAAAAGCATCACAACCCCAAATCTTAATGAAAGACAAACTCGGTTTTCTTCCAGTCCACATCTCATATGGAGTCTTTGGAGCAGATTTTGTTGAAACATTATTTAGTGTAAAAGCAGAAGAAGTTTCTAGTGCATGTCCCCAAAAGGATAAAGGAAGATCAACTTGACTCATCATGGAACGGATCATATCCAATAAAGTCCTATTTCTCCGCTCAGACACACCATTCCATTGTGGTGTTCCAGGTGGAGTTAATTGTGAAACAATTCCACAATCTTTAAGATGATTGTCAAATTCTTGGCTTAAATATTCTCCACCACGATCGGATCAAAGTGCTTTAATAGTTTTGCCAAGTTGATTATGTACTTCATTTTGAAATATTCTAAATATCTCAAAAGATTCACGTTTATGTTCATTAAGTAGACATACCCATATCTACTAAAATCATCAGTAAAAGTTATGAAGTATTGATATCCTCCCCTAGCACTGCTGCTCATTGGTCCACACACATCAGTATGTATGAGTCTCAATAAGTCACTAGCCCTTTCACTACTCTTAGTAAAAGGTGCCTTAGTCATCTTTTCAAGTAAACAAGACTCACAAGTTTCATATGATTCAAAATCATGTGAATCTAAAAGTCTGTCCCTATGGAGTTTTGAGATACACTTCTCAATAATATGACCAAGACGGCAATGCCACAAATAAGTATGATTTACATCATTAGGTTTGGATTTCTTATTTACATTATAGATATCCTCATTATTCACATTCTCAACGTCAAGAACATAAAGGCCATTAAATGAACATGTAATACAATAAAGCATATCATTTAAATGAATAGAAAACTTCTTATTAGCAATAAGAAACTTAAAACCTTCATTATCCAAACAAGAAATTGAAATAATATTTTTACTCAAATCCGGAACATAATAACAATTGTTCAAAACAAGTATTAATCAGCTAGGTAAAATGACATCATATGTTCCTACGGCTAATGCAGCAACTCTTGCTCCATTCCCTACGTGTAGGTCCACTTCGCCATCTTTGAGTAGCCGCCTATTCCTTAGTGCCTGCACATTTAAACAAATATGAGATCCACATCCGGTATCTAATACCCAGGAACTAGAAGTAGAAAGTAGAATATCTATAACATAGATACCTGAAGTAGATGCAGTCCCACTGCCCTTCTTCTTTTTTAACTCTTCCTTGTAGACCTTGCAATTGCGTTTCCAATGTCCAATCTCATTGCAGTGGAAACAGATTGCATACTTTTGGGGAGTAGGTTTAGCCACAGTAGCATTGGCAACAGTTGCCTTGCTAATTTTGGGTTTGATAACTTTTGCCTTACCCTTTCCTTGGCCTTTAGAGTCATTTCCTTCCTTAGACACTATGAGCACAGGAGCGACTTCTTTACCGATTTTCTTTTCCGCTGTCTTTAGCATCCCATGCAACTCAGACAAGGACTTATCCATCCCATGTATATTAAAGTTCATGACGAACTGATTATAGATTTTGTGCAATGAATTAAGAATAAAATCAGTGGCCAACTCAACATCAATGGGATGGCCAAGCCTCTCTACATGCTCAAAGTAAGCCTTCAACTTCAAAACATGAGGGCCCACAGCCTGCCCTTCGCTCATATTGCATGAGACCAAGGCAGCTATAGTGTCGAACCTTTCTTGCCTTGCCTGTTCTTGAAACATATCTTTCAATTCAACAGCCAAGTCATATGCTTCCAAGTGTTCAAGAGTCTTCTGAAGCTCTGGACACATGGCTACAAGCATGAGACAACCCACCTCATGAGAATCACTTTTGTGCTTCTTGTAGGCGTTTCTCTCATCCTTAGGAGCAGCGGCAGCAGGTTCCTCTTCAGGAACGGGCTCATCAAGAATATAGAGCTTGTCTTCATGCCTTAAAACAATTCTAAGGCTTCGGATCCAATCCTTGAAGTTAGCTCCATTCTCTTGAAGATTTTCCTTCTCAATGATAGATCGTAATGATAAAGAACTTGTACTTTGAGCCATTGTCTACAATTATGCAAACATGTAATCACATATAAGTACCAACTTGATTAAAGATATTACAAATATTAGTATTTCATAAATACTCCCACTAAATTATATAACTTTCAAATACATCCAATGTATCATATAATTTAAATGGGCTAAGATCCATATTTCACTTAACTTTGAGTCGGCTAGGGCACGACTGCTCAAAATAAGTTATTTAGGTAGACAACTCTTTGTCAATCATATCATATATGACTCTTAGATATTTTATGAGATTTTAGACATCATATGTCTAACATGTTTTAATCTCATCTGTGCCTTAGGCCCAAAACTGTTTTGATAGCCTAATTAAGTCAAACCATTTTAAACGTATAGGAATCACTGTTGCCTCATCTTGCTCATAGATGAATAGAATTAATGCGCCTACGCTAGGGCGTAACCCACATAAAACTACCCACATACTCACAAGTGTTTTAATCATGGATTGGCACATAACTTAAATTTTAAAAGAAGGTTCACAACATATAGCATATAACACATTTATGATCACATAAGATAAACATGTTACACATCAAGTTTAGTCATTAAATTAATCTCCATTAATTTAAGCATGATATTATGTGTCATTAGTTTCTCTATAATTATGAGGATGAGACTATCTGAACTTTAGTTATCATCTCCAAATCAAGACAACAAGAAGTGCGGCCGAACTAAGCCATTAGTCAACCACAATTCCGCACTAATTCAAGAAACCAAGAAAGTAGTCCATGTGGCCGAAACTAAGCAATAGATGGTCTCGATGAACGTAGGCCAATTGCATTCACAATTCCACATGGATCTCCAAACTTGAATCAAGAACTTTGTTTCTCAATTTTAGCAATTATGAACTCTTCATAATTCTAACTTCGTTTTATCTTCGAATCTTTGATTGCGATCAATTTTAGGAAGCATAGTCTCGAGAACGTAGGCTAGCCATCCAAAATTTGATCCAATCTCAGAATTCACAATACTAAAACAAATAGGAAATTCAAACCCCGATATCCACCCCAAACCCCAGCCCCGCACCCCGTACCAGACCAAGGGTCCGGCCGGGTCACAGTCTGGGTCCGGTCGAACCTCCTCTGAAAAATCAAATTTTTAAAGTTCTAAAATTTGTCTCAAATTGTTTAACCCGATTCAACTAGGATTTGGTGTTCTTGATGATCCAATCACCATGAACATCAGAACCTTGAATAAACAATTTATTCATGAATCTCTAGATTATCAAAACTATGATTCAAAATCAAAAATTGATAATCCAAACAATTTTAGTCCAACATAATTTTTATTGCGATTGAATAGTGCGATAAAAGTTTATGAAACAATAAACCACAAAAAATGCATATAACACATAAACATCGTAATCCCAATATTCAAATCATGCTAAGCACATAAACAATTTATACACGTAGAACATGATTATGTATTGAAATAATCAACATGAACGGGGCTATGATACCACTGTTGGGTTTCGCAGTAACATACGCAGCGGAATTAAGCATTTAAAATTTATGAAACCCAAAGCCTATAGATCCATTCATATGATTAAGTCGAATACATCTACAATGAATATAAGAATACTAACCCTTGATGCGTTTAAATTTTCTTGATCTTGAATCTTGGTTCTTCGCACTTCTCTGAATCACGAACGCAGGAACACGAACAGGAAGATGATAAAGTAATCACCCTCTACGGATATCCACACGCGAACGAATATTAAGAAATCTTTCTTAATCTTGACTGCTAGATCAAAAAGGGACTATATGATTTTATGGATTATTGATCTTGATTCTCAATCTTGATCAATAATATTGTTTCTCCAAACAAGTGAATTAATCATAAACAATGGCTGGTGAAAAGATATTTATATAGGTCTAAGCCTTAACCCTTAAGGACTTAGGAAACCTAAATCCCGTCACTTAATTATTCTGCAAGATTTCTGGCCAAGCAGCACTGGCACGGTCGTGCCCTAAAACTGGCACTGTCGTGCCATTCGGTGCGAGCCTGCCTTCCAGCCGACCATTATTGGCACGGTCATGCTTTGTATCTGGCATGGCCGTGCATAGCACGGTCGTGCTTTATACTCGGCACGGTCATGCCACTTATGCTGCCATCACTTGCCCTTGGTCGATTTATGGTCGTGCCCTATAAGGCGCACGGTCGTGCAAGACCAAAACTTCGCCATTTTGCCCTTTTAACAATTCGTTCTCTTGCGTGTGACCCAATAGGATTATATAAAGTTGGCAATGATTCCAAACACACTTTGTCTCATAAATTATGAGCGGACCCTAGCAGGCCATCATGATTACCCAAATGATATAACTTATCAAAGTTCGCTAATCCATTATAGAACATATCATAATCCTTTTGTTCACGATGTCATTGAATGTAAGCCATGGTCAATGGTCAACTTACAATGTTCAATACTTTCTCGATTCTGAATATATTGATATTACAAATCTCATTTGAGCATGGCAATGCATTTCATCAATACTATTCATCGAGTGGCCAAAGCTTGACATCTCTCTTGACGAGGAACAAATCCCATCTTGACTTATTACTCTTCCCTACATGAATTTAATTATGCCAATCACATTCTTTATAGCTACCCATTGAAACATAATCAATAGATAACATTAATCGTTCAAATAATGTGCCTAGAGCATACAACACCAACAGTAAAGACAGCTTTTCTCAATGGAGACATTGAGGAAACTATCTATATGAAGAAACCAGAAATGGTGATTGATTTGGAACAAACTTATTAATTAGTTTGTAAACTTAAGAAATCCATTTATGGGCTCAAGCAAGCTTCTCGTCAATGGTATTTAAAATTTAATCAAGTTATTCTTTCATTTGATTTTGAAACGATTCTTGGTGAAGATTATATATACCATAAGTTCAGTGGGAGTGAATTTATATTTTTGGTCTTATATGTGGATGATATTTTGCTTGCTAGTAATGATATGAACCTTCTTAAAGAAACTAAGAAATTTCTTTCAAACAAATTTGAAATGAAAGATCTTGATGAGGCATCTTTTGTATTAGGAATCCAAATTCACCATGATCGCTCATGGGGTATTTTAGGATTATCACAAAAATGAGATAAATTTAGTCTCAATCAATGTCCTAAAAATAATTTTGAAACCAAGTATATGGAAAATAACCCTTATGCATCAGGAGTAGGAAGCTTAATGTATGCGCAAGTCTGTACTCGTCCAGACCTTGCTTTTATTGTTGGGATGCTTGGTAGATACCAATGCAATCCGGGGAGAGAACATTGGGTTGCAGCCAAAAGAGTGATGCGGTATTTACAAAATACCAAGGACTACATGCTTACATTTACAAAATCGGATCATCTTGAGATCATTGGGTATTCCGACTTTGATTTTGCTGAATGCCAAGACAGTCGTTAATCAACGTCTGGTTATATCTTCACATTAGCCGGTGGAGCAGTTTCTTGGAGAAGTGCCAAGCAGACACTCGTAACTTCCTCTACCATGGAAGCTGAGTTTGTTGTTTATTTCGAGGCATCCAATCAAGCTAAATGGCTGCGTATGTTTTTAGAGGGACTGCGAATTGTCGATAGTGTCGAAAGATCTATAAGTTATATTGCGACAATAGGGCAGCAGTCTTGTACTCCAACAACAACAAGAGTTCATCAAAATCTAAGCATATAGATATTAAGTTTCTTGTTGTAAGAGAAAGAGTATAAAATGAACAAATAGAAATACAACTTATTGGGACAAACTCTATGTTAGCGGATCCGTTTACTAAGGCGTTATCACCTTTAGTGTTTCACGAGCATGTTGCTCATATGGGTGTAACAACTTTTGATAACATTTAATATAGTGGGAGTTTATGTTGTTCTTTCATTAATTATTCTTTTATTTTTAAGTTTGATCTCATTTGGTTAAATAAGACTAGTTGGAAGAATATGTATATATTCATTATGTTCCATGCTACACATCTACGCTTTTGATCTATGTCATTTAGTTTGATATGTACATGTGATTATTGTGGGTTTAGTTGCGAATCAATTACAACGACCGCCCCTTTAGTCCTTACTTGTATGGCAAATGGACGGGATTGTTATAGATGACAACAATGTGCACATTAGGGTTGTCATTTGTGTTATATTTATGATTTTAAGGAAAGACTTTGTTTTGCAACCCAAGTGGGAGATTGTTAGAACATGGCTTGCATAACAAGTCATTTAGCATTTCCATACGTAAAATCATGATTATAATGTTAATATAAAGTGTAGTAAATTATAATATATGTGTAGAATTCCTGGATGTAACATTACCTATTTTTGATGGGCAAAAAGGTAATTTGACATCACTTAGGTTGAAAGGGTGTAGTCCTTAAATGAAGTGCCTCTTTGTCTTGTATATATAGGGCCTTCCATTAACCCTTAAGACATAATACATTCTAATAATTCTCTCCTACATAATCTTCATCATTGTCTAGAAGTTCTTGAGAGAAAAGGGCACTCATCATTTAGAAGATCTTCATCCCCTACATCTTCTTCTTCTTCTTATTTCTCCCTACAACATCAATCATGGATTCAACAGGTATACGTTTCCGCCTTCATCTCTTTCTCAAACTTATTCCAGAATAGAGTATGGCATTCAAGGGATTAAAATTGTTCCATCATTTGTGACTATTTTGTGTCCATAGTATTATTCTTGTAGATCAAACGTAATCTTTGTAGATCATTACAATAAGATTATCAAGATCAAATAAGATACTCCTCTTTCTTGACCAAAACTACCCTTTGAATTAGCTTAGATTTTGATGGTTAACCCTGTAATTTTCATGCCTATGTAACGACCCGAGTCCGCAGACCCGACCCGCCACATAGGTACCATACACTAGCCCACCAAGCATCTCCTCAATTGGGTCAACCACAGCCCATCACAGGCCTCCAAAAGTCCAATGGATGATTTGATGCTTAGTAGGAGTGTATGGGCCTTCTATATAGAATACTCAATTCCCACATATTTCCGATGTGGGATGGAGGATATCACAATCTCCCCCACTCAAACCCTTGCCGTCCCTGGCAAGGTCAATCAATACCCAGATCGTACCCCCGGGCTAGCTCGCAAGCCTTAAGGCCGGGGTTCCGCTCTGATACCATTTGTAACGACCCGAGTCCGCAGACCCGACCCGCCACATAGGTACCACACACTAGCCCACCAAGCATCTCCTCAATTGGGTCAACCACAGCCCATCACAGGCCTCCAAAAGTCCAATGGATGATCTCCGTCCCAATTCTTAACATTTTTAATCAAGAATTAACACCCAATCTCATGACCATTGCCGAATGCTATATCTTCAAAATTCGTTGATTTGGTTTATCTTTCTAGTTCTTTAAACTTTTCTAAATTCCAAAACATCAATTTTTTATACCCAACTCAATAACAAAAATCATCAAAAAAGTTGTTGAAAAGTTAGAAAACTAACTTGAGAAAATAGAATAAGTACTTGGAAGACCTTGAAAGTAAGAAAGTTAACGAGAAGAAGGAAGATTAAAAGAATTCAGTTAGTTTCCTAATGAAAAATGATTAAACTGAAAAAGGTTAAAGTTAGAAGAAATAAAAAGGAAACCTTTGAAGTTAGAGGGGTCTAAGTGGTTAAAAAGAAACTTGGGGGACCTTTATGAACAAAATCAAAGTCAAATGACCTTCCTACAATTAATCCAAAGTTGAAGGACCAATTTGCAATTAATCTAAAGTTGAAGGACAAATTTTCAATTAACCCAAAGTTAAAGGACCAGTTTGCAATTAATCCAAAGTTGAAGGACCAATTTGCAATTAACCCAAAGTTGAAGGACCAATTTGCAATTAATCCAGAGTTGAGGGACCAAATTGTAATTAAACCAAAGTTAGAGGACTTAATTACAATTATATTAAAGTTAAAGGACTGACTCGCAAATCCAAGTCAGAAACCTAAACCTAAGGAAAAGAGTTACGAAGTAAAGAAGTAAAAAACGCATCTCTCAGTTAACTAAGTAGAACTAGTTAACATTATAAGAGAGTACTAAAGTAAATTACTCGGTGCCTTGTAGATTTGCACAGAGAGGAGATTGCAAGGAAAAGCAATTCAGGTAAGGGATTACGTTCCTTACTGTTATTTGAACTCCTGTTTATTGGAATTCTATATTCTTTCTACAAGTTAGACTATCAGTATGGCATGATAGTATTTGAATAAACTCCGCGTTATTGAACGTTCTTTTGGAAGAATCCTTACTTAGTGATGTCCTCATTGATCTACTAAGTATCGAAGATTGAAACTTGTTATCACATACTTGTACCTTAGTATGTTCTCATTCTAACTTGTAAGTTAATCACTTACTTGTTAGAGTGGCCAATGTCCAGTTAGAAAAGACATTGACGGAACAGTCCAGTTAGAAAAGACTCGTCCTTAAACTAGGGATTGCATGAGTGATCACATGCCCTCTCTCAGGAATTGTCTGATTACAAGGATAATTCTAGACCCCGAGCATATATGTGTGGATACCATATATGTTACGACCTACACTAATGGCTTGGAAAAAGCTAGGTGTACAAAATTGTACCTTTGGCATTGAGGTTATAATGTACGTTACCTCAGAACTTGAATGAATCCCTTTGGAGTGTAGTGCCATAACCCTTTGAAAAGTAAAATCTTAAAAGTAATACGGCTGTATTATTCTGCAGTCTTGAATCAAAAGTAACTGAACCTATCCTCGTAAAAGTTATTCCTAGTATTTGTTCTGGTCGTCTCTCCTTAGTAACCGGAGAAGCCACGTATGAACTTACTGAGCATTCGTTCGCTCATCCCTTCTCTATAATTTTATTTCAGGATTTAAGTAGAAGGGCAAGAGAAGGAGAGCAGCCGTAGGAAGAACGGCAGATTGAAGAATTCTTATTTAGTTATTTTAAGAATCTTATTTAATTGGTGTAAGTTAAAGTACATTGATGGCTAGGGTTGTTTACCTGCCAAGACAAGTTTTAAGTTACGCTTCCGCATTTATTTTGAATTGATGATGTAATAAAGGGTCAGTTGTGAACCCTAAATTGAGGTATTAATTATTGCTATTTAATGCCATTAAATGCTCAGATACAGTAAGAAAATTCGGGGTGTTACAGCCTAACCCTGATTTTCTTGTCATTTTGAACAAATCTTATAAAATGAAGTTTTCATTTTTATTTTATTTTTTTGAGTCAGATGCAGTTTTCATTGTGAAAAGCCTGATATTAGGATTTGGATTGGATTTATTTAATCCAGACAGCTAATTAATGACATTGGTAATTTAATCCAGTAGAAATTATTTTATGTGCTGTGATTATATATACTGATTATGAGCACCTTCCTTTTATCTTGAATCATTGGCCTTACTACATAGGTTTCATTAATAATCCATATGATTAATGGTTTCAGGTTAAGCTATATTTTTAACAAAGGATATAAATTAGTGTAATCTTATAAATGTATAACTAATGATACTACATCATCAAGAAAAATATGCAATATCCTAGTATCCCGACCCACATCGGAAAGATCGGAAAGATATGAGAATTTGACTTTGCTATGCTAAAGTAAGTGGCTATATAGTCACCAGAAATCGATATCATTTACTAATTGTTTTAGTGTGATACATCAATTTAAGAATTATACATATTAACAAGGATAAATTTGTTGTTTTTGTTATTAAATCATGATAATAATTATTTTTCTCACGAGTTGTACAAATCTTATTAAAAAACGACAGTTATTTCGAACCAGCTAGGTTACGAGTGAGAGGGTAAAATTAATAAGGATGGACCATATGGATAGGGGGTAGGGTTGAGAGGCTGGTTTGATGCAAATCCAAGCTGTTGTTAACATGCATGATTCCTTTTTTATCGGTTTATGTAATGTAATAATGGTGGATTAATTATTAATGCTACAACTAATACTAATTTGGAGGAGAAAGAGAGAGAGTTGTTATTTGACTCTGACAAATTAATGGAATTTTTGTCCAGTTGACTGTCTTTGTGTCAGCTAAAGGACCCTCCTCCTCAAGGTGATTTACTCAATTTTTTTGCCTTCTCAAAATTTCATCTCCTCTGCATAAATTATGCAGAACTACATGCAGATGAAAAGTAGGACAAAAAAGAACAGCTACTCACATTTAAGATTCCTGAAATAAATACTCACTCCGTCCCAAATTATCACTACTTATTTCTGTTTTTAGCATTTCATACTTTATTGGTACTTACCCAAAATGTTCAATTCTCTTTCCAGCCCACTCACAACAAATATCCACTAACTTATTTGTTTTCTCCTACCCACTCCGATACTTACTTTTCTAACGTATTTTCTTAATCTCTGCACTCACTTTTAGTAAAAGCAATAAGTTTGGGACGGAAAGAGTACTACTTAGTAGATTTAATTTTTTAAGAAGGTGAATAACTATTCCATTCATGAAACTGATGTTCAAAATTGTACACTTTATGTTTTCACATTTTCTTTTATTAATTTTAACATTTACCCCCCCAAAAAAGTTTATAGCGTTATCACTTCTTGAATAAAAAGTGTCTTCAAGAAATGAGAAAGAATAAAAAAGAAGTGTCTTGAAGAAAGAAGAAGAAAATGTGTCTTAAAGACTTCAAATTAATGTTCATTGATACTTAAAGCATGAATAGTGGTGGGTGAAAACTACATTTGTGTTGTGAATGAACCAAAATTGGAATGAGTTTTAGTGTGATTTTTAGATTAAGTTTGGCTCACATTTTGAGCTAATATAGATAAAGGGTTGATTTAAAATTGAATCATCAGTATTGAAAATGTCAATGGCCTTGGTTTTATAAAGTGTTATCAAAGGTGTTGGAAATCCAACGATAACACTTCAGACAACACACACACACCCGAGTTAAAACAGTTTTCAAAACGAGTTTGCAGCGGAATAAAACACAAGAATTATTTTTCTCAAGATATATAAAGTATATATCTCGAGAGGTACCTCAAAAGGCGAGACCTTCACTATAAATATGAGTTGTAAGTACAAGGCTGAGAGTTTCCTATCGCTATTACAATTTGAGCTCTATGGAACGACTAAGACTATACACGAGACCCTATCCTAATCAAGACAAACTTATAATCAAAGATTAGAAGAATGGAATAGGTTTGGGAAGACGGGGTTTATCAGAACCAATGAGTGTATAGACTTTGTTGTGCAAGGATGTGTGCTGTAGTGTTGTGTCTTCAATCTTCATCCTCCTTACTATTTGTAGGCTTGGAGTACTTGGGGAATACTCCAAATATGGCTGGGTAGTTGATCAAAAACGTGGTGGAGTGGTGGAGAGGAGTGGCCGAGCCTTGGGGAAGAGATTCTCCACATGTCCTAAATTGTAGGAACAAACTTCTTGGTGCCCAAGTCTTTGCTTCTCCTTCTTGTACCTTCGAGCTATAAATAGCTTGTACTCTCTTTGAACAAACTCAGCCTTTGAACAAGTCTAATCTCACATTTTCCTCTTGCTATAATTCCCACATATGTGTTTATGAATAAAATCACTTTTATCCATAAAATCTTCTTTCACCTTCCTTGCAATATTCTAGCATCTCAACCATAGTATACCTGAATTTTGGACCCACAATAAACAATAATCTTGCAACAATATTAGTTGTTAGTACA
Source organism: Campanula takesimana (assembly GCA_026119855.1). Taxonomy (NCBI): domain Eukaryota; kingdom Viridiplantae; phylum Streptophyta; class Magnoliopsida; order Asterales; family Campanulaceae; genus Campanula; species Campanula takesimana. Next base: position 387,262 of record JAOWBW010001034.1, on the reverse strand, counting down.
ACAATAATTTATGAAGAAAATATTCAAATATAATTCCTGACTCTCGTCGGGTAACACTGGGACAGTGTTGGCAGCACTTGTGGTAACACCACGTTCTGCACTAACAATCTCCCCCTTATTTGAACATTTCTTCACAAACACCAGTGCTTGTACCTGCAAGATTTTTTTAGCCAAAAAATACAGTTTATATACCTAGTATCTCCCCCACAAAGATTAACTCCCCTTTAATAGAAGAGTCAACCGAAAAACAATGATTTTGCAAAAAATTTAAAACCAAGTAAGCAAACTAAGATTTAAAATTAATCAACCAAACAAAACCAAAGTTATAAAATCCAAAAACCATAAAAGTGTTAAACACTTAAACTAACCAACAAAAACAACTGGTTGTTAAATTAAACACATCCACATTGTTTTAAAAGTTACCAAGAATAGAAACAAACCAACTACCAAACCTGTTTAAGTATCACTAGCTCGCACACCTACATTAGCACTTAGATCAGCACTTGTGTTAGTAGAACAAACACTTGTAGCAGCACGCAGAATAGCACTTGTGGCAGCACGCAGAACAGCACTTGTGGCAGCATCTCCCCCTGTTTATGAAGAATATTGTGCAAAGCATTTATACAAGTTTGTATGAATTTGCATCTGTCTTGAAGTCCGTATTGATGGAGCTTGGTCACTAGGTTGGCGTGAAGAAGATGAGACTTTTCTCTTCTTTTTCTTTTCCTTGATGGTAGCAGCAGTTGGTTGGGAAGGAGACATATAAGGAGCCTGTGCGACCGGATCACTTATAACTTCTCAGGAAGTTAAAACTTCTCAGGAAGTTCCATATTTGCCTCTTTCAGAGACAGCAATATGATCTGGAATTCATGCACTTGATCAGTAATAGACTTCCCCACTGTCATACGATATTTCAGGATCCTTATCATTCAAAGCAGGGCATGTCGAATCAAGCATGTTAGGCATGCCTTTGATTGACAACCATATCTTCATGCGTTGTTGCCAACGCTTGAAGTTCTTTCCAATTAACTTCTCAGGCAGATCTGAGATGTCAACAAGAGACTTGAATGGAGAGGCAGCAGCATATTTACTAGCATCAAACATGATTAATAGTTTCTCTTAGACTGTTGGAATTTAATATTAAGCAACGATCGGATTAACAGATTAATCAAGGGCGATCATACAATAGATAGTAAAACCATATTAAGCCAATAGCATAAACATACCAGCAAGAACAGGAACTAGGAAAGACAAAAACAATAAAGAGAGTTAGAAAAACTTATCAGTATAGATCAAGTCGTCTGAAAAAGACTCTCCTAAGAGAAACTATTGGTACAAAAAGACGCTTACTGAAAGGCCCTGTTTAACTAAATGAACAGATAGATTAAAACTTGGATAGCTAACAATTTGAGGTTAGCTGTTGAGAAATAATAAATAAAAGAAATGTGCAGCGGAATATAAATAAGTAAAGAAATGAAAGGACAAAGTGTAGTGTGTGTGTAAGTGTATGGACAAGAGTGTACACAGTATTTTAAAGTGGTTCAGAGGCAAAACCCTTCTCTTAGATCCACCCCCACTGTTGAAGAACAGTGAGATCAATTCACTATAATATTCTCTTCACTAAGAGTTACAAGAATTGATAAGGCAAGTTCCTAGAAGCCCCTCTACTTAATTGACACTTCAATTAAGGTTGCTTCTTTCAAAGATAGAAAAGAAAAAGAAAAATCACAAGTGTGTTTACAAATGAAAATAGCTTGGCTGTTAGCTGGCTGGGTGTGGGTTGTAACTGGGTGCAAGATGGCACAATATTTGCAGGGGATTTATGCAAATATTTAAGACTGCAGAGTGTGAATGCAGGGAAGCTACAAAGGGTTATGAAGGTTTTTCAAAGGTGTAAAGGTTTTTAAGGGTTTTTTCAAGGTGTGAAGACAGGTTTGTTACTCCTTCCTTATGCAAGTTGTCAAGAGAGGACTATGCAGGCTTGATCAAGCTTCAATGTGAGTTATTCCAATGATTGGATTTATTGGAATAATCATTCTTCAAAGATCTGGCAAGGTGGGGTTAGCTGTTCATCAAGAGCAGTCTTAGCTGTTGAGGCAGGAGTCTTAGCTGTTGGGCCTTTAAGGCTTTGGCTGTTGAAGCTTGTTTGTAATTAGCATCTTGTAAATACATTTAAATGTAATGGAGTCTGTAATAGGTGGTTCTTCAGTTTGTTTGATGTATAGATGATAGGTATATCATGTAATGTTGACTGTTGAGTGGTGTAGATACAGGACAGTCTTAGCTGTTGAACTTTGTCTTGGGTTGCCTGTGGTCAGGTCTTTGTATACATCATATAATCAACTGGGCTTTATTATTTATTTATCAAAACATGTTTTACTATGATTAATTTGTGATTAAGCATAGTAAGGTACTAACACTTACATAGAGCTTATTTTATACCTTCCCATAGCGCATAATAAGCGCTATGTAGCTACCGCTATGCAAGTTTACATAGCGCTTATTATGCGCTATCTAAGCTTAGGATCTCCGATAGCGCTTTTTTATGCGCTATCTAAGGGCCATTTTTTTATTTCCAGAATTTATCTTACATAGCGCTTTTTTATGCGCTATCTAAGTGTCATTTTTTTATTTTCAGAATTTATCTTACATAGCGCTTATTATGCGCTATCTAAGGGCATTTTTTTAAAAAAAAAAATCGTGTTGCACCTACTTCAAATTATATAAATTATAAACAAAAAATCAAATAAATAAAAATTAATATGAAGTAACAAACATTCCATTGAACAATAACAATTAACTTTTCATTACATACATCAACAATAATTCTTACAATCATCCACAAGAGTTATAAACTAATGAGAGTTAAAGATCTTCGTGAAATAGAATGGAAAAATGTAATTCTTTCAAACAATAATTCTTACAATTATCGCTCCTTTGCAACCATATTTCCTGTTGAATTACACAGAGCATTAGCTAGTCTATCATAACAATGTGGAAGTGAATGCGGGTGAAAATTAGGCATGGCACGGAAATTTCATTTGGCCATGGAAATTTCATAGCAGACGCAAGCCATGTACCCGAAGAAGAAGGATGTTTGCATGAATCCTGTCATATCTGAACGTCCATAGTAGTAATACAAGCAATACCCGTAGATAAACAGCCTGTTGATCCACCACAAAGGAACGACCTATATGGAATTGACAGAGAACAAAGTTAGTCCTCCAACCCAACTAGTAAATAAAAACCACTATAAGTGTGATCCATTAACTTCAATATATTTCACAAATATTGCACAAATATTGCAGAAACAGGCAGTTAGATTATATTGAACATACTTTCTTCTAAAATTTCTCATGATCTTTCAACAAAAAACAATCTAAAATAAATATATACGGAGTACTTTATTTGTGTTACTATTTCAACAAACTGATCTAAAACTAAAAGGACCACAGGTTAATAACTTCTAGCAACAAAAAATAAACATCAAGAAAATAGTAAAACACTATCTATTTTAGACAACTTTATTTACTGAACTACTTTTCACAACTCCCCCCCCCCCCTTTTCTCTTTAAATTCAAATACTGCTACCTAGTCGGAATTCATAAAGATTTCAGGGGCAGATACTAGAATGAATAAATAATCAAAGCATTTTCTTAATATGTCAGTTGAGACAAATGTTAATCTTCCATTGTGGTGGAGGAGGTAGTGAAAGAAACAGGTTGATATGAAAGTCCAGGACGCACCACACTCACAGATAACCACCGGTGCATTATAAAAAAAGAAAATGTAATTGAACACTATGAATTGGATGATATTGGTGCAGGAATCATTTGAGAAAACGGTCCACAGATATGTTGCAGAAATAGGAGACTTTCACTACAAATATATTTCATATGAACATTAAAATCGCTGCATATACTCATTCATGAGGTTAAGAAAGCCAAGGAATGAATTCTTGTTCTATCTGTCGCTTAACAAATCAATTCGGCCTTGAAAAGTAGTACAGCCCAGAGAGAAACCACTGCACTTATTGAGAAAATTATTAAGTACGTGCTCACAGAAGTGTGTTCTTAAGATACTCCAACTCGTTAAACAAAAATTTCTAAGGGTTGATCATCAACCCAGAGGGGGTTTCAATTATCAATAGAATCCATGAAAACTGTAAAGACCCGAAATTTTCTTTTAATTATTTAATTAATTTAATTGAATTGAATTATTTCAATTAAATGAAACTTAAAGTTATTGGGTTAAATAAAGAAGCGGGTTAAATAGTTAAAGAGTGGGCCAAGTGTATTGAGCTCCAAGTTGGGTTGGCCCGAACTAAATTAAATGGACTCAAGCCCAACTCACAAATTACCCAAGATATAAATACAATGGTTAGTGAAATCCTAGGTTTTTATTCTTAATCCTCAAAACAACACAACCACAAAAACCCTAATTCCTATACCAAGGCTGCCGAACCAAGGAGGGAGGAGGAAGAAAGATTTCGGCCATTGTTTTGGAGATACAATCCGACTAAATCCAAGGTAATGTCAAACCCTATACTCTAAAATTTAATTCATTGATTTTGGTTGAGTAAAGCTTGAATTATGAATGTTTTAAAAGAATAAACATTAGGGTTTGCATGCTAGTGATTTATTTATGAGAAATTAATTACTAGAAATTTAGATCCAAAGACTTTAATCAAAGTATGATCTTCATGTTAGTTTTTATTCTTAAGATTGATTCTTGATGATAATGATCTTAATGAATTAATACTCTCCAATGCATGGGGATTAATCAATATGAGATTGAGACTAATTTGGGTTTAACAAAAAGAAAAAAAATATGGGTTTACACCCATATCATATTCGGCCGAATGGCCATAAAAAGGATGGGGAATTATTTTGGTTAATTTTAACGATTATTGTTATTGATTTATGAATGAATTGATGTTAAAAAGTTACAAGAAAATTTAGATCAAGAGAAGTTGATCAAATCAATGGATAATTGAAGCTAGGGTTTCGGCCTAGGAGTCATTAAAGTTGGGTGTTGATTTTGATTAAAAATGTTAAGAGTTGGGACGGAAAAGTTTGTATTTCCGTTAGATTTATAACGGAAAGAAAGTATGATCCTTAAAAGAATTGTTAGAAAGTTAGAAAACTAACTTGAAAGGATGTAATAGTTACTTGGAAAACCTTGAAAGTTAGAAAGTTAACGGAAAGAGGAAGATTAAAAGATTTCAGTTAGTTTCCTAACGGAAAAAGGATTAAACTGAAAAAGTTAAAGTTAAAAAGAATAAAAAGGGAAACCTTTGAAGTTAGAGGGGCCTAAGTGATTAAAAAGAAACTTGGGGGACCTTTATGAATAAAATCAAAGTCAAGGGACCTTCCTTCAATTAATCCAAAGTTGAAGGACTAATTTGCAATTAAACTAAAGTTGAAGGACTAATTTGCAATTAAACTAAAGTTGAAGGACTAAATTGCAATTAATCCAAAGTTGAAGGACCAATTTGAGAGGGACCAAATTGTAATTAACCCAAAGTTAGAGGACTTAATTACAATTATATTAAAGTTAAAGGACTGACTCGCAAATCAAAGTCAGAAACTTAAACGTAAGAAAGGAGTAACGAAGTAAAGAAGTTAAAACACATCTCTCAGTTAACTAAGTAGAAGTAGTTAACAATGTTGAGAGAACTAAAGTAAATTAGTCGGTGCCTTATAGATTTGCACAGAGAGGAGATTGCAAGGAAAATCAATTCAGGTAAGGGATTACGTTCCTTACAGTATTTGAACTCCTGTTTATTGGAATTCTATATTCTTTCTATAAGTTAGCTATCAGTATGGCATGATAGTATTTGAATAAACTCCGCGTTAAGGAACGTTCTTTTGAAAGAATCCGTACTTAGTGATGTCCCCATTGATCTACTAAGTATCGAAGTTTGAAACTTGTTATCACATACTTGTACCTTGGTATGTTCTCATTTTAACTTGTAAGTTAACAACTTACTTGTTACAGTGGCCAATGTCCAGTTAGAAAAGACATTGACGGACAGTCCAGTTAGAAAAGACTCGTCCTTAAACTAGGGATTGCATGAGTGATCACATGCCTTCTCTCAGGAATTGTCTGATTACAAGGATGATTCTAGACCCCGAGCATATATGTGTGGATACCATATATGTTACGACCCACACTATTGGCTTGGAAAAGCTAGGTGTACAAATTGTACCTTTGGCATTAATGTTATAATGTACGTTACACCGGAATTGATGGAACTTGAATGAATCCCTTTGGATTGTAGTGCCATAATCCTTTGAAAGTAAAATCTTAAAAGTAATACGACTGTATTGTTCTGCAGTCTTGAATCAAAAAGTAACTGAATCTATCTTTGTAAAAGTTATTCATGGTATTCGTTCTGGTCGTCTCTCCTTAGTAGCCGGAGAGGCCACGTATGAACTTACTGAGCATTTGTTCGCTCATCCCTTCTCTATAATTTTATTTCTGGATTTAAGTAGAGGGGAAAGAGAAAGAGAGCAGCCTTAGGAAGAACGGCAGATTGAAGATTCTTATTTAGTTATTTTAAGAACATTTATTTATTGGTGTAAGTTAAAGATACATTGATGGCTAGGGTGGTTTACCTGCCAAGACAAGTTTTAAGTTACGCTTCCGCATTTATTTTGAATTGATGATGTAATAAAGGGTTGGTTGTGAACCCTAATTTGAGGTATTAATTATTGTTATTTAATGCCATTAAATGCTCAGATACAGTAAGGAAAATTCGGGGTGTTACAGTTGGTATCAGAGCAATGGCTTTAGGTCTTATGGGAGAAAACTGAAAGTTAAGACTAATGGGAGAACTTAGTACTTGACTTGAATAAGATCTTACTTGAGGAAGTTCAAGTGATAAAATCTATCTCTAGGAATAATACTAAGGGTGTACGTAAAGTATGAATATACTTGGGGAAGTAGAAACCTCTTCATTACATGTCTATTATATTCTACAATTATGTTATACGAAATCTTGGGACTATGTACTAATTAAGTTTATTGTTGGTGTGTGTAGGATCATGCCGAAGAGACCAATGAAATCTGTAAGGGACAGTGCTACCCTGAAGGAAGAAATAGAAGCCAAGGAGAATGTCATTAAGCAATTAACTATAGAGTTGCGCAAGACAAAAAGAGAGCTTAGGAAGGAGACTCTAGGAGTTGGCAGCCTACAGAATGTCATCAGGGGACGCGATGAGGACATGATGTATGTAGAGGGAAAGTTAGCAGTACAGCTAGAGAAAGTCAAAAGCCTAGAGAACCATGTGATTAGAGCTAATCGCGAGTGGAACCGTATCAGTGTACAACTAGTAGATGAGATAGAGCATGGAAATAAGCTGAAGAAGAAGATAGCTGAACAAGAAGTGTATGAGGAGAAGCTTAGAGTGTCAAGCTATCAGATTTGGGCAGAGAAGATAGAGTTACAGAGAAATATGACCAACTCGAAGCAGAGCACGCACAATGTGGAAATTGATGCAATTGGTTACAAATAGTTATTGGAATAGAATTTTTTTTTTATGATTAGTGGAGTAATGCAATTAGATTTTTACTTATGTTAAGTTGAATTTCGAGTGTATTTTGAGATGTTTAAATCTCACACTTTAGTTGAATAAAGTTAGTTATTTAATTTAAATACCAGAATTATGAATTGTCTATTATTGTTTAGACTAAAAGTCAACTTGTCAAGAAAAGACAAGGGAAAACGTCGGATTGATTTGAAATAATCTCCGTAACCATGGTACGAAGTAAGACGACCATTGGAGTAAGTTAACGCTAGTTAAGTAATAAAAACTAGTGAAATAAAGAGATAATAATCAACCAAGTAAAACGGTTGTCAATTATGAAGTACAAAAAAAAACTCCTGAACCGGAGAAGAAAGGTTAAGTAAACTAACCAAATCTGAATAATGGTCTAGTACAAAAGACCTACGAACACGATCAAAACTAACAAGTAACCGTTAGTAAAAGAATAGTAATGTTAAGTATACCATGAACACAACACATATTGTGTAGTGATGAACATTTCTAGAGCACGAACTTGTTCTAAAGTAAAAAGGAAAATTTGCAGATGAATACCAGAAGTGGAAACAACAGAAACGGCGAGGGCAATGACAACAACACCGGTAATACAGGCGGGCAGTTGGACCCGGCACTGGTAAATATCTTGCAGACGCTATCACAGACAGTAGCTGGGATAGGTCAGACTGTTGCTGGACTTGCTCAACCACCACCACAAGCTCCATTACGTGACCCGCTAGAGTTATTCCAAAGGAGGAATCCAGATTCGTTCTCGGACACAGCTAAGGAGAAGCCCAAGGATTGGATTAAGAGTACTGAGCGTATATTCGAAACGCTGAACTGCACTGAGGAGCAGAAAGTGGTATTTGCGACATTCATGCTAAAAGGGAAGGCTCAGTCGTGGTGGGAGGCGGAAAAGAGAGCTGCTGTGGCTCGTGGTGACGCGGCATTTACATGGACCAGGTTTAAGGCTATCTTTAATGAGAAATATTATCCTGCAAGCACAAGGAACGCCAAGGTGGCAGAATTCCTGACTTTGGTGCAAGGGAACATGACAGTGGCTGAGTATGGTGAGAAGTTCACCGATCTGCTAGAGTTTGCGCCAAGATTCTTCGATACTGAAGAACAGAAAGCAAGGAAATTTGAAGCAGGATTGAGTGATAGAATTCGGTACAGAATCACACCGTTAGCTCTGACTACGTATTCAGCGGTGCTGGACAGGGCTAAGATAGTGGAGAAGGAGTCGGATAATTATCGTAACCGACGGGAAGAGAAAGGAAAAACAGTGGCTGAAAAGGCAGAAGGAAACAAGGGCAGTAAAGACCACAACAATAATAAGAGGAAAGCGGTGGACGACGGTCGCGATAAGGGCAGTCATGGAAATAAGCACTCCAACAACAGCCATAGTGGGAATGGTCGGAACATCAATGACAACAGGCGTGAGTGGAATAAGGGCAAGAACCAAGGTTTCACCAGCAATGATAAATGTACCATTTGTGATGGAGCTCATAAGACAGAAATTTGTTTCTACAAGGAGCGGCAGTGCTATAACTGTAGGAAGGTGGGACACCCGAAGTGGAAGTGCGCAGAACCTAAGAAAGACGAACCAGCTGCAGGAAATAAGGACAACGGAGGAGGAAACGGTGGAGGCCGTGGTAGAATGTACACCATGACCGTAAAAGCAGCTGGAGTAAATGCAGATCTTGTGGCAGGTACAATGCAGTTAAATTCTCGTGATGTTTATGTATTAGTTGATACTGGGGCTACTCATTCAGTAGTTAGTAATGATGTAGCAAGGAAGTTAAAACTGCACCCAGAGACGTTACTTATGCCTTTAGTGATAGATACACCTACTAAAGACGCTATCCCCATCACTACCTCTTATAGAAATTGCACCTTAGGAATCGGAGATACGAATGTAAAGATCGATCTCATCGAACTGGATATGTCGGAATTCGACGTAATACTAGGAATGGATTGGTTGGCTCTACATCAAGCTAACGTGAACTGTCAAGAGAAAATAGTGACGTTCCTAGGAGAAGAAGGTAGAGAATACAGATTGTGGGTTCAAGGCCGAGGAAAAGGGTAGGCTTAATCTCGGTGATGAAGGCCCGTAAAATGTTGAGGAAGGGATGTGTAGGATTCCTGGCATACATAGGTGAAACAGAAGAGAAGGGAGTAACCTTAGAGTCACTTGAAGTAGTGAATGAATTTCAAGATGTATTTCCTGAAGATTTACCTGGTGTACCACCAGTAAGGGAAGTAGAGTTCTCCATCGATTTAGTACCAGAAACCACACCTATTTCGAGAGCACCGTACAGGATGGCTCCAACAGAGTTGAAAGAACTAAAGGAGCAGTTGCAAGAACTGTTGGACAAGGGGTTTATTAGACCGAGTGTATCACCATGGGGTGCACCGGTGCTATTTGTGAAGAAGAAAGATGGATCTATGAGACTATGTATTGATTATAGAGAGTTGAATAAGGTGACGGTTAGGAACCAATACCCACTGCCGAGAATTGATGATTTGTTTGATCAATTGAGAGGAGCCTGTTACTTTTCAAAGATTGATCTTAGATCTGGATATCATCAGCTGAGGGTCAAGGATGAAGATGTGGCGAAGACAGCGTTTAGGACGAGGTATGGGCATTATGAGTTTGTCGTGATGCCATTTGGGTTAACTAACGCACTAGCCGCATTCATGGAGTTGATGAATAGAATATTTCAGTAGTACTTAGACAAATGTGTGATAGTATTCATGGATGATATTTTGGTATACTCGAAGACAAAGGAGGAACATGCCGAACGTTTGAGGATAGTGTTAGAAATTTTGAGGAGACAAAAATTATACGCGAAGTTTAAGAAATGTGAATTCTGGTTGGAAAAAGTAGCATTTTTGGGACACGTAGTGTCGAAAGAGGGAATTTCTGTGGATCCGACAAAGGTGGAGGCAATAATGGATTGGGAAAGACCGACTACAGTAACCGAAATAAGGAGTTTTTTGGGTTTAGCTGGTTACTATAGAAGGTTCGTAGAGGGATTTTCGAAGTTATCAGGACCATTGACAAAGCTGACACAGAAATCAGCCAAGTTCGTTTGGTCAGAAGAATGTGAGAAAAGTTTTCAAGAATTGAAGAATAGATTAGTATCTGCACCAGTATTAACACTACCGACAGGAACGGAAGGTTTTGTTATCTACAGTGATGCGTCATTGAAAGGATTAGGCTGTGTACTGATGCAAAATGAGAAGGTAATAGCATATGCATCTAGGCAGTTGAAAGTACATGAAAGGAATTACCCGACCCATGATTTGGAGTTAGCAGCAGTAGTGTTTGCTTTGAAAATTTGGAGACATTATCTGTATGGCGTGAAATGTCAGATTTTTACAGATCACAAGAGCCTTAAGTATATCTTCACGCAGAAGGAATTGAATATGAGACAACGGAGGTGGCTAGAACTTCTCAAGGACTACGACTGTGAAATATTGTATCATCCTGGGAAGGCCAACAAGGTGGCAGATGCCTTAAGTAGGAAGAATCACGGAATGTTGGCGACGTTGATCTCTAAGGGGGTAAGCATATGGAAGGATGTCAAGGAGATGAACTTGATAGTAAAAGTAAGCGGATACTTGGCTCGACATACGTTACAACCTGCATTGTTGGGCAGAATTAAAGAGGCACAAGAGTTAGACGAGGAGAGAGAAGCTCTAATCGGAAAAGGGCAAGCAAAGGATCTTCACATGGGCAAAGATGGAATTCTGAGATACCAAAAGAGAGTATGGGTGCCAAATAATGATGAAATTAAGAGAGAGATACTGAGAGAAGCTTATTGCTCGAAGTTCTCTGTACATCCGGGGAGTACTAAAATGTATAGGGATCTAAAGGAGTCCTACTGGTGGAATAATATGAAGAATGATGTGGCGGAGTATGTGCATAGATGTTTGACGTGTCAACAAGTTAAGAGTGAACATCAGAAGCCAGCAGGGTTACTGCAATCATTACCAATTCCCGAATGGAAGTGGGAGAATATTGCTATGGATTTCGTAAGTGGGTTGCCAAAGACGGCAGGGAAGTATGACGCTATATGGGTTATCGTAGACCGATTGACTAAGTCAGCACATTTTCTGGCAATCAAGAAGACTGATTCGTTGGAGAAGTTGGCCAAGTTGTACATCGACGAGATAGTAAGGTTACATGGAATCCCGGTCACAATCGTGTCTGATCGAGATGCTAGGTTCACTTCTAAATTTTGGAACAGCCTACAGGAAGCATTGGGAACGGAATTGACCATGAGTACGGCGTTTCATCCACAGACAGATGGACAGTCGGAAATGACTATCCAGACAGTAGAAGACATGCTGAGGGCTACTTCGTTAGATTGGCCAAACGCATGGGACGAACACTTACCGTTAGTGGAATTCGCATACAACAACAGCTTCCATGCCAGTATTGGGATGGCACCATACGAAGCATTGTATGGGAGGAAGTGTAGATCACCGGCGTGTTGGGACGAAGTTGGTGAGAGGAGGTTAAGTGGACCGGAACTCGTACATGTCACGGCGGATAAGGTACAACAGATTCGGAAGTGGCTACAGACTCCGCAGAGTAGGCAGAAATCTTACGCAGACAACAGAAGGCGAGAACTAGAATTTCAGCCAGGGGATCGAGTATTCCTAAAGATATCACCCACGAAGGGAGTTATGCGTTTTGGGATTAAATGGAAACTGAGTCCACGATACGTGGGACCGTTCGAAATTCTCGATAGGATCGGGGAAGTGGCGTACCGATTGGCGTTACCGCCGGTATTAGCTGGAGTGCATAATGTGTTCCATGTCTCCATGCTAAGGAAGTATATTCATGATCCGAGTCATGTGATAGAGTACAAGAAGCTAAGAGTTCGGGCAGATTTGACGTACGATGAACGACCAATCAAGATCGTCGACAGAAAAGACGAGGTCGTAAGAAAACGTACGGTTCCCTATGTGAAAGTGCAATGGAGTAATCACTCAGAAAGAGAAGCGACGTGGGAGCTAGAAAGCGAAATGCGCGAATTGTACCCAGAAATATTCTCGGAGTAAGGTACGTCTAAGTTTGAGGACAAACTTCTTTTAAGGGAATAAAGATGTAAAGACCCGAAATTTTCTTTTAATTATTTAATTAATTTAATTGAATTGAATTATTTCAATTAAATGAAACTTAAAGTTATTGGGTTAAATAAAGAAGCGGGTTAAATAGTTAAAGAGTGGGCCAAGTGTATTGAGCTCCAAGTTGGGTTGGCCCGAACTAAATTAAATGGACTCAAGCCCAACTCACAAATTACCCAAGATATAAATACAATGGTTAGTGAAATCCTAGGTTTTTATTATTAATCCTCAAAACAACACAACCACAAAAACCCTAATTCCTATACCAAGGCTACCGAACCAAGGAGGGAGGAGGAAGAAAGATTTCGGCCATTTTTTTGGAGATACAATCCGACTAAATCCAAGGTAATGTCAAACCCTATACTCTAAAATTTAATTAATTGATTTTGGTTGAGTAAAGCTTGAATTATGAATGTTTTAAAAGAATAAACATTAGGGTTTGCATGCTAGTGATTTATTTATGAGAAATTAATTACTAGAAGTTTAGATCCAAAGACTTTAATCAAAGTATGATCTTCATGTTAGTTTTTATTCTTAAGATTGATTCTTGATGATAATGATCTTAATGAATTAATACTCTCCAATGCATGGGGATTAATCAATATGAGATTGAGACTAATTTGGGTTTAACAAAAAGAAGAAAAAATATGGGTTTACACCCATATCATATTCGGCCGAATGGCCATAAAAAGGATGGGGAATTATTTTGGTTAATTTTAACGGTTATTGTTATTGATTTTTGAATGAATTGATGTTAAAAAGTTACAAGAAAATTTAGATCAAGAGAAGTTGATCAAATCAATGGATAATTGAAGCTAGGGTTTCGGCCTAGGAGTCATTAAAGTTGGGTGTTGATTTTGATTAAAAATGTTAAGAGTTGGGACGGAAAAGTTAGTATTTCCGTTAGATTTATGACGGAAAGAAAGTATGATCCTTAAAAGAATTGTTAGAAAGTTAGAAAACTAACTTGAAAGGATGTAATAGTTACTTGGAAAACCTTGAAAGTTAGAAAGTTAACGGAAAGGAGGAAGATTAAAAGATTTCAGTTAGTTTCCTAACGGAAAATGGATTAAACTGAAAAAGTTAAAGTTAAAAAGAATAAAAAGGGAAACCTTTGAAGTTAGAGGGGCCTAAGTGATTAAAAAGAAACTTGGAGGACCTTTATGAATAAAATCAAAGTCAAGGGACCTTCCTGCAATTAATCCAAAGTTGAAGGACTAATTTGCAATTAAGCTAAAGTTAAAGGACTAATTTGCAATTAAACTAAAGTTGAAGGACTAAATTGCAATTAATCCAAAGTTGAATGACCAATTTGAAATTAACCCAAAGTGGAGGGACCAAATTGTAATTAACCCAAAGTTAGAGGACTTAATTACAATTATATTAAAGTTAAAGGACTGACTCGCAAATCAAAGTCAGAAATTTAAACGTAAGAAAGGAGTAACGAAGTAAAGAAGTTAAAACACATCTCTCAGTTAACTAAGTAGAAGTAGTTAACAATGTTGAGAGTACTAAAGTAAATTACTCGGTGCCTTGTAGATTTGCACAGAGAGGAGATTGCAAGGAAAAGCAATTCAGATAAGGGATTACGTTCCTTACAGTATTTGAACTCCTGTTTATTGGAATTCTATATTCTTTCTATAAGTTAGCTATCAGTATGGCATGATAGTATTTGAATAAACTCCGCGTTATGGAACGTTCTTTTGAAAGAATCCGTACTTAGTGATGTCCCCATTGATCTACTAAGTATCGAAGTTTGAAACTTGTTATCACATACTTGTACCTTGGTATGTTCTCATTTTAACTTGTAAGTTAACCACTTACTTGTTAGAGTGGCCAATGTCCAGTTAGAAATGACATTGACGGACAGTCCAGTTAGAAAAGACTCGTCCTTAAACTAGGGATTGCATGAGTGATCACATGCCTTCTCTCAGGAATTGTCTGATTACAAGGATGATTCTAGAGCCCGAGCATATATGTGTGGATACCATATATGTTACGACCCACACTATTGGCTTGGAAAAGCTAGGAGTACAAATTGTACCTTTGGCATTGAGGTTATAATGTACGTTACACCGGAATTGACGGAACTTGAATGAATCCCTTTGGATTGTTGTGCCATAATCCTTTGAAAGTAAAATCTTAAAAGTAATACGACTATATTGTTCTGGAGTCTTGAATCAAAAAGTAACTGAACCTATCTTTGTAAAAGTTATTCATGGTATTCGTTCTGGTCGTCTCTCCTTAGTAACCGGAAAGGCCACGTATGAACTTACTGAGCATTCGTTCGCTCATCCCTTCTCTATAATTTTATTTCAGGATTTAAGTAGAAGGGCAAGAGAAAGAGAGCATCCGTAGGAAGAACGGCAGATTGAAGATTCTTATTTAGTTATTTTAAGAACATTTATTTATTGGTGTAAGTTAAAGATACATTGATGGCTAGGGTGGTTTACCTGCCAAGACAAGTTTTAAGTTACGCTTCCGCATTTATTTTGAATTGATGATGTAATAAAGGGTTAGTTGTGAACCCTAATTTGATGTATTAATTATTGTTATTTAATGCCATTAAATGCTCAGATACAGTAAGGAAAATTCGGGGTGTTACAAAAACTACTAGCATTAAAGATTGACTACAAAGAAAAATAACCAAAGTGACAAAAACTTTTACAGACAGCACAGCATGTTTATGAATCAACAAACCCTATTTCCCCAACAAACCAGTGACGTGAATAGAGCTCCCCTGTTATAAGGATAAAATACTCAACCAGCGCATGAAAATTAAGATTAAATGTTTTAGAAATCAGAATTACCGTTTGTTCGTTGCTGTGCTTGGGAACTTCAGAATTACCGTTTGTTCTTTACGCGCACACATGCACACAAACATTAACATATAAGACCTCATGTGTAAGAAACTTTTCTAATCTAAAATCATAATTCATGTTTTCCCAAATTAAACTTAGGGCTTTAATTTAGGGTTTTAATTTCTTATCTGAAATTGAAATTGAAAAGCCCTAAATTGAAACTCTAAATCTATGCAATCTGTTGGAGATTATGCCATAGGCCCTTGAGAAAGGCCTTACCTTACATCATGTTCTCATTTGTTATGGAGATAGCAACCCTGGATTATTATATGTTTTACATGTTTGTTATAATAATCCCCGTCCCTAGTACTTATAAAGGACTAGTATAAGTTTAATCGATGATCATATGATGATCATGTGTATATGATACAAATTAAACTTATGGGTACTTGTTGGCGAAAATTCATGTGAATGATGGGGGTTGATCGAACTTTTTATTATTATTTATTTATTTATTTATTTATTTTATTTTATTTTCTCCATCTTCTTCCTCTCTCTCTCTCTCTCTCTCTCTCTCTCTCTCTCTCTCTCTCTCTCTCTATTTTCCTTTTATCACAATGACATATGAGGATTCATGTTAGCCGACCCCAAATTATTTTGGGACTAAGGCTTTGTTGTTTATGAAGCGCTAGTTTAGATAGCGCTTCTCCTATGCGCTATGTAGCTACTTCCAAACATAGCGTTTAATTCATATGCGCTATCCTAGCTATTTTTTTTTTTTTTTGCTTGATTATTAAATTGAAAAAGGTGTATGCGCTATGTTAGGGTTCTTCTTAGATAGCGCTTTTAAGAAGCGCTATCTAAGTAGTATTTCCTAAGTTCAAATCTGTACTACTGGTGCGGTTGAGGGTTGCGGCAAATTACTCCGAGGATAAAACGATCTCAGGACACGTACCAAGATATCGCACGAACAGGTACAGATCCACTTGCGACTGCTATCCCACTTCGCCGGAATCCTACTGTAATCATGTTATGAGATAAAGACTACGTAGTTCGAGTTCAGTTAGGAAACTAACTGACTTAACAAATCCGTCAGGGACCATTCTGCAAAATCTGGAAACTTCAAACCTTGAACCGAACCATTCGCCCAAACGCCCGAGCCTGGCCCAAGAAGAGCGCGCGTGTGGGGAGGGGTTCAAGCCACCTAACATGATACTTGAACAAGGGACTACAAAGTGTCTTGTAATTTATGGCTCTTTAACTACCCTTTCTAATTCCATGTGGGATGGCACACAAAAGTCCTTTTATATTTCCAACCAAAGGGGAGGTTTGCCTTCTCTTTCCCATGTGGGATGGCAACCAAACTCATTTCATCAATGGCATTAAAGGCACTTAAATGTTTATCTTTGAAGTCTTAGAACTATAGATTTAATTCATCATTTGGTTTCACCAAAACACCAATTTTCCTATGTATATAATCATTGACCATGGTCAAAATCAAAGGTACCCATCCATGGGACCCACTTAAAGTTTACCAAAAAGCCAAATTTCCAATAATAACATTTATTAAATATTGAGATGATTAAAAATGGTCAAAAGAATTGAGTAAATCACAAAAACAAAAATAATAAGTATCATTTATCTTATCCGAATGCAGAAAGTATTACAACAAAGCCGGTTATAATTTATAAATGAAAGTACCCAAACTTGTTGGAACAAAATGATCCATTAAAACCATGAACCGACTCACAACTAGATTAAGAATGAGAAGAAGAAGAAGACGGAAGCGTGTACCTTGTGATTCCATGATTGTTCTTAGTCTTGTTCTTGATGAAGTAAGAAGATAGTCTTTAAAGAAGAGAGGAGTAGATCTTCTAAGTGATTGTGCCTTATTCTCTTGTCTTCTTTGATCTTTATGAAGAGTTTATAAATGAGAAAATAATCAAAAAAAAATTCGGTCCCTTCTATGGCTGATGGAATGGCCTTTATATAGGTAGGGAATAGGCACCTCACTTAGGGACTACACCTATTCATGTATAAGAGTTTACCATTATGCCCATCATTTAATGGTAGCCTTATACTATGGAATTCTACACATTATGTTGAGTTCTATACTTTATACCATATATTATAATATTGATCACTATATTATTAAGTATTTATATGTTATATTAATCCATGTTCTTACAATCTCCCACTTGGATTATTATAACATATACCTTCACTTAATAAAATTCTTTCAATCATATTTATAACACAAATGACAACCCTTATGTGCACTTTGTTGTCATTCGAAACCAATCCCGTCCATTAGTCATATAAGTATAAGGACTAAAGGGGCAGTCGTTGTAATTGATTCGCAACTAAACCCACATTAATCACATATATATATCCAACTGAATGACATAGATTAAGTATAGATATGTAGCATGGAATATTAACGAATATATATGAAGAATGTATATATATATTCTCCAACTAGTCCTACTTTTAACCAAATGAGATCAAAATTAAAAACAACACAAGGAAATAGAAAACATTAAAAAAAAACTCCCACTTATTTAAGCATTATCAAAAGTTATTACACCCATATGAGCAACATGCTCGTGAAAAACTAAAGGAGATAACGCCTTAGTAAATGGATCCGCTAACATGGAGTTTGTACCAATAAGTTCTATTTCTATTTGTTCATTTTGTACTCTTTCTCTCACAACAAGAAACTTAATATCTATATGCTTAGATTTAGATGAACTCTTGTTGTTGTTGGAGTACAATACCGCGGCCCGATTGTCACAATATAACTTAAGTGGTCTTTCAACACCTTTGACAATTCGCAGTCCTTCAATGAATTTACGCAGCCATATAGCTTGATTGGATGCCTCATAGCAAGCAACAAATTCGGCTTCCATGGTGGAAGTAGTTACTAATGTTTGCTTGGCACTTCTCCAAGATATCGCTCCACCGGCCAAAGTGAAGACATAACCCGATGTCGATTTGCGACTATCTTGGCATCCAGCAAAGTCGGAATCGGAAAAACCAATGATCTCAAGATGATCTGACTTTGAATATGTAAGCATGTAGTTCTTCGTGTTTTGTAAGTATCTCATCACTCTTTTGGCTGCGACCCAATGTTCTCTTCCCGGATTGCTTTGATATCGCCCAAGCATGCCAACAATAAAGGCAAGATCTGGGCGAGTACAGACTTGTGCATACATTAGGCTTCCTACTGCCGATGCGTAAGGGATATTTTCCATATACTTGGATTCAAGATTATTTTTAGGACATTGCTTTAGACTGAACTTATCTCCCTTAGAGACCGGGGTGTCATGTGGTTTACAATTTTCCATGCTAAACCTTTGTAATACCTTCTCTATATAGCTCTTTTGTGATAATCCTAACATACCCCGTGAGCGATCACGATGTATTTGGATTCCTAATACAAAATAAGCTTCTCCAAGATCTTTCATCTCAAATTTGTTTGAGAGAAATTTCTTGGTTTCCTTAAGAAGATCCTTATCATTACTAGCAAGTAAAATGTCATCCACATATAAGACCAAAAATATAAATCTACTCCCACTGAACTTATGGTACACACAATCTTCACCAAGATTCATTTCAAAGCCAAATGAAAGAATAACTTGGTTGAATTTTAAGTACCATTGACGAGATGCTTGCTTGAGCCCATAAATGGATTTCTTAAGTTTACAAACTAGTTGACTAGTTTGATCCGAATCAGTCACCATTTCTGGTTTCTTCATATAGATAGTTTCCTCAATGTCACCATTGAGAAAAGCTGTCTTTACATCCATTTGATGAAGCTCAAGGTCAAAATGTGCCACTAAAGCCATAATGATCCTAAAAGCATTTTTAGAGGATACCGGTGAAAATGTTTCTTTGTAATCAATGCCTTCTTTTTGAGTAAACCCTTTAGCGACAAGACGAGCCTTATGTCTCTCCACATTACCTTGTGAATCCCTTTTGGTCTTAAAGATCCATTTACATCCGATGGGTTTCACATTCTTAGGTAATGGGACAAGATCCCAAACGTCATTATCATTCATGGATTTTAACTCTTCATTTACGGCATCAATCCACTTTTGAGAATTTGGACCACTAATGGCTTCATGGAAGGTGATTGGCTCATCTCCCACTAAACCTAACGGTTCCTCATTTTCGGCAAGATATACATCATAATAATCCGGTATAGCACTCCTTCTTGCTCTATTAGATCTTCTTAATGGCACCGGTTCTTCTTGATTTTGAGGGTGTTGAATTTCCTCATCAACATTTTCATGTTGTTCATTAATAGGAGAATTAACGTCATTTTGAATATTATGTTTTTGTCGAATTTCAGGCACAACTGCTTGATTTTCGATAGGAACTATAGGAAGAGGTATAGAAACGAATTCCTCTTCCATTTCTTCAAATTCAAAATTACTATTCAAATTTTACCCTCTAAATTCAACATCCTCAAAGAACATAGCATTTCCCGTCTCGAAAAAGGTTCTAGTTTTTGGGTCATAGAATTTATATCCCCTAGATCTTTGAGAATACCCTACAAAATAACAACTAACGGTCTTAGCGTTCAACTTTCCTTCGTTAGGTCTATAAGGCCTAGCTTTGGCTGGACAACCCCAAACATGAAGATGATTAAGGGACGGTTTCTTACCGGTCCATAATTCATAAGGGGTTTTGTTAGTAGCTTTTGAAGGAGCTCTATTAAGTAGGTATGTTGCGGTTTTCAAAGCATCGCCCCATAATGAGTGAGGTAAAGAAGTACAAGAAACCATACTTCTTACCATATCCTTAAGGGTTCTATTACGTCTCTCGGCTACACCATTCATGCTAGGTGTCCCCGGCATGGTGTAGTGAGGGACAATCCCACACTCTTCCAAATAGCGAGCAAAAGGACCCGGACGTTGTTCTCCTGAACCGTCATTCCGACCGTAGTATTCACCACCACGATCGGATCTAACTTTCTTAATAGTCTTTTCAAGTTGATTTTCAACTTCGGTTTTAAAAGACTTGAAAACGTCTAATGATTGAGACTTTTCATGAAGCAAATAAATGTATCCATAACGAGAGAAGTCATCTATGAACGTAATAAAATATGTTTGTCCGTTCCATGAAGGGGTAGGGAATGGTCCACATATGTCCGTATGAATTAGTTCTAAGACTTTTGTAGCTCTCAATGACTCATTTTTATTTGTACTATTCGTGAATTTTCCCTTAAGGCATTCAATACAAAAGTTATTTTCCGGAGTATCAAGCTTATGTAATATTCCCTCGGACACAAGCTTGTCAATTCTCCTTTTGGATATATGACCCAAACGCCTATGCCACAAGGTATAAGAATTTTTACTTGAAAACTTTCGTTTTATGCCTCGAGTTTTAGTTTCATTATTATGGGACTCATTTAATGAATTGACTGTGTCAAGTAAATATAGATTATCAATATAAGACAAAGAACTTGTACCAAAAAGCTTTGAATCAAAATATAAATTGCATTTATTATTACCGAAGATGCAAGAATAACCTTCTCGATCTAATGTAGTGACGGAAATTAAATTCCGTCTAAATGATGGAATAATAAATACATTGTTCAAAACTAAATAATATCCGGTACTAAGAGATAATCTAAAAGTCCCTATGCCTTCCACCTCTACCGGCTTTCCAGCTCCCATGTAGATGAATCTTTCACCTTCATTGGGTGTTCGGTAGTTCAGGCAACCCTGCATACATGAACTTATGTGAGTAGTTGCACCGGAGTCTAACCACCATGTATACGAAGGAATTGAAACTAAATTAGCTTCAGTACAAACAAAGCTAAATGACATACCTTTCTTAATTCGCCATTGACGATACTTAGGGCAGTCGGGCTTCATGTGAGTGGGGTCCTTGCAAAAGAAGCACTTTTTCACCTTTTGATCATTTGATGATCCCTTAGGCTTCTTTGATGCAACCGCAATCTCCTTACCTTTTCTCTTAATCCCACGAGAAGAGGTAGATGCATAATGCGCACTTTCGGGTTTGGTGTGTTTCAACCTATCTTCTTCCTCCGTGACATGTGAAATTAACTCATTAATATTCCACTTGTCCTTTTGACAATTGTAGGTCGTTTCAAAATGACCAAATTGTGAAGGAAGAGAAATTAAAGCCAAATGCACAAGCAAGTCTTCCGACAAGTCCAACTTAAGTGCTTTTAATTTCGTTGATAGGTGAAACATTTCCATTATGTATTCCCTTAGGTTTCCAGTGCCCTTGTACCTCATGGAAACAAGCTTCCTTAAGGTAGCACTTGTTTCCGATTTATCGCTTTTTGCAAAGCGTTGTTCTAGGGCATCTAGGAAACCCTTTGCACCATCATCCTCGGAGACACTGTTCAGAAATGTCTCCGGGACTGCATTCTTAATTATGCTTAGGCTGACGCGATTAGAACGCTTCCACCTCTCTGAACTCAAGCGGTCTTCCGCAGTGCTTTTATCAGTTAGAGGGGCAGGAGCTTGTTCTCTTAATGCAAGGTCAAGGTCCAAACAGCCTAAGACCATAATAATCTTGTTTTTCCAAGTTTTAAAGTTTGTCCCAGTTAGCAAAGGAATTGAATTTAAGGCAGTAGTAACAGATGAAGCACTGATCAAATCTGAATGAAGAGAACAAAAGAATGAAACAAAACATATGTAAGAAACTACACAATGATTAATTATATCAAAATGAATTCCATCATAATAAAAGATAATCAATATGACATCAAGACTAATCTTTGGATTGCGAATTGACTCACAATTTGATTTATCTTAGGGTAAACAAACAGCTTAAACAACACACTTTAAATACTTGCCTTCCTTTGGGCCGGATCAAGTATAAAAAATGTCCTAAAATTTAAGGTACTTGTTTCCCGGTAATGAAGAATATAAACAATTCACTTTAAACACCCGCCTTCCTTTGGGATGGTTCACAGCATTTAAAATGACCAAAAGTTTAGTTCAATTATTACCCTATGAATGCAAATACTTAGTCAATAACAAGGTCTCCTTTGGAAAACAAGCATGTTATCACTTATCAATATTTACATTCATCACTTTAACAAATTTGTATTTAAATAACGTAAATTGCTTTGGCAACAATATTATTTAAACAATGAATAAATTTGTTTAAGCATATAATTAATCATACATTAGGGAACTTAAGACTTTAAGGTAATTACTGAAAATTTAAAGGCAAACAAACAAATGAAATTTATTATTATTAAAAAAATATTGTATCCTTTTGTTCTACCAGTCCATTCTTAAAGTTTGATAACTTCAATAACCACCGAAGCGCGACTGGTGTCCAGATACTATAATTTACTAACAAATTTTCAAACGAGTCGTGGGCATGAATGACCAAAAGGGCACGACTCGTGCTAAAAGGCACGACTCGTGACCAGTGCCCAGATTTATGAAACGTTGCCATTTAAACATACTGTATTACGACTGGAATCAAAGGGCACGACTCGTGCTCACTGTCCAGATTGGTGAAAAGTCACTAATTTAACACCCTTTTGTGAACAGTTTTGAACCAAAAGAGAGAGCCATACCATACCGCGGGGGGCTATGCCCCCCGCACCCCCCTTTGTGGTCCGATACCAGTCTACATCGCCGGGCCCTCTGCCAGGACACCGAGCCATAAGATCCAATTTCACATATTTAGATTATCAATTCTTAACTTAATGGTGAATCAATATTCAACCAAAGTAAGTAGATCCGCATACTCACATCACATTTTTTTAAAATGCGTGGCTATGCTTATGAACAAACTCGCAACGCATCTAAGGATGGTGGCTATGTTCAAAAATGGGATAATCTTACATTAAGAATTGAAAGCCTTGTGAGTAAATTTATAATATAGAAGTAACATAATACTCTAGAATCTGAATTAGAGTATGACAATAAATCAAGAACACATGATGAACATGGAATCTTTTCAAGAAATAAAAGCATAAGGCTTTACAAGAAACTCAAACTCAATCTAGTATATGAGCAGGCTCTGATACCAATTGTTGGAACAAAATGATCCATTAAAACCATGAACCGACTCACAACTAGATTAAGAATGAGAAGAAGAAGAAGACGGAAGCGTGTACCTTGTGATTCCATGATTGTTCTTAGTCTTGTTCTTGATGAAGTAAGAAGATAGTCTTTAAAGAAGAGAGGAGTAGATCTTCTAAGTGATTGTGCCTTATTCTCTTGTCTTCTTTGATCTTTATGAAGAGTTTATAAATGAGAAAATAATCAAAAAAAAATTCGGTCCCTTCTATGGCTGATGGAATGGCCTTTATATAGGTAGGGAATAGGCACCTCACTTAGGGACTACACCTATTCATGTATAAGAGTTTACCATTATGCCCATCATTTAATGGTAGCCTTATACTATGGAATTCTACACATTATGTTGAGTTCTATACTTTATACCATATATTATAATATTGATCATTATATTATTAAGTATTTATATGTTATATTAATCCATGTTCTTACAAAACTATGTATCTAGAACTATAAATGCATCAATATAGGACTTATTCATAGAAATAACAACATAATCATTTTATTGAAATATTGAGAAAGGATATAAAGGACCATAAGACTATACGAGCTAGTTACATACAATGAAATATTACAACCATTAATGAAATATGATATAAAACTGTGTATAGAAAAAATAACATGACCAATTGACTACTTAAAAATATCATCACAGTGACTCTAACGTTGATGATATATCACTGTAATACTCAATATTTAATCTGGAGTCAATCTTATAAAAAACTTGTTATACACTAATAGATGTGTAAAACTTGTTTTGGATCAAGAGATTACGTTTTACCTTAAAATATCAAAACATGTTTTACAGTAAAGCGAGTGTAAAACAAGTTTTTCTCGAGATTTTCACTGTAATCTGTCGAGTGAACTTTAAATTTAAACGTCATTAAGATAGTGAGCATCGATTTCAACGACGACTTGTGATATAAAATCTTGAAGCATGAACGGAGGTGCGACGTCTCCGTTCACCTTCTCGTACTCCATCTTCCATTTCAAGAAGTTGCCATCGTCACTATCACAACCTTGAACAGTGATCTTCAAAGTGTTGTATAGTTTCATGAGGTCCCCTTCGAATAAATTGTATGTGATCGATTTCTTCTTCCTGTCCACCGCTTCCACATTCTCCCTTGAAGTCATTGGTTTCCCATCTACAACATCATCCCAAAACATTCTCGTAAATGTATAGCTAGATACTATGTTTGTGTGAGGGAGGGAGGGAGGGACAGAGAGAGAGAGAGAGAGTATGAAAACCTAATATTTCCACAATGCTATTAAAAAAAGGATTTTTATTACATTGATAGGGTTTAAGCATTAAAAGTAGTTAACTGGGGTTTTAGCATGTAAAGTTTGAGTTTTACAACGTCAAAATTAGGGTAATAAAAGTAGCACACAGCTTGCAAATAGTAAGATAGGGTTTTTAACTTGTAAAGATGAGTTTTGAAGCTTTAAAACCCGATATTTCATATATCTGATATTCTTTTCTATATGAACAGTCAAAGTCGGGGGCTAAATCTTCACCAAATACCCCTTCAAATGCACTCTTGTAATAACTTGAGGCATTTATTAATGAAAATCTCAAAAAATACCATTAATTATAAATTATACATATATATATATATATATATATATATATATATATATATATATATATATATATATTGATTTTTTTAATAATAAATGCCTTAAGCTATTACAAAGTGCACTTGAAAGTGCATTGTGTGGGGATCAAACCCCTCACCTTTTATAAACGGAGTATAAAGTAATAATGGACACCGTTTGAGCTAGATCTCTTTGGTCATACAACCACACACATATATAACTAGAAGGGTATAAAAAATTAGCTCGATTAATATAGTGTTATCATAATATTACTGATCAAATTGATTAGAATCTTAAAATGTATATATGCAATTCTAAATCACAAATTCTAAATGCAATTAAACAACTTACCAATAAGATAGCTGACAAGAATAACGCAGCCAGTAGTGCCCCATTCACCTTTGAGCAATTGGATCGAAGGAACTCTGTGTGGGCTTATTTTAATTAATTCTTCCTTTTTTGCGCCAAAAATATCAAGAAAAACTTCACAAGAGCTCTTAATCTCAGTCTGAAATTCAAAATTTCCACTAAGAGCCATGTTAATTGATCACAGTAGACTTTAATTCTTCTTAACTATTTAAGCACAAACATATGTGTATATATATATATAATAATGATATCAGTATAGTATACTGTATAGTTTATATAGCAGTGCCTTTGATGAAGACTTCAATGAAAACTCCACCCTTATTTATAGTATATCAGTATATGTACATGTGACGCAATGCTCACATCAGTGTTCACAACTTACATACATTTTCCCATAATAAATACTCCCTCCATCCCATCCTCCATTCCCATAACTACGTCCATAATATGAGTTGTGTACGGGAATTAAGGGATAAATAATAGTGGGTTAATGTTTTAAGTGTGAAAAGTGAAGTATAAGAGAGAAAGTAGGGTAGGGAATAGTAGGTTGATTGGTATTGTGAGTATAAAAATAACGTAAGTGAGAGAATGAGTAGGAAGAATAATAAAGATTCTTTACGATTTTAAGAAAGTATGACTTATCAATGGGACGTCAAGAAAGGAAATTTGTACACATAGTTATGGGACGGAGGAGTACAGTACGTCTCTT
The DNA here is from genome assembly GCA_026119855.1 of Campanula takesimana. Taxonomy (NCBI): domain Eukaryota; kingdom Viridiplantae; phylum Streptophyta; class Magnoliopsida; order Asterales; family Campanulaceae; genus Campanula; species Campanula takesimana. The sequence goes on along the minus strand of JAOWBW010001034.1, from coordinate 361,017 downwards.
TTTTAATGGATAATGTACATATGAGTAAATTTAATAGTAAAATGTACAAGTACCTTTTGCTATACACTTTTAAACTTTTGTTTTTACAAGTATATAAAATTATGAAATAAAAAAGGTATTATTTAGACACGAATCTATATATATTAAAATTGACATTCATTATGAAAAAAGAACGGTAGTAATAAACATTCATTTTGAAATTAGAAAAAAAGTTTTCTTAATACTCCCTCCGTCCCAGAAAGATAGTCCCCTTTTTTCGTTGTTACTACGAGGGAAGTTTGAGCAATTATAAAAGCTACTTATAATTATGTTAATGTGAATCTAAAAATTGATATTAATAGTATTTATAATGGTGTATCAAGAACAATTTCAAAAATTTCATTAGAATAATTAAAAGTAGCCTTAATTATTACTCAAATTTCCTTCGTAAAACCCATAAAAATAAGGGGAATATCATTTTGGGACAGAGTATTAAATTTGTCATTACGTTTATATACTGTATTATTATAAATTTTGTCCACAGGCATCAATTGTATTAAAATTTAAAAAATAGTTAAGTACAAAAATTAAAAAAGAAAAAAAAATGATGTGTTGTGAGTGTAGATTGTTTGGTATGAGAGAGAAAGTTGTGTAAGGATAGTTAGTAAATAATTATTGTGAATGTGACATGTACAGATCCAAAAATAAAGAAATAACAATAAAAAAATTATGTCTTGAAGTTTAAAATGAGACAAAAAAATTAAAAGATTTGAAGTTTAAAACAATAGGTAGGACATACAATACCACTGATACAAAATCGTCAGTTAGGGTGTATGCAATTTCCCCATGCCGCCACCAGTCTGGCAGTTATGTCCGCTCTCTCTTTCCATCCCTCCCATCATTACACTAGCTACACACGACAAAAAGCTTGTGTGAGACCATCTAACACATGAGACGGGTTTCGTTGAGAGAATAAATGGTTTGTGCCTATAACACCCCAACTTTTTACAACTAATAAATAATAACTAATATGAATAAATCCCAAATCCAGGATGCTTCAACGGCTACAAATAACCACAATTCAAACTTTAACCAACATTCAAACCCAAAACGGCTAGTACAAGTCACTAGCTCAAGATGGTAACTAACGGAATATAAAGTTCAAAACTTAAACTTAACGGGATTCATAATTTCTAACTAACTTTATTCGAAAAGATAACTTCTACGCCGCCAAATCCTTGCGACCCTTGATTGGCTTACTTGTAACCTGAAGAGAAATAAAGATGAAAGGAATGAGCGAACGATGCCCAGTAAGTTTATACGGAATCCCTCGGGTACTAAGAGGAGATAACCGGAATGAACAATAACAATGAAATAACAACGAAAAGATATAACTCAAGGATCAAACAGACACTCAATTTGAAAACATTTACCATTAATGAAAACAACTCATTACTTTGAAAACATGTGGCTGCAGGATACAGTTTCCAAAACACAACATTACACAAAACACTTTACTTTACTTCACTTTACTTAATTTAGGGATTAAGCACGCGCTGTACTCAGGGCTCGGGTTTCTACTGACCGCACCCAATATCGGTGTATCATGATAACCTACGCAACTTCATCAAACAACGCAAAGTGGTCCACATGTTCATCTTAGAACTATGGATAACTATAAGAGGGGTCCACTTATCCGTTTCGAGATTATGGATAACTGTGAGTTACTTTATTTATTACAAAACTTCACTTTAAAGAGTTTTACCAAAACAAAGCTTAACTTTACAAAACTTTACTTGATCACTCTTTAAAAAGGTGTACCTTTCGCTTTAGAGACCAAAATCACAATACAACTCATACACCTGATGACCCAATTGAACAATAACATAATCAATAGGGTGCATAACAAGGAACGGTAACATTCGCGGAACGGAATAGTTATTTAAAATACTACCTCGCCACATAGGTAGATTACTTTAACAAAATCAGAGATTGGGAACCCTAACAAAGGATTGAAACCAAATATACTACTAAGAGTGTAATCCCTTACCTTGGCTTGCGTTAATCCTTCTTGCGAAACCACGGGCACGTATCTACAATCATACGAAATAACTTTCTTAGACAAAAGTAATACTATTTACTTCCGTCCCCAAAATACTTTACTTTCTCTTATTATTAACCTACGAGTTATTCTCTTTAACTCCTTTTAAGGTTAATATTCAATCTAGGGTTTCTCATATTACTCAATTGGACTTATACCCAAAATACCTTTTTAGGTCTGCCAAAATACCCCTAAGGTTTTACCAATTCACTCCTAGGGTTTCTAGGATCAATTCCCAATTCTCACTTTTAATAAAATCGTTTCACACACTAAAATCACTATTCACAGCAAACACTCAAACACATACAAACACACACAACACACACTGCACACAATAACACACGCACACACAGCAACATCACACACACTGCACCATCGCACACACACACACCCTCCTTATTCTTCGTCTTTCTTATACTTTCATGCAACCCTAATTCATACCATTAATTTACTATCAAATCTCCGACATTCTAACGAAAGCACTTGACGCGAAACGGTTCATCTTTTTAAGAGGTGAAATGGGTATGCTTGAACTCAACTAAATCCTTATAGTTTTATTATTACAAATGATTTTATGTTTTGTTGAGTTATAAGCATACTAGGTTTTAAAAGATAAATCAATTTCTGAGTTTCAAGGAAACTCACTGCGCGCCCAAGCATGTCTGCGCGCCCCCACACTCTGTGCACTCAAAAGCCTTATGCGCCCTGTCTATCATGCGCGCCCATGAGTGTTATGCGCCGCCCTAGCGCCCATTTATGACTGCGGCTCAATCAATGCACCAAAATTTATTATTCCAATGATTGAACGTATTTAATACTCACAAGTACCAGGTATGTTTGTTCTTATTTATTATAGGAATCTTTGTCGTTTGAAATTCCATAGATGTTCAAGGGTACTTGTGCAATTATTTTTCCCTCGTTTTTCGATTTTCAAAATTTTATTTTCTGGGGATATATTTTTTGCACCCCAAACTTACACCAAAATAGATGTTTTTGGAGTTTGTGCAAAAAATTAGTCAAAATTGCTCATACACTTATAAGGGAAGTGGAGCAGTTTTTCTTAACCCAAGATGTCACATCATCACTCCTTGAGTCATTCAGCATTAAATAAGCCATCACCTCCTAAAATCCTTCATTAATGCTTGTCCTTTCCAAAGTCGATCACCATAAATGCCTATCTCTTCATCTTCCATTTTTGTCTAGAAAACCTACCCTATATATATGACCCTAACCCCTTCACCTTCCTTTTTCATCATTGCCTACACCCTCACTCACCAACTTCTCTCTTCTCTCCCAGTCTCTCACTCCTCCGCCTCACTTTCTCTCTCTCTCTCTCTCTGTCTCGTTTCTCTCTCTCTCTCTATCTCCATTTCTTCTCCTTTTTTTTTCTCTCTCTGTATATATATGGGTCCTAAACGTTCTGCAAAGACTACACAAGACGAAATGGTATGAATTCTTGAACTCAAAACTCTTAATTTATGCATTTTAGTTTCGTACTTTCTGGGTTTTCGGGTTCTTAGAAACCGAAAATCATTTTTCTTGATAAATCTTGTTTCGATTCTCCGTTTTCAAAATCGTTTGTTAGGTTATGTTCGTTTTGTGATTTAGAATCTTTTAAACTAAACTTTTCAACGATCAATTCGTTATATTTTGCGAATCTGAAGATTTTTCATTTTTGAACTTTTCGAATTTTCGTTTCTTTAAATCCACTTTCTGGATTCGTTGTTGTTTTGTACTTGCTTTGGTTTACATTTTTGTGATCCTTGTGTTCATGCGGTCATTTTGATATATTGTATGCTTGATTTGGTGAAGTTTCATGAATTATGTGTTCTTGGTGTTCTTCGAGCACTCAAGCCATGTTCTTCGTGTTTTTCGTTATTTTTGCATGACTTGGGTTTCAAAATTTTCAAAACATGTTTTTCAAAATTTTCATATTTTGATTCTTAAAAACTTGCATATGTATGTCTGCATGTGTTTGTGTGTTTTTATGTGTTTTTTTTTTTTGCTAAAGTTTAAATTATTTACATAAATATGCGCCTAACTATGAATCTATGCGCCTAGTTAAATATGCGCCTATTGATATTATGCGCCTCAAAGTGATTCATGCGCCTAACATGTGTATGAGCCTCTGGCTATTACAAATATTATGCGCCTCAATCCTTTATGCGCCTAATAACATTATGCGCCTATATATCTTATGCGCCTCTATTCTTACTTAGTCAAATTTTTATATGTTTTAATTTTTCCTTAGTATTTTTCATAGAACCATGACATGCGCCTCGTACTTATTTGCGCCTTCAACATGTATGCGCCTAATAATAGTATGCGCCTACTATTGTTATGCGCCTATATATTGCTATGCGCCTATGTTTACTTAGCACATCATTATGATTCTATGCGCCTCATTCACTTCTAACTTCACTCAAATGTTTAATTTTCAGGATCCAGCAAATTTTAGGCCCGGTGAGACATTTAATCTCACTGAGCTATCTGCAGTCCAAATTGGCGTTGATATTATGGACTTCATAAGACAAGCTGGTCTACTGCCTCTATTTACTTTGGAGCAACCTTTCTACTCACCGCTCCTCGTGGATGAATTCTTCTCAACTGCTTCTCTCGTGGAGATACCTGCGGATGGATACGTGCGCTACAGAATACGCGCCGTTGTTCAAAATGTTGAAGTCACTATCTCCACTGGCACTCTCAAGAATATCATCAACTTCAACACGACTGGCCCTCTGAGTGTAGCTGGTAAAATCAATACCTATTCTGCTGCTGCGCAGAATCTTATGGCGAGTACCCATCTCAACATTCCTACTCTTCAGAATAACATCAAATCTGTTGAAATAAGGGATGATGGTGATTTACTGGCGCATATCGCGCATTTGGTAGGGACTTCCATTATTTTCAAGACGGGAAATGTGAACAGATTCACAATGGAGCAGTGGGATTATACTGCAGCTATTATGGGAAACACAATCCTCAACTGGCCTCAAATCTTATTCAAAACTTTGTCGGACCAGATTGATAAGTACAACAAGAACAAGGCTGATGGGAAGACAAAGTTCAAAACTCACTGCCGAATTCTCACAAAGATTTTTCTCACTTATCCTACGCTTGCCACTTTTCTTGCTGAGAACCCAGTTTATCAAACAACTGATGTTCCGATCTTTGGCAAAGACAGTTTAGTGATGAAACAGCGCAGGAAGCGCATGGCTAAGCGCACGCCGCGTGTAAAAGGTGATCAGTTGGTCGATGAAGCCACTGAGTCAGATGAAGAAGTAGATGGTGCAGAGCCTGATGTTGCACCTCGCACAGAACAAATTGCGCCCCGTGCAGAAACAATAACTGCTCCAGGCGCAGAAAAGGGCAAAGGCAAAGGAATTGCTGAAAGTTCAAGTAGACCACCTAAGCGCCCTCAAACTGAAACAGAAGAAGAAAAGGAGCTTAAATGCGCTAAGGAAGCCAGTAGACTGGAAGCGCAGAAAAAGAGGGATGAAGACTACAGATTGAAACAGGCTGGTGATTTATCCAAGTCTGAAAGGCGCAAAGGCGCAGGGTCTAGCGCTGATGTACGCGCGCCCACTCCAAATGCGCCTCCTATTGTTCGTGCGCCTCCATCAAAGACTTCTGCTTCTGCTCCAATTGAGAAACTAACTCCAAAACCACTCTCTGCTGAGCGCCAAGCACTCAAAGATAAGCTATCTGATGAAATTTTTGGCGACTTGAGTGATGATCCAGTTCAGGGGGAGCCAGAGCCCTTGACTAGGCGCAAGAGCCTTTCTGCGCCTCCTCCTCGTGATTCTGCGCCCCCAACTATTTCAGTAGAGCCTAATTCAAGTGATGACTATCTTCCTTCTCCTAGCGCTCCTACTCAATCACCAGTTAGGCGCTCCTCTTCTACTGCGCCTCAACCTACTCCTGCTCCTCCCACTCCTGATATGAGTGTGGTTATCTCATTGCTTCAGCAACTTCAGCAAGGCCAAGCTCACATTAATTCTCAGATGGAGCTTCATACTTCTATGCTTACTCAGCAAGCTGATGAGATTGCTGCCATTAAGGGGGAGATGGCGCGCATAGATGCTAATATCAAGGACAAACATTTCCTTACTCCTCAACAGTGGAATGACGCTATAGATCAAATGAATGAGCTTTTCAAAGGTACTCTTGCTTCCCTACATGAGCGCATAGATGGTGGCATCAAACTTACTGATGGCCAAGATTTCATTAACGCCATAAGGGAGGTAGACTTGAATATAGCTGGTGATATAAGGAAGTTGTTTGAGATGGTGGCTGGAGATAGCCAAAAATTATTGAATGTTGTTGATAAACTCAAAGAAGTTAAGGATGAACTAGAAATCCTGGGTTTAACAGTTTATGGTGCTGGTCCTGGAGCAGAACCCAAAGCTCCTGAATCCCATGCGCCTTCAGCTCCTGAAACTCCTACGCCCTCTTCTAGCTCTTCTCCTGGCGCGCATATTGACATTAATTCACTGCTCTCAAAGATTGATGTTTTGAAGGAATTAGTTGTCACTCACTTTAATGTCGCGCATTCCAGTACAGACAGGCGCACAGATAAAGTTTCTGCTGATATACTCACTGCCCAAGCTGCTGTTGAAGCAAACTTTTAAGCCTTCACTGAAAACTTTTCACAACAACAATCCATCACTCAGCGCACCATTGATGAGTATCAAAACATCAATGTTGATCATCTACGCTACATTAGAGATGGTGTCACTGATACTCACGGTGTTGTAAACCGTTGTCACCAGCTTTCAAAGCAGATTCAGCGCTCCGTGAAGGAGATTGAAGAAGGATTGAAAGAAGACGATGCGCCTCCTCCCAACCCTTAGTTTATGTTTTGTTTGTAAGTTGTTAGAACTCTTTTTGTGATTAGAAGCTTTTGTTAGTGATTTAGTGCTTATGTGTTTTAGCATCTTTTGATTTTTGTTCCACTGAAAACTTGTAATCACCAACTCCTATATTTCGAGTTTTAATGAGAACAAAGCATCACTATTATTTCAAACCTTGTTCACTCAAACTGCTTGTTTGTAGAACAATGAATGTTGTTTAAAATCATATGCATCATATTTGAACTGCTTCATACTTTTCATGCATTAAGTTTAAACTTTGTTTAAACACATTTCAAAACTAAAACTCATATCATTTTGAATGTGTTATAAACTGTCATTTCTATCTTTCCATTTGTAATGTTTTATCTTTATTGGAATAGATTAGAAATCTATATCTTGGACTAGTGTGTGCATTAACTTGAGACATGATTTACCAATATCATTTATTTGGACATGTTTTTATCAAGTATAATGTTTGTCCCTGATATAGTAAGTAATGGCATCAATCAAATAAGGGGAGATTGTTGGGTATGCCCACTTATATCTCAGTTTCAATGTAATAGGATTGATTAGATTTGATTGATCCATCACTTAAGTTTTATTTCATGGACTTTAGACCCATATGTAAGAAGTATTTATACTTCATTTTTAAGGTTGTTCATTGCAATAGAATAGGCTTAGGAATAGGGCAAGAAGATCAAGATTCAAGATAAATCACAAGTTCAGTTTGAGCCACGCGCCTATGCGCCATGCGCCTCCTTAGGCGCGCACATGAGTATGCGCCTAGCTTAGCTCATGCGCCCCAGATGGCTTAGCGAGCGCTATGTCTACTCGCCCCTTGGCTCAACGCGCATAAATGTTGAAATAACATTCAGTGATTTAATGAAGACTCGAAAACTTGAAGAGATTCAAACTACGCCAATGATCCAACGATGGTTAAATAACAAGTTGCACCTGCATCTAAGGACACCTGTCCATAACGGTCATATTTGTGTTATGTGTCTAACGGCTATAAAAGGACACGTGCTCCACTCAATGAGCGACAGCACATCCGTCCTTTCTCTGACTCACCAAGGATTTCCAACGGCTAGTTTTTGGGGCTCTACTATAAATACCCCATAACTTCAACCATTTGAAGTTGCTAAGCATTTCACGAATTTCTCTCTCAAGCACTTGTTGAAGATTTGAAGATTGCCTTTGATTTACCAGAATTCTCAAGAACATCTTCATAACTTCATCCTTAGACCAGATCCTCAAGCAAAAACACTTTTGTTTTCTTGTGCTCTCAATCTCAAAGATCTAAAGAGCCTTGAATCTAAAATCACACACGCACCTCTTTAAGCTTGATCACTTAGATCTTTCTTTTAGAGATACACCGGTTATTGTCTAGGAATTGTTCTTTCATAGATATAGATCTTGAGTTAGTGTATAAGCTCAAACGATTGTAATTTGTAACACTATCTCATTATATAAAGATCTTCATTAGAAATCCAAGACTAACCATCTTGGTAGAGGACGTAGATCATTTTCCCGATCAAACCTCTCCAAATAGCGCGTACTTACTATCTTGCTATTTCCTTTCAAGTTCATATCATATCTAACTATTTGTTTGTTTATTCATTGTAGATTGATTGATTGAACTGTGTTGTGTTTGTTATATCATTTCCCTTAGTTTCTTATTTCACCCACTTTGAGCCAAAATACTTAGAGTGTGTGTGCGCCCCCTTTATCATCCTTTGCGCCTATTTACATTACTAAATTCCGCTGTGCATTTCACTCACTCACTTAGGCGCATATCATAACGCTTATTTTGATAAAGTGCGCATTTGCAATTGAGTTTATCAAGGGTACGAAAAGAATTTTAAAACAACTATTCACCCCCCCCTTCTATCTATTTTTCATACCCTTGTTGCCCTTTGAGACCAACAGGTACATTTTGGCACAAACTGTGCGATCGCCCAATATCATCTGGGCAGTCGCCTACTGCTACAGTTCTCCGTTTTCTTCTTTGTTGCAAGACCAATTCAATTCAAGCCCAAATTGAGAGTCACACTCAACACTATGAAGATGCTACGGTGAATTTTCTACACTGGCACAATCAATAGAAAATTCAAGCAAATATCGATTGCAAATAGAAATAGGCTGATCAAATCTATAAACCCTAGCAATAGATCTAGATTAAGTACATGTAAAATTATGGATAGGTTGCAAAGATTGAAAATAAAAATACCTCAATTGAATAAAAAGAGATTAAATAAATCAAACCCAAAGTTTAGATTTAGTTCCTCATCCAAGGCTATGAAATCTCTATAAACAAAGAAAATAAATTCTAGATCTAAAGTTGTGTCAAAAACTTGTTCCTCAAATAAAGTAAAAACCTAGTTTTAAATACATACAAAAGTCTTAAGTTAAAAAGGAAATCAAATAAGAAAAGAAAAAAAGAAAAGAAAAACAAAATCTACCACAATGTCGCGTCCCGCTCGTCTGCCAGGTTCGCCGCGCACGAGTCGCTCCCATACGCACGACTCGTGAAATGAGTCTCTGATTCGTGCCCACGACTCGCCCAAACAGCTGCACTCGTGCTGACAACTTTTAGGATGAATCGTGCCCAGATGCATAAGTCGTTCCCCGGCTGGTCTTCAGATTTTCAGCCCTTTCCTCACATGCAAGGTTGACCCGCCTTGTTCCTTCAGGTTGACTTCCACCGGCTTGACCTTTGACTTTTCTTTACTATTTGGAACATGATTTTGAAACTCAAAAATCTTACATCCGAAAAATATGTAATGAGACTAGAATACCCCCGAAGTACAATAATGCCCAACCATTACTTTATTGCCCTAAATATATCAAAACTAGTCTAAAATACCTCAAAATCATTATTTAAGACCCATTGAAACATACTCCCTCCGTCTCATTTTAAGGTTCTTACTTTTCTTTTTGGTATGTCCCAGTTTAAGGTTCTTAGTTGCTTTATTCCTTAAATGACAAAGGATGAATAGTGGTTTGAACATTCTTGTCCTCATAAAGTTCATATATTACAAAAAGCACATCACTTACCCATCTACTTTTCACCTACTTGCATTATAAATGGACAATTATATCCTCCACTCACTACTATGCTTTACTCAAGTTTGCCTTGATTCCTTAATAAGCGTATAAAATCAAACTAAGAACCTTAAACCGGACGCATGGAGTATGAATTAAAGGTATATAATCCATCACATCAACTACATAAGCACCGCTCACTGGCCAACCAAGCACCAATAACTAGGTCCACTTGACTTCTCATAGGCCCATCTAAAAGTCCATAGATGTTATTCATGTTCAATATTAACTTTATGAAGGCTTATATATCACAATTAAATTCCACATCTAACTGATGTGGAAATGAGGGATTTCACAATCCCCTCCCCCTCAAATCTGTTTCGCCCTAAGGCCCAAACAATATCGAGATAGTACTATCGGATTCCGCTCTGATACCATTTATAACGAGTGGCGTATCTAAGAATTGTGGTTAGTGGGGGCCATATTTTTTTCACATTGCAACATTATTCAATTTAAGTACTTTTACTTTATTTGATAATATTCATGTATAATAAACATGATATAATAAATGCAAAATATTATACTCTCTATGTTTCAAGTAAGTTGCAACAAGTTGCCATTTAGGGTATTTAACTTAAGTTGCAACAAGTCCAAAAATGAAAAAAAAAAAAAAAAAAAAAAATTATTTTATAATCTTCTACTCATTCTCTCTCTTCCTCCCAATCAAATATTTTTCTCCACTCATTCTCTTTCCTCCCCCACTGATTCTCTGTCCTCCTCACCACCTTTCATTCTTAATAAAATATTATATCCTTAAATCCTACATTTTTTCTCTTTGTTGCAACTTAAATAAAACAGAGGGGGTACATATTAATTGCATAGTAATTAAAAAGTCATTAATATAGCACTTTTATATATATATATATATATATATATATATATATATATATATATATATATATATATATATATATATATATATATATATATATAGAAAACTTGAAGGCATGAATAGCACCAAAATATTAAATACGTTTTCCATCTCAAAATAATGTTTAAAAGAATTCAAAATTTTAAAAATCCATTTTGAGACGTAGGGAGTATCTTAATTCGTCGCTAGTATGATTTATTTATTTATTACAATGAGTATGTAAATTGTTTATAATTTTAAGAACTTCATGAATCAATTTATTAGTTGTGAAGCTATTTTCAATATTTTTTTAGTTAATAATTCATTTAATTATTTATATAATTAGAAATTCTTTATTTTTTTATTAAAAAAATGATTAAAAATAGAACTTAAATTAATTTTAATATTTTCATCATAGTGATAAAGAAATTACATTATGCGAAGCAATTTTTTTTAATTCATTATTTAAATTGTACAATTTAAGAGGTAAAAATTGTAGTGGCTTTTTAAATATAAAAATAGTTGTAATTGGTTTTTTAAATAATGAATGAAAAATAAAAAAGAGCAGTAGTCGGTTTTGAACCTAGAATGTCTAAGTATTAAACAACTAGCTTCACCAGGTTGACATGCAAGGAGATATGTTTTTGTTTAACAAATTGCATGTGTGTTAAAAAAAAAAAAAATGTATTTTTTTAATGAAAGTTCAGTGTGAGCCATCATCCCCCCCTCCCCTCGGCCCTTAATAGATCTACCCTTGCTTGTAATCAGGGTCGGCCTTGTGGGTGGGCAAGGGAAGCGATAGCTTCGAGCCCCCGAAATTCTACTCGATTTTAGGGTACCAAATTTTCTATTTTAATAGTATATAGAAAACAATAATTTTTTGCTACAATTACTCACACTGGCGTAGTGGTGATATTGACAACCAAACATCTTGGAATTTTTTTTCAAATAATTCCGTTTGGAATTAGTATGTACCCAAACGACACTATGGAAATTTTATGTACCAAAATGACCATTTCATGGGAAGTCGGCATTGGCAATGCCGATTTTGGAATGAAGTCGGCATTACCAATGCCGACTTTAGCTTAGGCAAAAGTTCTGTGATTAGGGTTAGTGTTAATCACTAACGGTTGCATGGTTTTTAGTGTCAAGTGAAGTCGGCATTGGCAACGCCGACTTCAACTAGGGTTTCTGACAAAATCAGCATTGCCAATGCCGACTTCATCATGTTATAACAGCACATCTTCTTCCTCATTTTTTCATAGCCATTTTCTGTCCAAGTCTTCTTCCTCATTCTTTCCTGGCCATTTTCTCGATCTTTCATAGCCAATTTCTGTCCATTTCAATTTCAAAACTCAACATTCTTCTCCAATATTTCGTGAATCAAGCATTTAAGGTACATTTTATTATTTTTTATATATTTTTAAATTGTCAACATATTATTTAGTTTATTATTTTACAGTAGAAACATTCACCAAAAACAGTGTTATAGTTTAATAGTTTAATTAGAAGCATTATTACAAAAAATCTACAACATACATTTTTTTATTTATGTATATTCTCATTAATCACAATGAAATTCAATCTTATTTTCCTTTTCAATAAACGAATTAAAAAAAGGTGGTGTTAATAAATTGGACTATAATTAAACTATTAAATAGTTTAATTATATGTGGGAAAGTACTAACTTCTACAATTATTCATCATATTATGTAAAAAAAAATAGTTTTGGTTGTATGTAAAATATAATGAATTGTAACGGATCGTACTATGATTGTATAATGTGATTGTAAACTAGAGTTATTTGTTGCTTTTTTATAAAATGCATTGCTACTAAAATAATAATTAAGATTTTGACTGTCGAATTAATTTGTTTAGGGAAAAATATGAGCGGACTTCCACTTATTTTCTTGTGCTACTTGGGAGGAGATGATGAACACCCGTTTGGAGATAGTAATCTTGAACAGTGACCGAAATTTCCACTTAGGGCAAAAACTTGTTGGACTTACAAAAAATTTATTAGGAAGTTATATAAGAAAATTGGGGTAGATCCAAGGGATATTAAGTTCAAAGTTATTTGTAGATATCCTCATATGATAGGCAATGGGTTTGCAAATTACATTCCGCTTGAAGTCGATGATGACATGTGTATGAAAGTCATGTTTGATGTTTCTACTCAATTAGGTGGGGGTGAGTAGCTTGCAGTTGTATATTATCATGGATTTTGGACTTTTTGATAATAATGTGCGTTCTGATGAGGTTGTAACACGTGAGGAGCCGATACAAAATGATAACTCTTTCGACATGGGTAATTTTCATACGGGTTTGGGTTCTCCAAATTACTACCCTGAGAGAGATGCTAGTGGTTTTGAAACACATGTGGAAGAGGAAGCGGAAGTGGAACCGGAAGTGGAAGCAGAAGTGGAAGGGGAAGGGGATGAGATAGAGGAACGTGAAAATGATGATGATTCAGATTATGAAGCTCATATCCTTGCAGTAAGTTCTGATGCTGATTCGGGATATGAAGATTGTTCGAGTCCGACTGATAGCGAGAATGAGGGTGATGAGGGGGAAGGTGGTGATGTAGGAGCACACATGATTACTTTTCAAGGTGAACCGCATAATCAAATGTATGGGAGAGGAGACTATCAATTTTACCGCGATATTGGTGAAGGGTCAGAGAATTATGATAATAGTGAATACAAGTTTGCAGAATGGAATGCGGAGACTGATGGAATCGCCAAAGGTATTCGCTTCTCAGATAAGATTGAAGTGCAGTATCAAATAAAGAAGTACCATATTACGAAGAATCTGAGGTTCAAGGTGAAAAATTGTTGGTGTTGGTGCCCTAGGCACGTTTGTTAAACGTTGTATAAGTTATCATTTTATTCATAATGATAAAGAGATAATAAGATTATTATTATGGCTCGTGTTTGCTTATAATAATCTCCGTCCCTAGAGCTTGTTAAGCACTAGTATAAAGGCTAAATGATCATGGGATGATCATGTTAGATTTATGGGTACTTGTTTGGAACAAGGTACTGGACATGACCCGCTGTATGAGATTTATGTCATGGTCGATGTCATATATAAATCTCATATTAGTTATGTCATTTGAATCCTTAGACATGAAGTTATTATAGTCTTCCACTTGATGAAGATTATGTTTGACATATTCAAACGCTGCCTTAACACGGTAGTTATAAAGGGTATGATTGGCATAATCGGATTCACGTAGGGAAGAATAATAAGCTAAATGGATTTGTCCCTCTTCGGAGAGATGTCAAGCTTGGGCCCCTCGTAGGAATGATGTTGATGAAATGTTTGGCCAAACTCAAATGGATTGATTGGATCAATGTCACTTGGATTATCAACATATTCGGAATCGAGAAAGTATTGAACAATGCAAGTTGACTTGTTGACCATGACTTGTGTTCAATGACATCGTGGACAAAGGGATTGTGACATGTTCTAAAGGAATGCGAACTTGTATCTAGTTATACTATTTGGGTAGGTATGACGGTTTGCTAGAACCTAATCATATCTTATGGTTTCATGTTTGAACCCATTGCCAACTTAGTATAATCCTAGAGGGTCACACACAATAGAACGAATCTTAAAAGGACTAAAATGGAATTTATGGCATTTCAGGGATAGTGGGCGACCGCACAAAGGAGGATGGGCGGCCGCACACTTTGGCCTAAAATGTACCGGTTTGTTTCAGTATGTTTGGGCGGCCGCACATAGTGTTTTGGGCGGCCGCACAGTGCTGTCGGGATAGACTTCCTGTTTTGTCTTGGAAAAAGAATTTTGGACGGGTTTAAACACAAGTTTCCTATTTGGAATAGGTCTCACTTGTATATAAACATCAAAATTCGGCCAAGAACAGATCCGAAGCTTTAGTGCAAACCTCCAAAGAGTTTGAGAGGGTTTTATTTTATTCTAAGAGATCCTAGATTGAAGAACAAAATTATACACAAATAAAATTCCATATAGTTCATATTGATTGTGAAAACGTGTTTCACAATTTTGGTCTAGCAACCAAGATCAAGTGTTCTTGATATTCGTTCGCGTGTGGATACCGCTAGAGGGTGAAACTTATCATCTTCAAAGTTCGTGATTCTTGCTATGATCGTGATCAAGTTTTCAAGTCTTTATTGAATTAAAGGTTGCATAATCAAAGGCATCAAGGGTTAGTATTCTAGTATTCATTATGTTGTATTTGACTTAATCATATGAATGGATCTATGGGCTTTGGGTTTCTATTAAATTTTAAATGCTTAATTCCGCTGCGCATGTTGCTACGAAACCCAACAAAAAGAGCACACCGCAAAAGTGGGTTATTGAGTGTTTGGTGAAACAGTTCCCCTACAATTTCTATATGAATGTGAGTCTGAAGAAGGGTGGGTATTGGGAAGTAACTAAGTACAAGGGTCCACATTCTTGCTTAGCTTCAGATGTTAGCGGCGATCATCCTAATTTAGATTCTAAGTTTATAGGACGAGAAGTTATGGACCTTGTCAAGGCTGATCCAGAGTACAAGATTAAGCTTATTATGATAACAATAAAATCAAAGTACGGTAAGGATGTTTCATATCGGAAGGCATGGTGTGGTAAACAAAAAGACATCGCTGAAGCATATGGGGACTGGGACGAACTTATAAAAAGTTGCCACGTTTGTTAGCAGCTATTCAAAAGTGGAACCCTGCAACCATTGTGCAGTTTTCTAATCGTCCTGAAGCTGGTCCTCCAGGTTCGTTTGACCGCGTGTTCTGGGCATTTGACCCTTGTTTGGAAGCATTCTCTCATTGCCTTCCTGTCATTTTTGTCGATGGTACATTCTTGCATGGAAGATATAAAGGGGTAATACTTATTGCTATGGGTGTTGATGCGAATGATAGTTTACTCCCACTTGCTTTTGCTCTTGTTGAAAAAGAGGACCATGAAAACTGGTCTTGGTTCTTACATCTTGTTTG
This sequence comes from Campanula takesimana, assembly GCA_026119855.1. Taxonomy (NCBI): domain Eukaryota; kingdom Viridiplantae; phylum Streptophyta; class Magnoliopsida; order Asterales; family Campanulaceae; genus Campanula; species Campanula takesimana. Next base: position 345,153 of record JAOWBW010001034.1, on the reverse strand, counting down.
CAGACATGTTATTAGGGGTCGTGAAGTTTGTTTGATATCTAATCGCCACAATGGGATCCTTGCCACTGTTGGAGAAAATGGATGGCCACAAACTGTTGTGCACAGGTGGTGCATGTTGCATTTACGAGCTAATTTCAGGGTGTTGGCTTAAAAGATCTTTTTTGGCGTGCTGTTAGCGCCACCTAGGAACGGAAGATCGTATAATCAATCGCGAGGCAGTTAAATGGTTTGAGTTTTTGGATGTTAAAAAGTGGTCAATGGCGCATGATGGTGGTTATAGGTACGGCATTAAGACTACCAATTTGTCTGAGGTTTTTAATGGTGTCATGAAAGGAGCACGGGGGATACCTGTTTCAGCAATTGTTGAGCTCGCCTTCTATAGGTGTGTGGAATACTTTCAAAGTAGACTCTCTGGATGAATAAGGGCTTTAGGGGGGTATCCTGGTAACCCCAACATAAATGCGAGACTACTATTCAGTCAAAGGGTCCAACAAAAATATGACTTCAACTTGAAGAAGGCTGGCTATCATAATGTTAGAAGGTTTAACAATACTCCAGTAGGTGTTTATCAAGTTACAACTGGGCGACGCGGTGAAAGGGGAGGAAAGGTTCAAGTGGTGGAATTGGGTCCTCAAACATGCACTTGTGGAAAATGGGTGCAATATCATTACCCTTGTTCGCATGTGCTTGCCTGCTTCAAAGCCCAACATATTGATGGTTTGAATTTTGTTGATTCCTTTTACAGTCTTGAGGCGTACTACAATACATGGAGGGGCACTTTTAATCCGATCCATGACGAGGCTTATTGGAATGTAGATCATCTTGTCCCAAGTTTCTATCCTAACCCGATGCAACGACGTGATAAGAAGCAAGGAAGACCTAAATCAAGGCGGATTAGAAATAGGATGGATTGGCAGGTGGAGAAAAGGAAGTTTCGTTGCGGGATATGCAAGGAAGAAGGTCACACTAAAAGAAGGTGTCCAACTATTAGGGAGCAGAATTAAATGTTATTTTCTAGTAGTTGTAATATGTTTGTTTAACTATTCGTGAATGCTTGTTTTATTTGAATTTTGAACTTTTAATATGTTTAAGTATTCGTGGATGTTATTTTATTTGAACTTGTAATATATATATTTACTTGTGAATGTTATTTTATTAAGTGTTTGAAAAAATGATGCTAAATATTGGTTTTTACTTGATAAAAATAACATGTCCAACAAATACTTCATTAATCATCGCAAACACTTACTGACCACATCCCGATCACATAGGAAAATATTACATAAATAAAAATATTCAGTGACCACATCCCAGCCACATAGGAAATATAACATAAATCCAAAAAATTCAGTGACCACATCCCGGTCACATAGGAAATCCAACACAAATCCAAATATTACATGTCCAACAAATTAACTTAACAATCCTTAGTGAATACCTTAAAAACATTGGAAAGTGTAATATTAAGGACTTTTTTTTAGCGTGAGACGGCAAAGACAACAACCTAATAGATCAACAAAACAAAACATTTAGAACAAAATGTTAAGAAAAATATCCTTAGGGAGTGTAATGTTAAGGAAAATATTTTCATACCTGCTTAAGAATCAGAACAGCACCAACACCTATGTCACTTCCATACTCACTTTCCTTAAGCACTTTGTCACCAATGGTAGCTTCAATTGTATCCGTAGGATCCTTCAAAGTCACAAAAAGAGACCCAGATTCACTTCGTGTGCACTCCTTGACAACAACAACAACCTAATAGACCAACAAAATAACGACCAGTTATTTTTAAATATTAACCTTAACTATAAATAATGTTTATATTATACCTGTTCCACCCTGTCATATTTATCGCATTTCTCCTTGATCATTTTCAACGGATAATATGTACCCTCTGCAGTGAGATACTCCATTGCAGATAGCCAAGGTCTGCACTGGAAATGTTCATCCTCCACCGGCTCTTCAATCGCTCTCCTTATGGACTCTTGTGTCGACATCGGGGGTCCTTGAGAGACATGAGCTTTTCCGGAGCGATGCCGACGCATGGCGGACTGTGCGACACCGGCGGGACCAGATATAATATGAGGCGGTGGAGCTTCTAACTCTCGTTCGATTTGAGAGAGATTAGATTGCGGATTAGAGGGTTGACCGGGATGACCAGGAAGTGGTTGTCGTCCAAGATACCAACGGGGGAGTGATGGATCCATTTTAACAGTTATAAATCTTGTTTTGAGAGAGATGAATTAGTTTTGAGAGAGATGGATGAATTAGTTTTGAGGTCACCGAGCCTTTTAAAGGGAAAGTATTCTGAATAAAAACGGGATTGGTAGTGCCGTTTTTGACAGTTCTGATAAAAACGGTATCGGTAGTGCCGTTTTTGACAGCTCTAATAAATCCATTTTTGGGACTGATGTCTAGTCTTTTCGATGTACCTGTCTCATAATTCATGAAATCTATAAAGTGATGGTTACATATCATTTTTTTTTTTTGAATTTATACCCACAAAAGATCCATTTTCTTTATCACCAAAATCTTGATTTTTTCATGATTTTAAAGGCTGTTTTTGACATTCGCAGACTAGTATTTGATGAAAAGTGTTAAAACAAATTTTATTGTATTCTGTATGATCTTTCTATAGGAAGTTTATTTGGTTTATTTGGACTTAAATTGAATGAGTTATGGGTGGTCAAAGTTGAGTATTTAATCAAAATCTTGATTTTTTTCATGATTTTGAAGGCTGTTTTTGATATACTTAGACTAGGATTTGGCAAAAAGTGTTTAAACAAATTTTGTTGTACTATGTATGATCTTTCTATAAGCAGTTTATTTGGTTAATTTGGACTTAAATTGAATGAGTTACGGTTTTACAAAAAAGTGTTAGTTTGGTATATAAGTTTTTAGGGTTGTTGTTTTGGTATATATTTTTTTTAAAACCTATTATTTGAAAATTCATTCAACATAAACATACAAATAATACATCAATCCAAATATGTAGTGACCACATCCCGGTCACATAGGAAATCCGTCATGGATAAGCAGATGGGGTGAAATTGCTAGGAGGATTACGTGTCCTAGCACCTCTCCTAGGCAAAATGCGAGAAAATACACGACCCACCAAACGTGATGCGGAAGTTTGACCTGAACCAGATGGATGGGACGCCTCTGGAACCTCCCCAGGACGATTACGTGGTCATTTTGGTACATAAAATTTCCATAGTGTCATTTGGGTACATACTAATTCCAACCGGAATTATTTGAAAAAAAATTCAAACATCTTGCGCACAATGGTCACTAGGGTTTGATTCTTAGGCCAGCATTTATTTTTTCTCTTAGACATTTTCTTTCTCTCCCTCGCTCTCCTAATTTGGTCTTCCCTTCCCAGCTCTAATTACTTGGCTTTACTCCCACTATTTTCTTGATTTGACTCTCTTATTCTTCAAAACTTTTTAATTAGTAAGTTTTATTTTTTTTTTACAATATATTTTAACAAATTAGTAGCATCATTAATTTCAACAATATTGCAATATTTTAATATTGTGAAATATTTTCTTAAACCTTTTTTAATTTATCAAATTATTTTTTTAATTTTGTTCGCAATTATCACAACCCAGTTAAATACCAAACTAAATTTTCCAAATCAAAAAATCAATATTCTCCAAATATCGTTGTTAGTCAATAATTCGATTTAAGGTTCTTGTTAAAAATGCTAAAGCCTAAGAAAAATCGGAAATAAAAAACTTCAATAGAAAGAATGACAGAAACGAAAAACGGAAGAGTAGTAGAGATTTGAAAATGACACCGCTTGCAAAAAATTCGAAAGAACCCAACTAAATAATTCGCTTAGGGCCCCAAATTCCATAGGACCGACCCTGCTTGTAATCCTTAAAATTAAAGATGGGGTAAGAAGTAGGGAGATACCTAAATGTAAACATGGGCTAGACTATGCTGGCAATGGACTATATTGGAGGTTTTTTATAATAACCCGAAATTACCTTTTATATTTTATTATTTTAAAACTCCTAATTATTATTTGGGCCGAGCAGTTAATAAAAGGATTAGTCTAGTTTTGGTTCATGAGTGGGAAAGTCCAATTCATTAATTAAAAAGAATAGGAGTCCTTTTTATTAGGGACTTTGGGAAACCCTTTTATATAAATACTCTCTTATTAAACCCCTAGTATTATTGTGTTCTACCGAAAAGAAAAGAAAGAACGGGAAAAGGGAAAGGGACGGCGCAGAGAGGAGCCGCAAATAGAGAGAGAGAGGCGCGGAGGAAGAAGAAGAAAAAGAGAGAGAGAGAGGAGGATCGTTCTTTAAGGTATGCTTGAATCAATGTCTTCTTCCCCATCTTTGATAATATTAGTTGATCGAAATCAGATATCCTTGAACCCTAAAGATGAACTAGGGTTTAGTAGTATGGAATTAAGAAGGAAGAAGATGATGGTTTGGGTGTGGGTTATGGCGGCAGTGGCTACCATGGTTTTGTGTGTGTGTGTGCGCGTGTACTGTGTGTATATGTATGTGTGTGTGTGTGCAGGTGTGCGTGTGTACTGGTGATGAGGGTGTGTGTGATTTTGTGATGAAAACAGTAGGTATGTGTGGGTGTATCTGTGTGTGTGGGGGGTATATTCAGTATGTGTGGGTGTATCAGAGTGGTGGGTGTATCAGTGTGTGGGTGTATCAGAGTGTGTGGGTGTATCAGAGTGGGTGGGTGTGTCTGTATGTAGGTGTACTCAGTATGTGTGTGCAGAAAGTGTGTAATCAGTGTGTGTAATTCATAAAGTGAAATTGAGAGTTGGGAATTGATTAATAAAACCTTTTAGTAATTCATAAGGATATAGGTTAACTATGAAAGAGGTTCAAGATGACTAATTCATAGGGTTAACCAAGTAAAAAGAAGTAATTTGGGACGGAAGTAAAATTGTGTTTACTTGTGTCTAAGTTAGGCTTTTACATGATTGTAGATTTGTGCAAACGGAATAATCAAGCTAGTGATCGCAAAGCTAAGGTAAGAAATTACGTTCTTAGTAGTTAATTGGCTTCAATCCTTGTTTAGGATTCCCAATCTCTGGTTTTGTTAAAAGTAAACTATCTATGTTGCTAGATAGTATTTTTAAATAACTTTCCGTTCCGCGAATGTTACCGTTCCTTGTTATCCGCCCTATTGATTTTATTGTTGTTCAATTGGGTTATCATGTGTATGATTTGTATTGTGATTTTGATGTCTAAAGTGAAATGTACACCTCCTTTTAAAAAGTGATCAAGTAAAGTTTTGTAAAGTTAAGCTTTGTTTTGTAAACCTCTTTAAAGTAAAGTTTTGTAATAAGTAAAGTGACTTACAGTTATCCATAATCCCGAAACGGATAAGTGGACCCCATACAGTTATCCATAATCCCGAAACGGATAAGTGGACCCCTTATAATTATCCATAGTTCTAAGATGAACATGTGGACCTCTTTGCATTGCTTGATGAAGTAGCGTAGGTTATCATGATACACCGATATTGGGTGCGGTCAGTAGAAACCCGAGCCCTGGGTACAGCGTGTGCTTAACACCTAAATTAAGTAAAGTGAAGCAAAGTAAAGTAAAGTAAAGTGAAGTAAAGTGTTTTGTGAAAATTATGTTTTGGAAACTGACTTCCGTAGCCACATGTTTTCAAAGTGATGAGTTGTTTTGGATATTGTGAAATGTTCTTTTCAAACTGAGTATTGGTTTGATCCTTGAGTTATATCCATTCATTGTTAATTCATTCTTACCGTTCGTTTCGGTCATCTCCTCTTAGTACCCGAAGGGATCCCGTATGAACTTACTGGGCATTGTTCGCTCATTCCTTCCATTCTTATTTCTCTCCAGGTTATAAATAAGCAGGTCAAGAGTCGCAAAGTTTTGGCGGCATAAGAGTTACCTTTGAAAGAAGTTATTTAGTAGTTATGTTTTCCGCTGCGTTTAAGTTCTAGTCTTTATTTTCCGTTAGTTACCGTTTGAGCTAGTGACTTGTACTAGCCGTTTGGGTTTGAATGTTAGTTATTTGAATTGTGGTTAATCTGTAGCCGTTGGGGCATTCTGAATTTGGTATTTATTCAAATAAGTTATTATTTAATTGTAGTGAAAAGTTGGGGTGTTACAGTTGGTATCAGAGCCCCGGTTTAAGATTACTTGGGAGACTCATACTTAGAAGTTAAGACTGTTAGAAAAAGTAGTACTTAACGATTTTGGGCCTTAGAACCCTGATAAGAAAATGTATTAGTGGGAAGTAATGATTTTGTAAACCTGATATTTAGGGAAACTTTCCGTTTTGGGAAACTCTCTAAGTTTAGAAACTTTCCTTTTATGGAAACTTACTATTTTAGGAAAGGACCTAATGTGAGGTTTTAAATGAAGATGAGTAGATACTTGGGTTGTGATTTGAATGAATGTTATTTCATTAAGAATGAATGCACTACGGGTTATATGTGGTTCTAATAGTTGTATGTTTTCATTGTAGATCATGGACGGACCTATGGGCTTTAAAAAGGTGAATTTGGAGACGAAGACCCCCAAGGAGATTAAAATTTTAAAAAGTGCATGGGTAATTAGGAAACTGAAGGGGGAATTGAAGAAAGAAAATAAAAAGACGGCCTTGCATTGAACAAATGGATACATACTAGGGAGTGGTGGCATGATGATCGAGAGGAAGTAGAGAAATTGAAAGAAGTCGTGAACAAAAAAGTACGAGGATATAGCCACCATGAGGGAAGACTATTATAGAAATTTCTACAAGGAACCAATAGAGGAAAATGTGGTAGCTGAAGAAGGAGCAGCCGAGATTGATATCATTGTAGAGGGCGGTGAAGCCGCCCCGATTGTAATTCAAGACGATGAAGAACTGGAAGGAGTATCGGTTTATAGGCCAAGAGGGAGTCCAAGAGGCTCAAGGAAAGCTTATGTGCCAACTGGAAGGCCTAGGGGTAGACCTAGGAAGAATGTAACCCCATGATTTATGAGGGGAGTAGTTAGTCATTGGTATTCTTTCTTAGAAGTTAGTATTCTTTTCTTAGAAGTTTAATATTCTTTTTTTTAGTTCTATTAGCAAAGAACTTAGTTATTATTTTAGTATGATTTCAGTTAAAGGAATAAAAGTTAATTTAAAGTTGAGTTATTTCTTATCGTGTGCAATCTTCAACTTAATCCTGCTCGTATCAATTATTAAGTGCGTTAACAGTAACTATAACAGTTAGTCCGGTGGGGACAGCCTTTAGAGGTATGAAAGACTAAGTAGAGTTAGAGGCCTAAATTAAGGCCGATTCAGTAAAAGGTCTAAAGTAAGACTGATGTATGAAAATATGTAGGTGAAGTTAGTAAGAGACCAAGTTAAGTTCAGGCTTGTGATAAGTCAATAAACTGTGAAGTCAAGTAATCGAATCTAGTAAATCTATTAGTGTAAGGATGCAAACCCAGTTTCTATGAAAGGTTATTAATCAGTTACATTTCGTTAAACTTCAGATGTCTGGAAGAGGAAGAGGAAGAGCAACGCTGGGAATGCGGGAAACACGGGGAACCAAGGCAATGTTGATCCGAACATGGCTAACCTTTTGCAAACGCTGAACAGACAGTGGCTGGTATCGGACAAGTGGTGACTCAACTGGCGCAACCTCAAAACCAACCTCAACAAGGGCCAATGAGTGACCCGCTAGAATTTTTTCAGAGGAGGGAGCCGGATACATTCTCTGGTAGCTCAAAGGAGAAGCCGAAAGATTGGATTAAGGACATGGAACACATCTTTGAGACCTTGACTTGTACCACAGAACAGAGGGTTATTTTCACAACGTTTGTGCTTAAGGGTGCGGCTCGTACTTGGTGGGATGCAGAGAAGAGAGCAGCTTTGGCTCGAGGTGAGGTAAATTTCATCTGGGAAAGGTTTAAGGTAGTGTTCAACGAAAAGTACTACCCAGCTAGTGTCCGTAACGCCAGGGTGGCGGAATTCCTGACTTTAACTCAAGGTACCAAAACAGTAGACGAGTACAGTGAAAGATTTATGGATTTACTGGAATTCGCACCGACATTCTTCGACAGCGAGGAGAAGAAGGCTAGGAAGTTTGAAGCGGGACTGAGTGATCGGATTCGGTACAGGATCACGCCTCTGCAGTTGGCTACCTACGGTTTGGTTCTGGATAGAGCTAGAGTTATAGAGAAGGAGTCGGACGAGTACCGCAGCAGGAGAGATGAGAAGAAGAAGTCTGGTGATAAGTTCACTAGTAAAGATTCGACTGTTAATAAAGGGCAGTTCAACGATCGAGACCGAGACAGTCATGGAAAAAGGAAAGCCGAAGGAAGCTACGATCGTACCACGAACAAGTATCCGAACAAGAATTCTGGAAACCGAACCGCTTATGATAAGGGTAAGGCTAAGGAGCATGAGACCGCAGAAGTGTGTCCTGCATGTGATGGTAATCATAAAGTTGGCATGTGCAAGTACAAGGATAGGAAATGCTACAACTGTGAGAAGATCGGACATCCACAATGGAAGTGCCCAGAGCCGAAAAAGAATTCACCTGCTCATGGAGCGAAGACGGATGACAAAAGTAAGGTTGGCGGGCAGGGACATATGTTCACCATGACTGCTAGAGATGCGAGGGCCACGAATGACTTGGTGGCAGGTACGCTTCAGATCTATTCACGCAATGTATACGCTTTGATTGATTCTGGTGCCACTCATTTTGTGATTAGTTCCAAGTTGGCAAAACAGTTGAAACTGGCTCCCAAAGTGTTGGAAGTACCCTTATTAATTGATACCCCAACTAAGGAATCAATCCCAGTTACTTTGGTGTTTCAGAATTGTCCTCTAAAGATAGGCGATAGAGAACTCGAGGTTGATCTCATATGTATATATCTCAGTGACTTTGATATTATCCTAGGTATGGATTGGCTGGCTGCGTATCACGCCAAAGTAGATTGTTTTAAAAAGGAAGTAAACTTCGAATTACCCTCTGGAGAAAGATTCTGTTTTCAAGGGTCAAAACCGAGAGTCCGGACCGGTCTGATTTCTGTAATGAAGGCTCGTAAACTGTTAAGGAAGGGTTGTGAGGGCTTTCTAGCGTACGTTAGTGAGATGATCAAGAAATAAGTGACTATAGAATCCCTCTCCATAGTAAAATATTTTAAAGATGTTTTCCCTGAGGACCTACCGGGAGTACCGCCGGAGCGAGAAGTAGAGTTTTCAATAGATCTAGCACCAGAGACTGCACCGATTTCGAGAGCACCATATAGGATGGCTCTGCCGGAACTTAAAGAGTTAAAGGAACAGTTACAAGAGTTATTAGACAAGGGCTTGATTAGGACGAGTGCATCACCGTGGGGTGCGCCGGTATTATTTGTAAAGAAGAAAGATGGGTCGATGAGGTTATGTATTGATTACCGGGAGTTAAACCGTGCAACAATTAAGAATAAGTATCCTTTGCCTAGAATCTATGATTTTCTTGATCAACTACAGGGTGCATGTTATTTCTTTAAGATTGATCTGCGTTCTGGATTCCATCAGTTGAGAGTGAAAAAGGAAGATGTAGCAAAGACGGCTTTTAGGACTAGGTATGGGCATTATGAGTTCCTAGTAATGCCGTTTAGGTTGACGAATGCACTTGCCGTGTTTATGGAACTTATGAATAGAGTATTTCAAGAGTATTTGGACAAGTGTGTAATAGTGTTCATTGACGACATCTTGGTGTACTCTAAGTCAAAAGAGGAGCATGAAGAACATTTGAAATTAGTATTGCAGATTCTGAGGGAGCAAAAGTTGTATGCCAAGTTTAAGAAGTGTGAGTTCTGGCTTGAGGAAGTGGCGTTCTTGGGGCATGTGGTGTCTAAGAATGGGGTGGCTGTTGACCCTGCAAAAATCGAGGCTATAGTGAATTGGGAGACGCCAACTTCTGTTAGCGAAATAAGGAGCTTCTTGGGTTTAGCCGGTTATTACCGCAGGTTTGTAGAAGGATTTTCGAAGTTATCTCTACCATTGACCAAGTTGACCATGAAAGGAACGAAGTTTGTATGGTCGGAAGATTGTGAGGAGAACTTTCAAGAACTGAAAAGGCGATTGGTGTCTGCGCCTGTTCTTATGGTATTAACAAGCAAGGATAGTTTTGTGATTTATAATGATGCTTAATTGAAAGGTTTAGGTTGTGTGTTGATGCAGAATGACAAGGTGATAGCTTATGCGTCTAGGCAAATAAATAACCATGAGAAGAACTATCCTACCCATGATTTGGAGTTAGCGGCCGTGGTGTTCGCATTGAAGATTTGGAGACATTATTTGTATGGGGTACCATGTGAGATTTATACCGACCATAAGAGTCTTAAGTATATCTTCACTCAGAAAGAGTTGAATATGAGGCAGAGGAGATGGCTCGAGTTACTTAAAGATTATGATTGCAAAATTATGTATCATCCTGGAAAAGCCAATAAAGTGGCAGATGCGTTAAGTAGAAAGAACCATGGATCATTAGCGGCTATGTTTTCTAAGGGGGTAAGTAAATTGGGAAATAGTGAAATGGTGAGACTGGAAGTTAGAGTTAAAGGTTATTTGGCTCAGATGAGTGTCAAACCAACATTGTTAGTGAGAATCAAGGAAGCTCAGAATGTGGATGAGGAGTTAGCAGTAATCCACAAAACCATAAGTAAAAAAGGGAATGGTGGATTTCCGTGTTGGTGATGATGGGATTATGAGGTATCAATCGAGGATTTGGGTGCCTAATTATGAAAGTATTAAAAGGGAAATTCTTGAGGAAGCTCACTGTTTAAGGTTTTTGATTCATCCTGGGAGTACTAAGATGTGCCGAGATTTAAAGGAATCATTCTGGTGGAACAATATAAAAAGTGAGGTAGCAGAATTCGTGTCCAAGTGTTTAGTATGTCAGCAGGTGAAAAGTGAACACCAGAAACCCGCAGGATTACTACAATCATTACCCATCCCAGAGTGGAAGTGGGAGCACATTACTATGGATTTGGTGATTGGACTTCCTAGGACATTGAAGGGTCATAATGCGATTTGGGTCATAGTGGATAGGCTCACCAAATCGGATCACTTTCTAGCAATCAAGGTGACTGATTTGTTGGACAAGTTAGCTAAGATGTACGTGGATGAGATCGTGAGGTTACATGGGATACCGGTCTCTATAGTGTCAGACCGAGATGCGAGATTCACATCAAATTTCTGGAAGAGTTTACAGAGAGCGTTGGGGACGGAGTTAACTATGAGTACAGCATTCCATCCTCAGACAGACGGATAGTCAGAAAGGATGATTCAGAATCTCAAAGACCTACTGAGAGCAACATCATTGGATTGGCAAGGAGCATGGGATGATCACTTACCACTAGTGGAATTTTCCTACAACAACAGTTACCACTCTAGTATTGGAATGGTTCCATATGAAGCTCTGTACGGGCGGAAATGTAGATCGCCTGCGTGTTGGGATGAAGTAGGTGAGAGGAAGTTAACTGGACCCGAGATTCTTCAAGTAACGGCGGATAAAGTTCAACAGATTCGTAAGTGGTTAATAACTACACAGAGTAGGCAGAAATCATATGCTGATAATCGAAGACGCGATCTAGAGTTTCAAATAGGGGATCATGTATTCTTGAAGATCTCACCGACAAAAGGAGTCATGCGATTTGGGATTCGTGGAAAGTTAAGTCCTAGATATGTGGGACCGTTTGAGATTCTAGAGTGAATAGGAGCGGTAGCCTATAAGTTGGCTCTACCTCTTGTGCTGGATGGTGTGCACAATGTGTTTCACGTATCGATGTTGAGGAAGTACGTAGCTGACCCAAGCCACGTCATAGAGTACAAACAGTTACATTTTCGTGAAGACTTGAGTTATGATGAGAAGCCATTAAAGATTGTAGACCGTAAAGATCAAGTTTTGCGAAGCGAGTGATTCCGTATGTAAAAGTGCAGTGGAGCAATCACACGGAAAGAGAAGCCATGTGGGAGCTTGAAAGTGAAATGCGTGATATGTATCCCACTTTGTTCGAAGATTAAGGTACGTTTAGTTTGGAGGACCAAACTCTTTTAAGGGGGTAAGAATGTAATAACCCGAAATTACCCTTTATATTTTATTATTTTGAAACTCCTAATTATTATTTGGGCCGAGCAGTTAATAAAAGGATTAGTTTAGTTTTGGGTCATGAGTGGGAAAGCCCAATTCATTAATTAAAAAGAATAAGAGTCCTTTTTATTAGGGACTTTGGGAAACCCTTTTATATAAATACTCTCTTATTAAACCCCTAGTATTATTGTGTTCTACCGAAAAGAAAAGAAAGAACGGGAAAAGGGAAAGGGACGGCGCAGAGAGGAGCCGCAAAGAGAGAGAGAGGCGCGGAGGAAGAAGAAGAAAAAGAGAGAGAGAGGAGGATCGTTCTTTAAGGTATGCTTGAATCAATGTCTTCTTCCCCTTCTTTGATAATATTAGTTGATCAAAATCAGATATCCTTGAACCCTAAAGATGAACTAGGGTTTAGTAGTATGGAATTAAGAAGGAAGAAGATGATGGTTTGGGTGTGGGTTATGGCGGCAGTGGCTGCCATGGTTTTGTGTGTGTGTGCGTGTACTGTGTGTATATATATGTGTGTGTGTGTGTGTGTGTGTGCAGGTGTGCGTGTGTACTGGTGATAAGGGTGTGTGTGATTTTGTGATGAAAACAGTAGGTATGTGTGGGTATATCTGTGTGGGGGGTGTATTCAGTATGTGTGGGTGTATCAGAGTGGTGGGTGTATCAGTGTGTGGGTGTATCAGAGTGTGTGGATGTATCAGAATTGGTGGGTGTGTCTGTATGTAGGTGTACTCAGTATGTGTGTGCAGAAAGTGTGTAATCAGTGTGTGTAATTTATAAAGTGAAATTGAGAGTTGGGAATTGATTAATAAAACCCTAGGGGTGTTTTAGTAATTCATAAGGATATAGGTTAACTATAAAAGAGGTTAAAGATGACTAATTGGGACGGAAGTAAAATAGTGTTTACTTGTGTCTAAGTTAGGCTTTTGCATGATTGTAGATTTGTGCAAGCGGAATAATCAAGCTAGTGATCGCAAAGCTAAGGTAAGGAATTACGTTCTTAGTAGTTAATTGGCTTCAATCCTTGTTTAGGATTCCCAATCTCTAGTTTTGTTAAAAGTAAACTATCTATGTGGCTAGATAGTATTTTAAATAACTTTTCGTTCTGCGAATGTTACCGTTCCTTGTTATCCGCCCTATTGATTTTATTGTTGTTCAATTGGGCTATCATGAGTATGATTTGTATTGTGATTTTGGTGTCTAAAGTGAAATGTACACCTCCTTTTAAAAAGTGATCAAGTAAAGTTTTGTAAAGTTAAGCTTTGTTTTGTAAACCTCTTTAAAGTAAAGTTTTGTAATAAGTAAAGTGACTTACAGTTATCCATAATCCCGAAACGGATAAGTGGACCCCATACAGTTATCCATAATCCTGAAACGGATAAGTGGACCCCTTATAGTTATCCATTGTGCTAAGATGAACATGTGGACCTCTTTGCGTTGCTTGATGAAGTAGCGTAGGTTATCATGATACACCGATATTGGGTGCGGTCAGTAGAAACCCGAGCCCTGGGTACAGCGTGTGCTTAATCCCTAAATTAAGTAAAGTGAAGCAAAGTAAAGTAAAGTAAAGTGAAGTAAAGTGTTTTGTGAAAAGTATGTTTTGGAAACTGACTTCCGTAGCCACATGTTTCAAAGTGATGAGTTGTTTTGGATATTGTTAAATGTTCTTTTCAAATTGAGTATTGGTTTGATCCTTGAGTTATATCCGTTCATTGTTAATTCATTGTTACCGTTCGTTTCGGTCATCTCCTCTTAGTACCTGAGGGGATCCCGTATGAACTTACTAGGCATTGTTCGCCCATTCCTTCCATTCTTATTTCTCTCCAGGTTATAAATAAGCAGGTCAAGAGTCGCAAAGTTTTGGCGGCATAAGAGTTACCTTTGAAGGAAGTTATTTAGTAGTTATGTTTTCCTCTGCGTTTAAGTTCTAGTCTTTATTTTCCGTTAGTTACCGTTTGAGCTAGTGACTTGTACTAGCCATTTGGGTTTGAATGTTAGTTAAATTTTGAATTGTGGTTAATCTGTAGCCGTTGGGGCATTCTGAATTTGGGATTTATTCAAATAAGTTATTATTTAATTGTAGTGAAAAGTTGGGGTGTTACATTTTTAAAACCAATTGGTGATAAAGGGAGTATATCCTCAAGTATTTATATCGGTTCATGTTTCTTTCTTTAGTAGATGTGAGATAATTGTCTAACAGGCCCCCTCACGTTTAGCCGGGATTTGCCAAGGCTTACAACGTGGATTTGGTAATCGGGTGGCGCGGAGCAACATCGTGGGTCGTTGGGCCTGCACGTATTATGGACCTTGTAGAATAGGTGACAGAGTGCCCATGTAGAAGCAGCGGAAGTGATCATGGCACCATAGATCCGTGGCTCTGATACCATCTTAGAATTAGAGATGAGGTAAGAAGTAGGGAGAGACCCAATTGTGAGCATGGGTTAGGCTGGGTCGGTAATGGACTATGTTGGATGTTCCATCTTAAAACCAATTGGTGATAAGGGGAGTATCTCATCAAGTCTATATACCGGTCCATGTTTCTCTTTTTTAGTGTATGTGGGATAATTGTCTAACAATACGACCTGAGCCCGGTAACCTGTTCCGCTAATAAGGACCACTCACTAGCCCACTAAGCACAAATAAATTGGGTCCACTTGGCTAACCCCTGACCCACTCAAAAGTTCATGGATGTTATTGGTGCTTCATGGTAGCTTTGTATGCTTATAAATATCAAACTAAACCCTCGCTTCTCCGATATGGGATGGAGATACTATAATCGATTAGATGTAGACTTTGATTGTGATATATAAGCCTCTAAAAAGCTACTACTAGACACAAATAATATCCATGGAATTATCAGTGGGCCTGTGATAGGCTAAGTGGACCCAGTTGTTTGTACACAGTTGGATAGGGACAGTTCTTGATGCTTATGTAGTGGCCTGGGTTTCTGGGATCGGGTCGCTACGAATAGTGTCATAGCAGAACCCCATTTGTAGGGCTTGCGAGCTCGCCCGGGGGTACGATCAGGTATTGTTTGAGCATTGCCAGGGACGGCACATATTTGAGTGGGGGAGATTGTGATATCATTCATCCCACTTCGGAAAGATGTGGGCTTTTATTGTGATATACTCCCTCCGTCCCAGCACAAGTAGGACTAGAGGAGTGGGCACAATAATTAAGAGAAAGTAGTGAATGTGTGGTGAAAAATGAAGAGAGAGAATGAGTGGGGTAAATAGTAGTGTTGGTTGAATAAAAATAGTGGTGGAAAATGAAGAGAGATAATTAGTGGGGTTAAATGGTGGGGTTGGTTGAATATAAATATATTAAAACATTTCTATTTTTGGCTGTCTCAATTGTTCTGGGACGGCCTAAAAGGGAAATAAGTCATACTTGTGCTGGGACAGAGGGAGTATAAGCTTACGCTCATTACGTACCTACTAGGCCCCAATAACATCCTTAAACTTTTAGATGATCGGTGTGGAAAGCTAAGTAAACTTCAAATTGGTCGTGCTCAGTAAACTACTATGAGGGGCTTTTGTAGCGGGTTGTGTCTTCGAGCTCGGGTTAGTTACACTCTATTTGCAGTTTTATACTCCCTCTGTCCCATAATTATGTGAACAAAATGGGTTGTGCACGGGAATTAAGGAAAGAATAGTAGTGGGTAGTTGTTGTGAGTGTGAAAAGTGAAGTAGGAGAGAGAAAGTGGGATAGGGAATAGTAGGTTGATAGGTGTTGTGAGTATAAAAGTAAAGTATGAATGAGAGTGAGGAAGAGTAATATTCTTTGCCATTTTAAAAAAGTGTAATTTATCAATGAGACGCTCAAAAATGAAATTTAGCCACATAATTATGCGACGGATGGGGTATATAGCATGACTACCACAACAATGATTCCCACTTCCTTAAAATCGTCAGTACTCAAGAAATTGTGTTGTATTTGTGACATAAATTAGTTTCTCGATCAAAATAGAGAAAATATTCAGTCTTTTAAACGAAAGTTAAATGTGTTGAACTTGTTATCAATTTTATGAAAACATTGAATAGAATATGACTATATATTTTGTGGGAAAATATTCTCAAATTTTAATGATATGCATTATGGAAAACAGTCTCGGCTGTAGCGCTTAATACGTGGCAGTTCTGTTACATAAGATGACTATAGACTTATGTTTTCTTGTTGAAAGATTAATTAATGATCAAAATTAATTAGATATACGGCACTACAAGAAAAAAGCAACGTTTTATGGAAAATGTTGTTTGATGACGTTAACAACGTTTAGATAAAACGTTGTAGTTGGAGTTATATACAACGTTTGACAAAAAACGTTGTAGTAAGAATATTTTGACAACTTTTATTCCTCAACGTTGGAGGTTTGTAAAACGTTTATCAAAAGAAATGTTGTAGTAGAAACTCGTTTCACAACGTTTTATATTACACGTTGTGGTATAGTTTGCTACAACGTTTATACTGAATGTTGTTAAACTGAATATAAATGATTTGCTAAAAAAAACTGAATATAACTTGGTAAAAAAAAAAAGGAAAAAGAAAAGTGAAAAATCTTACGGGACTATAAGAATTGCTTTCACTCACTTTCCTTAAATTCTCTCCGTGAAACCACTCCCACTCCCAGCCCTCGACAAACAACAATTTACCCTCATCTCATCACCTCACCGAGTCACCGCCGCCATCGCCTCCCCTCCCCATCCTCTCCTCTAGCCTTCCATCGCCTCAGCTCCCCTCCCCATTGCTGAATTCTGCTTGAGTATGGTCCACCGTCTTTGCGCAATACATAGATCTAGGTCCTGGCCTCCTCAAATTGCTTGAAATTTCTGATTTCACCGATGGATGCACATAGCTCCTTTGAGCTAACCTTGCCGTTTCCCTTTATTTCACTGCCATTAAACCCTAGAATTTTATAATAGAATTGAGTTTTGGGATGTTTAAGCTGAACATATTGGATCCATATATAAACTTACCAATCAGCTTCACTTACAAGTTTTAGTATGGTTTTGTCAATATAATTGGCCATTCAGTAGTATATAGTACTCCTTCCGTCCCAAAATGATCTTTCTATTATTTATTTTTACCTTTATTATGGATGGACTTTGAGCAATAATCTTTATGTTAATGTAATTACAGTAATGTAAATCTAAAACTTGTAATTAAATCTATCTAAAATTATTGCTCAAAGTTCTTTTGTAATAACGACAAAAAAGTAGGTAGATCCCAGACGAAGGGAGTAGCTTAAGTGCCTTAAAAGTTGACACGTGCAGTGTTTGGAAAAGGTTGGTTGGATTACTTAGTGTTTCCTCTTATGGGAGTGTTGATGTTTTCATATCATAGTGTTTTCCATCTTTTATGAATCTTTAAAACATGTAGGGTAATACTGAATGATGGAAAAGTTAATGAGAGATACATTAGCAACATTTTGGTACGCTTACCAATTTATTTTCGATTTTTTTGTTTTAAATATTGATTGACTTAATTGATGCCAGTAAAGTGGGAGTCCCGATCAGAACGGTGTGAGAAGGAAACACATGTTGAACAATTGAAAAGAATTAGGCCATTGTTCCCCTTTATTTTGAAACTGATTTATACCGGATGAGATATTCTCCTATGTTGGTTTTTTGTTACAAATTTGTTTCTCAATGAATTAGGTGTGGAATTAATTTTCTTAAGTAAATAGGAAAATAAATATATTTATATTAGATGTGGTTGTTGTTTCTCTATAAATTGTTACATCATAGTCAATATTGTGGTTAAGTGTGAATTTGGGGGAAGAGGTGGTAATAAAACTGACTTTTAGCTATAAGTTTGTAGCCAAGTTTCTAGTCTAGGGATTCTGTTACTTAGGGATTATATGCAATAGATGAGTTCGACTCCTGCGGGAGGTGTGGAGAACCATTTCAGTTGTAAATTTGTTGCCAAGTTTCTAGTCCAGGGATTCTATTACTTAGGGACTCTATGTAATAGACTAGGTAACTATGTAATAGTCTAGGCATTTGATTAATGTGATGGAAAGTACCTAGCTTGGTGCAACATTTTTTTAAAAAAAAAAAATGACTTTTTATTATAAATAATATTTACAACGTTTTAAGAATAATGTGAGAAAAACATTAACAACGTTCTTAGAAATGTTGCCAAAAAGTACAACGTATAAAGAGCGTTGTCAACAGTAACGACAACGTTCACGAAACGTTGTCAATTCCTTTTACAACATTAATTAAACGTTGTCTTAAGTTAAAACATATTACAACGGTGGATATCATAACGTTTTAAAAACGTCGTAGAAGCCTTATTACAAGGTTTATAAAACATTGTGAAAGAGTATTTTTGTTGTAGTCCGGTCTGTAACACATGAAGACGAAGCCCAAATCAACTCTAAGTAGTGTTATTATTTTGACCATTCAAAATAGCTAAACATAAAATATTTTGGAAAAATTGTTATTAATTCATCGATTGAGTCCAAAATTGTTATTCATTCATCCATTGAGATAAGATTTGAAGGAAGTAATTATTATTTGAGGAAGTTTTGTGTCTGACGGTCTTACACATGAGACGGGTTTCGTTGAGAGAAAAAATGAGTTTGCTCCGTCCCATCTATAAGAAGCAAACAATTTCCTCTCTCAACAAAACCTGCCTCAGAGACCGTCTCACACACAAGTTACAGGTTTTTGTTATACTATTATTTTGACCATTGAAAACAGCTAAACATAAATACTTGTGGGTCCATTCTTGATTCTTGGATTTGGTTGGTCAAATTGTACGGTTGGATAGGCTGGAGATCGCCACAAGAGATGGGATGCCATGCTGCGGCTAACAATAAAAAAATACATGCATGGTCTAAAGCACGAAACTCAAATTCAAAGCCAACTGTAACTAGCTGGATATATTCGTTTTTCAATTAACTTATATTATAAAAAAAAAAAAAAAAGAGTTAATGTGTACTGTATTATATAAAGATGTGGACTCTTTAACACGTTGAGTTTTGTAAATAAGTGAAAGTTACGTTTAAAACGAGTGATAGCACTCTTTGACACGTTGAATTTTCTTAAATTATCATTTATGGTTACCATACGGTTCATAGTGTCAAGGATTAGAAAAAGAGATAGTCGGAGCCAATCATACATTAGAGACTCAAATATTATTATTGATGTACTTTGGTATTTATACAAGAGGCTCTCCAAACTATTCTAAACTATTCTAGAGATTACATGAAATAATCTATACAATTTTAAACCTAGTAGGAAAGTAAATATTACAAAGAGAATGAGAGTAATATAGGAAAGTAAATAATACAATACAATTGTAAATATACAAGGATTCTATATCCTTAATATGCCCCCTGGACGGCCGATGGGAGAGTCCAATCTTGGAAAGTAATGAGATGAACCGAGCTTCGAACGAGCAAGAAGAATGGTCGAACGCGTGTTGTCACCTTGTAATTCAACTTATACTAGTAGGGTTGCACCCTCACGTATGAGATTTTGTTACGTCGCAAGACGATTTTACGCTGCAATGACGTTGATTTTACGTCCCAACCACGTCGCAAGACGATTTTACGTTGGAATGACGTTTACTTTGAACGTTTCATCGACTTCGTCGCAAGACGATTTTATGTCTCAACGAATAGTTTTTGGGGTTTGGTTGCTACTAAGGCAGAGAGTTGGTTGCTACAAAAGCAAAATTTGATGCTACAAAGGCAGAATTGGATGCTACAATGGCAAAACTTTTGCTACAAAGGCAAAATTGGATTTGGGTTTTGTTAAAAAAAAAAAAAAGATATTATTATTTTATTATTATTATTTATTTATTAAAGAGAAGGTAAAAAAATCTGATGAATTTTTTATTTTTATTTTTTTCAACAAAAAACAAAACCATTCTAACCACTACAAGAAAAAAAAAAAAAAAAAAAAAAAAAGGGATTAAGTTTGGGTTTTGGTGAAGTCTACAAAAGACATATGGAGTATGACCAGATTGTGACAATCATGAACGAGAATTTGTGATAGTGCCAAGGTGGTGGTCAGAAAAGTGGTAAGATTATAAAACAGGCACAATGGCCGGGAAAAAAACAAAAAAAAAAAAAAAAAAAAAAAGTACAGTATATGAGAATGGGTGGCGGCTATGGTAGAATTTTGGTGGTGAGAGACGGAAGCTTTAAGTGGTGAGAATTTAGAAGAAGCGGAAGCAAGTTTAGGTAGGACAGTTTTTGGTGGAGAGGAGCCAATCATACATGAAGAGATATAATTGATATGAGAAGCTCAAATATTATTATTGATGCACTTTGGTATTATACAAGAGGATGGATTACTCTCCAAACTATTCTAGACTATTCTAGATTACATGAAATAAGGAAATCTATACAATTTTAAACCTAATAGAAAAGTAAATATTACAAGGAGAAAGAGAGTAATATAAGGAAAGTAAATAATACAATACAATTGCCGTAATGAAAATCTAAAACTTGGTATTGATAGTATTGTTGATGGTGTACAAATAACAATTTTTAGATTTTTCATTAGGACAATTAAATCAACCTAACATTATTGCTCAAAGTTCTTTCACAATAACAGCGAAAAAAGTATGAAGATCATTTTGGGATGGAGGGAGTATGATACAATAAACGATAAAAGTCCAAAAGTATTTATCATAAGTATTTGTATAAAAGAAATGTGTACTGTATTATATAAAGATGTGGACCCAAGACACTAGATTGGGCTGCGCATAAATAAAAATTGTTATAGTGTAAAGTGTTTTTGTTTATTTTTGAATGACACAGATTGAATTCTCACTGTCGTTTTTAATTGTGCACCCATTTAAAATTCATCTTAAATCCGTCCATAATATAAATTAAATACAGAAAATGTTGTAATTAAGTAGTATTATACTCGTAGGTCTGTCTCAGACTAATAGTCTTATTTATTTTGATAATCAACACAAGTGAATTTTGATCAAATATTAATGTCAATTTAATTATCTTAATGAAATTTTAAATTTTGATATTTCTGTTGGTCAATACTCAAATTTGAGGTATGTGCAGTTAGGTTGCACACACGAACTGTTCGGATTCGATACTCATCATGTAACACCCCAACTTTTCATAACTAATAATTAATAACTTAACTTGATAAATTCCCAAAATCAGAATGCCCAACGGTTACAATTAACCATAATTCAAACATTAACCAACATTCAAACTCTAACGGCTAGTACAGGTCACTAGCTCAAACGTTAACTAACAGAAAAACTAAATCTAAAACTTAACCGTAACAGAAACATAACCACTAACTAACTTTATTAAAAGGCAACTTCTACGCAGCCGAACCTTGTAAGTCTTGAACTGCTTACTTATAACCTGGAGAGAAATAAAATGAAAGGAATGAGCGAACAATGCCCAGCAAGTTCATACGGAATCTCCTCGGGTACTAAGAGGAGATAACCGAAAGGAACGATAACAAGAATTCACAACGAAAGGATAATTCAATGATCAAACAACTCTCAGTTTGAAAACATTTAACTTGATGAAATCAACTCATTTCTTGAAAACACGTGGCTTCAGAGACAGTTTCCAAAACATAATATTTTCACAAAACTTTACTTTTCTTTACTTTACTTCATTTAGGGATTAAGCACGCGCTGTACCCAGGGCTCGGGTTTCTACTGACCGCACCCAATATCGGTATATCATGATAACCTACGTTACTTCATCAAGCAACGCAAAGGGGTCCTGTTGGTCCCTAAAGGGGCAACAAGGGTGTGAAAATTGCTAGAGGGGGGGTGAATAGCGTTTTAAAATTCTTTTCAAACCCTTTTGCAAATCAATTGCAGATGCGCACAACTCTTATTTTGGCTAAGTATAGCGCGCGGTAAGAGTGTGAAATGCACAGCGGAAATTTAAAGCAGATCTGCGCAGGGTATACTGCGCAGAGATAAAAACGCACGCGCTAAGTATGAGGCTAAAGAGTGGCGCAAAATGGGATTCTAAGGCAAATGAGCAATAACAATTACAACATCAAAGAGTGGCAATCTGAAAGATCAAACAAAGCAGTTCATAAAAAGTTAAGCAGGGAATATGCAATAAGTAATGAACACGCTATTTGGAGAGGTTCGATCGATGAAAGATCTACATCCTCTACCAAGATGGTTAGTCTTGGATTTCTAATGGAGATCTTATTATATGAGAGAGTATTACAAATTACAACATTTCAGCTCAATACTAACTCAAGATCTATTATCTATGAAGAACAAATCCTAGACCAAACCGGTGTATCTCAAGAAGAAAGATCTAAATGATCAAAACTTCAAGAGGTGTGTGTGTGACAGAAATTCTGGGCTCTATGAATATGAAAGATGAAGAGCACCAAGAATTCTGGTGATATAGGCTTTGTGATATGAGCAGGAGTTTTGAAGGTTTGAAGATCTTGAAGGCTGTTCTAAAGAATCTGGAAAAACTAAGCAGCAGACTTCAGATCTTCATGGTTTTTCAGTGGAGCATAAAACTCGAGCTCTGAAGCATAATGGCCAACAAGAGGAGCTTGATCAAAGATGATGATCAAGGGCCGATGAAAAGGGATAAATCAAAAGGCAGCTTGGAAATGAAGATGAGCAGGCTATTTATAGCTGAGGGCTTGAATATAGCCGTTGGAGCTCTGAACAAGGACAATGAGCTGGCACAACATGATTGGCGCGCAGCTGTCCTTTATAGCCGTTGGGGCTCTGATCAAAGATGATGACCTGGCACAATATGATTGGTGCGCAGGTATATAGAGTTTGGTCCTCCAAACTAGACGTACCCTAATCTTCGAACAAAGCGGGATACATATCACGCATTTCACTTTCGAGCTCCCACGTGGCTTCCCTTTCCGTGTGATTGCTCCACTGCACTTTTACGTACGGAATCACTCGCTTCCGCAAAACTTGATCTTTACGGTCTACAATCTTTACCGTCTTCTCATCATAACTCAAGTCTTCACGAAAACGTAACTGTTTGTACTCTATGACGTGGCTCGGGTCAGCTACGTATTTCCTCAACATCGACACATGAAACACGTTGTGCACACCAGACAGCACAGGAGGTAGAGCCAACTTATAAGCTACCGCTCCTATTCGTTCTAAAATCTCGAACGGCCCCACGTATCTAGGACTTAACTTCCCACGAATCCCAAACCGCATGACCCGTTTTATCGGTGAGATCCTCAAGAATACATGATCTCCTATTTGGAACTCCAGATCGCGTCTTCGATTATCCGCATACGATTTCTGCCTACTCTGCGCAGTTAACATCCACTTGCGAATCTGTTGAACTTTATCTGCCGTTACTTGAACAATCTCGGGTCCAGTTAACTTTTTCTAGCCTACTTCATCCCAACACGCAGGCGATCTACATTTCCGCCATAAAGAGCTTCATACGGCGCCATTCCAATACTAGAGTGGTAACTGTTGTTGTAGGCAAATTCCACTAGTGGTAGATGATCATCCCACGCTCCTTGCCAATCTAACGACGTTGCTCTCAATAGGTCTTCGAGAGTTTGAATCGTCCTTTCTGACTGTCCGTCTGTCTGAGGGTGGAATGCTGTACTCATAGTTAACTCCGTCCCCAACGCTTTCTGTAAACTCTTCCAGAAATTCGATGTAAATCTCTCATCTCGATCTGACACTATAGAGACCGGTATCCCATGTAACCTCACGATCTCATCCACGTATAACTTAGCTAACTTCTCCAACGAATCAGTCACCTTGATTGCTAGAAAGTGAGCCGATTTAGTGAGCCTATCCACTATGACCCAAATTGCATTATGACCCTTCAACGTCTTAGGAAGTCCAATCACCAGATCCATAGTGATGTGTTCCCACTTCCACTCCGGAATAGGTAATGATTGTAGTAGTCCTGCAGGTTTCTGGTGTTCACTTTTCACTTGTTGACACACTAAACACTTAGAAACGAATTCCGCTACCTCACTCTTCATATTGTTCCACCAAAAAGATTTCTTCAAGTCCCGGTACATCTTAGTACTCCCAGGGTGAACCGAAAACCTTGAACAGTGAGCTTCTTCAAGAATTTCCCTCTTGATACTATTATTATTAGGCACCCAAATCCTTGATCGATACCTCATGATCCCGTCGTCGCTAACACGGAAGTCTACCATTCCCTTCTTACTGATAACCTTGTGAATCGCTTCCAACTCGTCATCCACATTCTGAGCTTCCTTGATTCTCACTAACAGTGTTGGTTGGACACTCATCTGAGCCAAATAGCCTTTAACTTTAACCTCTAGCTTTACTATTTCACTATCTCTCAATTCACTTACCCCCTTAGAAATCATAGTCGCTAATGTTCCATGGTTCTTTCTGCTTAACGCATCTGCCACTTTATTGGCCTTTCCAGGATGATACAAGATTTTGCAATCATAATCTTTAAGTAATTCTAGCCATCTCCTTTGCCTCATATTCAACTCTTTCTGAGTGAAAATGTACTTAAGACTTTTATGGTCGGTGTAAATTTCACATGGTACCCCATACAAATAGTGACTCCAAATTTTCAATGCAAACACCACGGCCGCTAACTCCAAATCGTGGGTAGGATAGTTTTTCTCGTGGTTCTTGAGTTGCCTAGACGCATAAGCCACCACTTTGTCATTTTTCATCAACACACAACCCAAACCTTTCAATGAAGCATCACTATAGATCACGAAGCCATCACTGCTTGTCGGTGACGTAAGAACAGGCGCAGACACCAATCGCCCTTTCAGTTCTTGAAAACTCCTCTCACAATCGTCTGACCACACAAATTTTGTCCCTTTTGTGGTTAACTTGGTCAATGGTAGAGATAACTTCGAAAACCCTTCCACGAACCTACGGTAGTACCCTGCTAAACCTAAAAAGCTCCTTATCTCACTAACAGAAGTTGGTATCTCCCAATTAACTATAGCCTCAACCTTTGCAGGGTCAACTGCTATCCCATTCTTAGATACCACATGTCCCAAGAACGCTACTTCCTCAAGCCAGAATTCACACTTCTTAAACTTGGCATACAACTTTTGCTCCCTCAAAATCTGTAATACTAATTTCAAATGCTCTTCATGCTCCTCTTTTGACTTCGAATACACCAAGATGTCATCGATGAATACTATTACACACTTGTCCAAATATTCTTGGAATACTCTATTCATAAGCTCCATGAACACAGCAGGCGCATTTGTCAGCCCAAACGGCATTACTAAGAACTCGTAGTGTCCATACCTTGTCCTAAAAGCCGTCTTTGCCACATCTTCCTTTTTCACTCTTAATTGATGGTAACCAGAACGCAGATCAATCTTAGAGAAATAGCATGCACCTTGGAGTTGGTCAAACAAATCATCTATCCTTGGCAAGGGATACTTATTCTTAATTGTCACACGGTTTAACTCCCGATAGTCAATGCATAACCTCATCGACCCATCCTTCTTCTTTACAAATAATACCGGCGCACCCCACGGTGATGCACTCGGTCTAATTAGACCCTTGTCCAAAAGTTCTTGTAACTGCTCCTTTAACTCTTTAAGTTCCGGCGGAGCCATCCTATATGGTGCTCTCGAAATCGGTGCAGTCTCAGGTGTTAGATCTATCGAAACCTCCACTTCTCGCTCCGGCGGTACTCCTGGCAATTCTTCAGGGAAAACATCCTTGAAATCTCTTACTATGGAGAGGGATTCGATTGTCACTTCTTTCTTGTTTGACTCACCCACATACGCAAGAAATCCCTCACAACTTTTCCTTAACAGTTTACGAGCCTTCATTACAGAAATCAGACCCATTCGGATTCTTGGTTTCGACCCTTGAAAACAGAATCCTTCTCCAGAGGGTAATTCAAAATTCACTTCTTTTCTAAATCAGTCTACTTTGGTATGATACGCGGCCAACCAGTCCATACCTAGGATGATGTCAAAGTCATTAAGATCCAGACATATAAGATCAACCTCGGGTTCTCTATCGCCTATCCTTAAAGGACAACTCTGGAATACTGAAGTAACTGGGATCGAATCTTTAGTCGGGGTATCAATTACCAATGGTACTTCTAACACCTTAGGTGACAATTTTAACTGTTTTGCCAACTTAGAACTAATCACAGAATGAGTGGCACCAGAATCAATCAAAGCGTATACGTTGCGAGAATATAACTGAAGCGTACCTGCCACCAAGTCATTTGTGGCTCTAGCATCTCTAGCAGTCATGGTGAACACACGCCCCTAACCACCAGTCTTACTTTTGTCTTCTGCCTTCGCTCCATGAGTTTGTGCATTCTTTTTCGGTTCTGGGCACTTCCACTGCTGATGCCCAATCTTTTCACAGTTATAGCACTTCCTTTCTCTGTACTTGCACGCGTCAGCCTTATGATTGCCATCACACGCAGGGCATACTTCGGCGGTCCCCTGCTCTTTAGCCTTTCCCTTATCGTAAGCGGTTCGGTTCCCAAAGTTCCTGTTCGTGTACTTGTTTGCTGTACGATCGTAGCTTCCTTCAGCTTTCCGCTTCCCATGACTGTCACGGTCTCGGTCGCTGAACTGTCCCTTGTTCCCAGCTGAATCTTTATTAGTAGACTTGTCTCCAGACTTCTTCTTTTCATCCCTCTTGTTGCGGTACTCATCCGACTCCCTTTCTACAATTCTAGCTCTGTCAAGCACTAACCCATATGTCGCTAACTGCAGAGGCGTGATTCTGTATCGAATCCGATCACTCAGCTCGGCTTCGAACTTCCTGGCCTTTTGTTCCTCGCTGTCGAAGAAGGTCGGTGCAAATTCCAGCAGATCTGTGAACCTTTTACTGTACTCATCTACCGTCTTGTCACCTTGAGTTAAGGTCAGAAACTCTGCCACTCTGGCGTGACGAACACTAGCCGGGTAGTATTTCTCATTGAATACTACTTTAAATCTTTCCCAGGTGAAATTTCCTTTACCCCTAGCCAAAGCTGCTCTCTTTTCTGCATCCCACCAAGTGCAAGCCGCACTCCTAAGCATAAATGTTGCAAAAACTACCTTTTGCTCTATGGTACATTCCAAAGTCTCAAAAATGTGCTCCATATCCTTAACCCAGTCCTCCGGCTTTTCCTTTGAGGTACCGAAGAAAGTGTCCGGCTTTCTCCTTTGAAACATTTCCAGCGGGTCTTTCATTGGTACCTGCTGAGGTTGGTTTTGAGGTTGTGCTAGTTGGTTCACCACCTGTCCGATTCCAGCCACGGTCTGGTTCAGCGTTTGCAGAAGGTTCGCCATGTTCGGATCAACATTGCCTTGGTTTCCCGCGTTGCGAGCGTTGCCACGGTTTCCTCTTCCTCTTCCAGACATCTGAAGTTAAGAAAGATTGAATTATAACTGATTGATGACCCACCTCGAAAACGGGTTTTACATATTAATGACAAATGATTTAACTAGGTCGGTTACTTGACCTTACAATTTACTGTTTCATCGAGAGTCTATACTTAACTTGGTCTCATACTAACTTCACGTACATATTTATATGTATATATCGGTCTTACTTTAGACCTTTCACTGCATCGACCTTACTTTAGGTCTTTAACTGTATTAGTCGTTGTACTCAAACGAATTTCATACTTTTATAGGCCATCCCCACCGAACTGATTACTATAATTTAACGCATTCACTAAGTTTATTCAAACATAGTTTAATTTAAAGAATCACATGACAAGAAATAACTTAACTTAAAAATAACTTTTATTTCTTTAACTGAACTAAACTAGAATAATCACTAGGTTCTTTACTAATAGAACTAAAAAGGAATACTAAACTTTTTAATGAAAGAATGCTAACTTCTAAAAAGAATACTAACAAATGGCTACTCCCCTCATAATTATGGGGTTACATTTTTCCTAGGTCTACCCCTAGGCCTTCCAGTAGGCACATAAGCTTTCCTTGAACCTCTTGGCTTTCCTCTTGGCCTAGGAACCGGTTCTTCCTCCAGTACTTCATCTTCAATTATAATCGGGGCAGCTTCACTGCCCTCTACAATAATATCAATTTCGGTGGCTTCTTCTTTAGCCACCACATTTTCTGCCACTGGCTCTTTGTAGAAATTTCTATAAAATTCCTCCCTTATATTGGCTATTTCCTCGTCCTTTTTGTTCATTGCTTCTTTCAGCTTCTCTACTTCTTCTCGAGCCTTATACCACAAATCTCTAGTTTCCACCCATTTGTTAAAGGTAAAGTCCGCTTCCTTCTTTTTCTTCATCAATTGCCCCTTAAGCTGCCTAATCGTCCATGCACCCCTTACGATTGCTCTCTCCTTGGGTGTTTTAGTCTTCGGTCCGTCCATGATCTACAATGTAAACACACAAGTATTAAAATCACAAATATCCCATAGTGTAATTCATTCTTAAAGAAAACTATCAATCACTCAAGCCACATTCAAGTACATACTCATCTTCATTTAGAACCTCCCTTTAGGTTCTTTCCTAAAATAGCAAATTTCTATAAAATGAAAGTTTCCTAACTTAGAAAGTTTCCTTAAAATGGAAAGTTTCCCTAAATAGCAGCTTCCCTTCATTAGTTCTTCCCAAAAGTACTTTGTTCTTATCAGAGTTCTAAAGCCCACAATAGTTAAGTACTACTTCTCCCAATAGTCTTAACTTCTAATTCTGAGTCTCCCAAGTAATCTTAAACCGGGGCTCTGATACCAACTGTAACACCCCAACTTTTCATAACTAATAATTAATAACTTAACTTGATAAATTCCCAAAATCAGAATGCCCAACGTTTACAATTAACCATAATTCAAACATTAACCAACATTCAAACTCTAACGGCTAGTACAGGTCACTAGCTCAAACGTTAACTAACAGAAAAATTAAGTCTAAAACTTAACCGTAACAGAAACATAACCACTAACTAACTTTATTAAAAGGCAACTTCTACGCAGCCGAACCTTGTAAGTCTTGAACTGCTTACTTATAACCTGGAGAGAAATAAAATGAAAGGAATGAGCGAACAATGCCCAGCAAGTTCATACGGAATCTCCTCGGGTACTAAGAGGAGATAACCGAAAGGAACGATAACAAGAATTCACAACGAAAGGATAACTCAATGATCAAACAACTCTCAGTTTGAAAACATTTAACTTGATGAAATCAACTCATTTTGTTGAAAACACGTGGCTTCAGAGACAGTTTCCAAAACATAACATTTTCACAAAACTTTACTTTTCTTTACTTTACTTCATTTAGGGATTAAGCACGCGCTGTACCCAGGGCTCGGGTTTCTACTGACCGCACCCAATATCAGTATATCATGATAACCTACGTTACTTCATCAAGCAACGCAAAGGGGTCCACATGTTCAACTTAGAACTATGGATAACTGTAAGGGTCCACTTATCCGTTTCGGGATTTTGGATAACTGTAGGGGTCCACCTATCCGTTTCGGGATTATGGATAACTGTAATCACTTTACTTATTACAAAACCTCACTTTAAAGAGCTTTTACAAAACAAAGCTTAACTTACAAACTTTACTTGATCACTTTTTAAAAGATACACATCTCACTTGGACACCAAGGTTACAAAATCAATCATACACATGATACCCCTATTGAACAATAACAATATCAATAGAGTGGATAACAAAAGACGGAACAATTCGCAGAACGGAATAGTTATTAAAAGACTATCTAGCCACACAGATAGTTTACTTTATAAAAACAAAGATCGGGAATCCTAACAAAGGATTAAGAATCAATACACAACTAAGAGCGTAATCCCTTACCTTAGCTTCGTGTTCTACTAGCTTGCTTTACTCCGCTTGGACAATCTACAACATGAAATAGTCTAGCCTTAGACATGAGAAAAATACTATTTTACTTCCGTCCCAATTTACTTCTTTTTACTCGATTAATTCCATGGTTTAGTCATCTATCACCTCTTTCCTAGTTAACCAATAACTTTAAGAATGACTACAACACCCCTAGGGTTTTTATTAGTCAATCCCCAACTCTCAATTTCACTACACAAATTACACACACTGATTTCACACTTTCTGCACACACTTACTGAGTACACCTACTGACAGACACACCCACCACTCTGATTCACACACACTCCGGTACACCCACCACTCTGAACACACCCACAACTTCAGACACACACACACCCACCATCAGCACACACACACACACCCACCATCAGCACACACACACACGGTACCTGTAATTCACACACACACACAGGGAACACAAAATACACACACACACACACACACACAGAGTACATAACGCGCACACACACACACACACTCAGCATCCACTGCCGCCGCACACACACACACACCACACACACACCGCACACACCAAATCTTCATAGTTTCTACCTCAAATTGATCGAAACCCTAGTTGATCAATCACCTTCCTAGAGTTTCTTCATTCAACAATTTGATTACCAAGGATGAAGAGAAGGGTTTAAGGGTTCTAGGATTACCTTTAGGAGAAGTCGATCCTCTCTCTCTTTCTCTCTGCCTCTTCCTCCTTAGCGTTTCCCTCTGCGCCGCCCCTTCCCCTTTTTCCCGTTTCTTTTTTTTTTTTTTTCTTTACTGAAGAGAATAATGCTAGGGATTTAGGAAGGGTATTTATTTTAATAGGGTTTCTCAAATCCTTAACTCAAAAGGACTCCTAATTAACTTAGTCAATGTATTGGGCTTTCCACTTATGACCCAATAACTAAACCCAACTTTCTATTCATGGTTCGGCCCAACATAAAAAATTGAGAGTTTCAAAATTAAAATAATATTGGAAGTTCGGGTTATTACACATCAAATGTGTAACACTTGTATATATTGGAGGGAACTTGTATATATTTGAGGGTGCAGGGCCAATAAGACAATTATGCCCTTGATAAATTAACCACATGTATGATGAGTCAATCAGCTGGTGTACAGTCTGATTGCACGACCTCGAATCCAATAATACTCATGAAATGAGAGAGGTTTTTAATCAAGAAGAAAATAAAGGAACTTAGAGATGTTTGTAGTGCAATCGAGAGGGAGGAACCATGAATATGAACAATTTTAAAAGAAAAAATAATCTTCGAACCCTAGAAACGCGCATCTGCAGTCGCATGGAAACAAAGGAAGTTCAAAATATTGATTTCATTCGTACTTGACCAAAGAACTTTAGTTCTGATGGTATCCGGTATTAGCTTCCATAGTGAAGGTATCGAGTTCGAATCATGTTAAGGACATGTGTTAGCTTATTTATAAGACATCTGATGTAGCTTAAAATCAGTTTATCTATCACTAATAAAATTCAAAAACTCAACTTTAAAAAGAAAAAAAAAACAATAAAACAATATTCCTACATGCTTTGAAAAAAACAATGTTCGTACATTAATGATGGACAAAAACTTGTGTGAGAACACCATGACCAGTCTCATTTGATATATTTTAGACCCACGACCCGGACCCATAACCCACGGGCAAAAAAATACCTTTTTTTAGTTTTTTTAGTTTTTATATTTTTATTTTGGTGTGTTTCGGTTTGCCAAAAGTAATCTACAAGTCTAGTAGCTATTAGAAAATCTTAGACTAACCATCTAGGTAGAGGACGTAGTTCATTCAAGAACGAACCTCTTCAAATTGTGTGTTTGATCTTTACTTTTTATCTTGTTATTTACTTTTCTGTTTGTGGTCTATAACTTAATCCATTTACGAAATGACTTGAAAAGTGAATTGTGTTTTTCTTTGATCTTTAAGTTGAGATTATCGGTTGCATCATTGTGTTTTTCAACCCGAGTCAAAACCGCCCAACTCTTTCCTTATCCTCTTTGGCCAATCCGCAAAACTCCGTTGTGCATTTTATCAATGCGGTTCTAGTGTTTTGAACCGCAGTTGACCAAACTGATAAGTATAATACTTCTTACATATGGGTCTAAAGTCCATGAAATAAAACTTAGGTGATGGATCAATCAAATCAAATCAATCCTATTACATTGAAACTGAGATATAAGTAGGCATACCCAACAATCTCCCCATATTTGATTGATGCCATTACCTACTATATCAGGGACAAACATTATACTTGATAAAAACATGTCCAAATAAATGATATTGGTGAATCATGTCTCAAGTTAATGCACACACTAGTCCAAGATATAGATTTCCAATCTATTCCAATAAAGATAAGACATTACAAATGGAATGATAGAAATAACAGTTTAACACATTTAAAATGATATATGAGTTTTAGTTTTGAAATATGTTTAAACAAAGTTTAAACATAATGCATGAAATATGAAGCAGTTCAAATATGATGCATATGATTTTAAACAACATTCATTGTTCTACAAACAAGAAGTTTGAGTGAACAAGGTTTGATAACAAGTGATGCATTGTTCTCATTAATACTTGAAATATAAGAGTTACAGATTACAAGTATTTAAAAGAACAAAGACAAAAGAGTGCTAAAACACTTAAGCACTAAATCACTAACAAAAAGAGTTTTCTATCACAAAAGATTCTAATAACTTACAATCATAAAGAAACTAAGGATTAGGAGGAGGCGTATCATCGTCCTTCAATCCTTCTTCAATTTCCTTCACGGAGCGCTGAATCTGCTTTGACATTTGAAGAGTACGGTTGACAACACCATGAGTATCAGTGACACCATCTCTAATGTAGCGCAGATGATCAACATTGATGTTTTGATACTCATCAATGGTGCGCTGAGTGATGGATTGTTGTTGTTAAAAGTTTTCAGTGATGGCTTGAAAGTTTGCTTCAACAGCAGCTTGGGCAGTGAGTATATCAGCAGAAACTCTATCTATGCGCCTGTCTTCAGTGATGGCTTGAAAGTTTGCTTCAACACCATGAGTATCAGTGGTCAATTTAGTTTTAAAAATAAAAATAAGTAAAATGAATACTTTATTTTGGGTCGGATCGGGAGAAATAAATAAATGAATGAAAATAAGAACTAAATGGGACGGATTATTAGAATAAAATTGAGGGAGTTTCTAAGGTGGGGCCACGCTAGTTTATTTGCATGAAAGTATTTTACTTTAGGTTGACAACTTGCCAACTTCACATGGCTTAGTATAGGTTTGCATGAGGTGTATCAATTATGGTGTTAATGGAATGACTCATCAAACTACAATAAATCTATATGATGGTTATGCCTTTCATGATAGTCAGAGAGCAAATAAAATTGAGTAAACTCCCTTCCTTCGTACAGTCTGAGTTTCGAGCCTAGTGAGTTTTCTTATGGAATTATTTGATGGTTCATGTTTATATTTTTGAGGTAAGGGATACTACGCAGTATCGATTCCGTGTCATTTCTTTTATACCCGTTTTATCGTAGTACTCCATTTTATTGATACGTATATCATTTGTTCGGTCCCATTTGATTATTGCTTTGGAATTGAACTTGCTCGGTTAATGTTGTGAAAGTGACCTGGCTGTCTGCAGTTATAACAGACCAGGTCATCCCTTTTCTTAAGATCTGCGGTTTTGTTGAATCTGGTTGGAGGAACAAACTTTGCAGGTCCTTTGGAGGATGGAAACTGATATCTATTATTCTTCCTGAACTTGGTGTATTTCTTCACATACAAAGCAAATTCTTCATCATCCATATCATCAAAATCAACTTGACTAGAGCATGAAGATTGAGATGCTACACTTTGAGAATAAGAACTTTGAGGAGGAGTATAAGAATGATGAAACTCTTGATAAGATTGATGAGGTTGAGGATAGAGTTGATGAGACTGTTGATAATAATTAGATGGTGCGGTTTGAGGATTGAATCTAGGTACAGTTTGATCTGGAGGTGCGGTTTGCAAGTGGAGGTGACGAGCGGTTTGATGTTGGTCTGGATTGTAAACAGGAGATGAAGCATTGTTGAATGCGGCTAGAGAGAGGGTTTTAAATCTGCTTTCGGTTTCATGGACCTCTTCAAGCTTGAATTCAAAAACCTTCAGCATGGCATATAAGTGACGAAGATCAAGAGCTTCCAAATCTATGTTGTCCTCGATGTTCATAGTTTTGATCAGCCATTTGCTACCAAGTGCTTGCATAAATCTCATGTTCAAATCTATATTAGTATAGACATGTCCAAGAGAAAAACAAACATTAACAATATCAATAAACCTCTCATAGCATTGACGAAGAGATTCCTTAGGATCTTTAACAAAATAGTCAAAGAGTCTTCTCTGTTGATAGAGGCGGTTCTTCTTGGTCTCTGTGTCTCCTTCCAGAAAGTCAACTATTTCATCCCAAGTTGCTTTTTCAGTTGTGCAGTTCAGTACCTTTGAATGAGTCCTTAGGTCAATAGCTGATACAAGCATAGACATTGCTTTTCCATCAAACTCCACATTATTGCGGTCAGCATCAGTCCACTCACTTTCCAGGTTTCTAACTTCAGCTGGTTCTCCAGCAGTTCCTGCACGTGGATTAGCTTTCATAGCAGTATATGGTCCATCCTTAACCGCAGTCCACAGCGTACGATCACATGAAATCATGTGTTTCATCATCCTATCTGTCCATGTTGGTCCCAAAGGGCAACAAGGGTATGAAAAATAGCTAGAGGGGGGGTGAATAGCTGTTTTAAAATTCTTTTCGTACCCTTGATAAACTCAATTGCAAATGCACACTTTATCAAATAAGCGTTATGATATGCGCTTAAGTGAGTGAGTGAAATGCACAGCGGAATTTAGTAATGTAAATAGGTGCAAAGTATGATAAAAGGGGCGCACACACACTCTAAGTATTTTGGCTCAAAGTGGGTGAAATAAGAAACTAAGGCAAATGATATAACAAACACAACACTGTTAAATCAATCAATCTACAATGAATAAACAATCAAATAGTTAGTCCCACTAGATGTTTCATTCGCTTTTTGAAAATTTTCTACCTATCCACGAAAAAGTTTTCTGGCACTAATTATGTGACCACCAATCTCTTCTTTGTTGAGCTTATGTCCATAAGAGCTAATTTGTTTTCATGGTCAAGTAAACGAGGTGGATCTTCGGGGGAGGAAGTTTTATTGCGTGATATGGCAAAAAACATGATTGCGAAGTATAAAAAATATTGGGAAGATTTCAGTCGTATGAACTTTGTGTTGATTGTTGCGAATGTTTTGGATCCCCGCTATAAAATGAAATTGATCACATTTTGCTTTGCTCAATGTTATGGAATGGGTACTCAGTCTTATAATGCAATGGTTGATAAAGTGGATAGTACTTTGCGTCGGCTGTATGAGCATTATGATTCACATGATACAACCAATTTGGGTGGAGTTGAGACGGCTACTGTAGGGCAGTCCTCGAGCTCTAATGTTATGAATGTTGATGTGATTGATGATCCTACTCTTCTCTTGGGGTCACTATTTGCACAACACTTGGAAAAAGAGCAAAGTGTTGAAAGTAGGTCTGAGTTAGGTCGATATTTAGCCGACGGGTGTGAAAGCTTGAATGATTCGTTCGATATTTTGAAGTGGTGGAAGCAAAATTCTGCCAAGTACCCTATTCTCTCTCAAGTTGCAAGAGATGTGCTAGCTATTCCCGTCTCAACTGTGGCCTCAGAGTCAGCTTTTAGCACTAGTGGGCGTGTCCTTGACTCTTTTAGAAGTTCGCTAAATCCCAAGATGGTAGAGGCTCTTGTGTGTGGTCACAATTGGTTGAGGTCGGGAGCAAAATTTGAAGACATACATGAAGTTTTAGTAGATATTGAGAAGATGGAGAATGTTGAAAAGGGTAACTTCATATATATCTTGAGTTTATTTAATTTACTCCCTCCGTCCCAAAATGATCTTCGCGTTTGACTATTCAAACTTTTTAAGGATACGAACACTTGCTTCACTAGCCATGCTTTGTTTAAGCCTAAAATGTAAAAATGTGAAGAACTTTTTGGGACAATGAGAAATGACAAATGAGAAGATCATTTTGGGACGGAGGGAGTATTAGTTAAGTAACTTATTTATCTTCCTTTAACTAGTACCTGACTTTTTTTGTTCAACTTTTTTTTATTCAGAGTATGACAATACTGCTTCTACAATAACCATTGATGGTTGAGATGCGCCTTGAGGTACTTCATTTGTTTACATTGGGTTTATTCATCATGGATTTTGTACATGTCTATCTTTTTCTATTGTTTATTATGGAGCACTCATTTCTTTATCTTAATCATGCAGCTTGGGTATTCTTTCTTGGTTTGTGAATGATGGCAGCTGATCAACAAGCAAGATGATCAATATATATGTTATTTTTCTTTGTTAATCAATTAATACTATAGTGATTATATTTTGTGGATTGAGACTTTTGGTCGTATAATTTGACGGTACTTCAGTTTTTGTTTGGATTTGATTTTAATTTATAATTAATATTAAGTTCATATTTGTCTTTGATCATGTCGATGTTGTGAGTTAATAAAGTTTGAAAAAAAATAAACTTCAAATGATTAATAAATTGTAGAACTGGACCAGACCAGACCAGTAGAACCAGAACCATGTGTATTGGTTCTCACAAGTATTGGTTTGGTTCCGGTTCTAAATTTTTATAGAACCAGAGCATTGGTTCTGGTTCTGGTTCTGTGAGTTTTCGTTAAAAATTGGACCAGACCGGACCATGATCACCCCTATCCTCAATGAGTTACGCGAATACCATGCATGCAGCGATATAGAAGATACGGATACGTAACAAAATCTTAAAATTACCCACGTTCTTTATTATTTCATTAAAAAAAAAAAAAAAAAATGTTGGTTCAAAAAAGTCAAAATTACCATGCAATTTTTCTGCATTTCAATACATACCACCCTTCTATAAATACCACTACAAAAAATCCTCAATTTTACAAAACAAAAGCCATGGAGTTTCTTCTCTCAATCACAACTAAAATACTTGCCCATTTTGCCCTTCTAATCTTCCTCTATTTCCTAACACCATTTATAAAAAGTGTCACAAAAAATAAAACCCTAAAACAAAAGAAACAACCACCCAAAGTACATGGCTCATGGCCGATAATCGGCCACCTTCATCTTCTAGGTGACCTCCCACACATCACTTTAGCATCCATGGCCGATAAATATGGCCCGATTTTCACAATCAAACTTGGCCTCCAAAATGCTTTGGTAGTGAGTGACTCGAAAATGGCCAAAGAGTGCTTTACCACCAATGACAAGGTCTTTGCCACCCGCCCAAAGTCCGTTGCAGTCGAGGTCATGGGCTATAACTATGCCATGTTCGCTTTAACTCAGTACGGCCAGTATTGGCGTGGGGTCCGTAAAATAGCCGTGCATGAGTTTCTCTCTGCACGTCGTCTAGAAATGTTTCGTGAAACACGAGTTTTTGAAGTGCGTTCGTCTATTAAGGATATGTACGAGTTTTGGATTAGAAGAAAAGGGGGTTCTACGAGTATGGTGAAAATGGAGATGGAGCAATGGTTTGGGAGCTTGATTCAAAATATTGTGGTGAAGTTGATTGCGGGGAAAAGGTATTCCCCCGGGGAGGAAGAGGCGGTCCATTTTCAAAAAACGGTGCGCAAGTTCTTTGAGTTGTTGGGCGTGTTCACGGTTTCTGATGCGATTCCGTGTTTGAGATGGTTGGATTTAGGTGGACATGAGAAGAAAATGAAGGTGGTGGCTAAAGATATGGATGATATCTTAGAAGGTTGGCTTCAAGAACACAAAAGAAAGAAAATTTCAAGTGTCCATGATCAACAAGATGTTATGGATGTGATCATATCTATTGTTGAAGATGATGAAGCAAAACTTCCGGGATTTCTCCCCGATACGACTATCAAAGCCAATAGCTTGGTAATCATCTTGAAATATAGGCGTTTTTATTCTTGTTTGTTACTGTTAAATTAACAACTGATCTAAATGCTTAAGTTGTCAGATAAAGATATCAATAGTTAGTATGCGCGGATAACTTGATCATAAAGTTTCTTTGATATTTTGGCATGCAGGCACTTCTAGTGGCGGCCTCGGACACATCAACGGTGAGTTTGACATGGGCATTATCCCTACTCCTCAACCATCCGATCGCCTTACAAAGGGCGCAAGACGAAATAGACAAGCATGTCGGAAAAGACAGACGAGTGGAGGAATCGGATATTAAGAACTTGGTATACCTACAAGCGATCATAAAAGAAAGTTTACGCTTATATCCAGCAGCACCACTCTCCGTCCCCCACGAGTCAACCGAAGACTGCCTAGTGGGCGGGTACCACATCCCTAAAGGGACCCGCTTAATGCCGAACATATGGAAGATTCAACGCGACCCTGATGTATGGACGGACCCTGATGAGTTTCAACCAGAGAGATTCTTGAACAAGTACAAGGAGATTGATTTGAAGGGTCAAGATTTTGAGTTGATTCCATTTGGGAGTGGGAGAAGGATGTGTCCCGGGATGTCTTTTGGGCTGCAGATTATGCAGTTGACTTTGGCTAGTTTGATACATGGATTTGACTTTGAAAGGTCAACGGTTGAGGCTGTTGATATGAGTCAGAATTTTGGATTGACGGTGATGAAAGCTACTCCACTTGAAATGATATTCCGGCCACGGTTGTCTGAAGATTTGTATGAATAAGTTCTTGTTTGAGTTTAATTAATGTAAGAATAATGAAAGAAATGTAGACAGAGATCTGTATGAATAAGTTCTTGTATGAGTTTAATGTAAGAATAATGAAATAAAATATAGATTAATTCTATGTCTCAAAGCGATTTTTATTTTAATTAAAATTTAAAAATTAATTTCAAAATAATAATTTCAAGTTTAATTTAATTATATTAATAAATATTTAAAAAAATATAAAAAAACACTATTATAAATATTATTCATAAAATAATATTTAATACAGTATAATAATTAAATCACACTAAAATTATTACTCAAATTTTTAAAATATATTTATACATAGTGCACCCTTTAATCCTTACCTTGCCTAATTATGACAAAATGGGTCAGTTTTTTTATTTTTTTTCTGATTTCCAAGTTCTTTGCTTGGGTCAGACTAATCTTGATAATAATAGTTTCGATCATTAATTGTTACTATCTGTTAAATCACGAGATGTTCTTAAATAATCAGGTAGATGCTTTAGACATGGAAATAATATAGGTTGTCGATGAAGTTACTTGTTGAATATGGTCCCACGGTCGCACCTCCTACCTAATTAGGGCAGCCTTTTGGAATGAGTCTGATACGGAGTATCAACTTATCCTTATCAAATTCACTCTTTTGGAAATCAAACGTTTTATACTCCCTCCGTCCCAAAATAGTTTTTGCATTTGACTATTCAAACTTTTTAAGGATATAAACACTTGCTTTACTAGTCATGCTTTGTTTAAGCTTAAAATGTAGAAATGTGAAGAATTTTTTGAAACAATAAAAAATAGCAAATGAAAAAGTCATTTGAGACGGAGGGATTATAAATTATTAACAACTTTAACAATTATGGTGCTTCCATGTCGACTCCACTTTATCGTGGTTGTCCTTTTGTTTAATTTATAATATATTCAAAACAACATTGGTCAAATGTTATTGCATTAATAAATGTCTATTCTTTATTCATATGTAGGCTCAAATGTGGGTGACGGGTCAAGATTTAGATTGTGAATTATATAGAACTCTTTGTTACTCCATTCGTAAAAAAAAAAAATTTCCATTTATTTTCTAAAGTCAAAACAAAAATGGACAACAGAACAAAAATCAACATTCATTTTTGGACTAAAGAATCTCTATATTATAATATAGCTCAAGAATAACCACCTATTGACTTGAGACAAACGACGGCTGAGATTCATTCATAACCACCTTCATCAAATGGCTATAATTAAACAGTTTAATATTTATTTTATTTTGATCATTGGATTAATAATCTAAACGTCTGATCGAACGGCTACTGTTTGGCGGTTTCTATTCCACTTCTGCCTCTTTTGTTTCCTGCAATTCGATTGGATTTCTTCAATTCGATCCTATTTTTTATTTTTTATTTTTGATTTCTTTCGAGTCTCTCTGCTCAGTTTTTTCCCACATGCATCTCACCTCCACGTTTCACACCAGCGCATCTCATGTATTCTCTCTCTCTCGGTAATTTTTTGGGTACTTTTTTTGGTTGATAAAATAGTTATCTTCTTTTTAAGTGCGTTTTGGTTAAGCGACTGGAAGGTGTTTGTTTTTTTTGTTTATGTTGATTTTTTTGTGCTACTCTGCTGTTCAAAATTGAGCTGGGTTTATCCTAAAGAATGGGTTTAAGAAGCTGTAATTGAAGTCTTAGCAATTTCTCCTAGGGGTGTCAGTGGTTCGGCTCGAACCGCGGTTCGAGACCGAACCGAACCAGACCGAGCAGTTTGGTTCGGTTTTTACACACCTGCGGTTCAGCTACGGTTCCAAAAATCAGCAAACCGTATGGTTCGGTTCAGCTTACGGTTTTTCCACTGAAGTCGAACCAAACCGAGCTAAACCGAACCGTGCAAACCGAACCTATAAACCGAACCCTTAAACCGAACCAAGTAATTTGGACCATTGATATTTTACCTCTGTTGGTTATCACCGTTCATTTTAGGTTAAGCTTATTTTTATCATTAAAGACTAGGGGTTTCAACTTTCAATTCATTAGTTCATTTCATTCCAAGCGGCGGCTCTCTCTCTCAAATTCTCTCGATCCCGATCTCCATCTCGACAGGCGACCCCTTCTTCTTCTTCCTCTCCCCATCGCCTCCACCTTCCTCCGCCTCCACCTTCCTCAGTTCCTCCATCTCAAATTCTCAAGCGTCTTAACTGTCGACTGAATTTCTCCGGCATTACCAGTACCACGACCTCCTCACCGTCACTCCGACTTTCAAGTTCCAGCACCGTCACTCCGACTTATATTTTGAAGTTTGTAAAAACCTTGGCTGAATTTCTCCGGCATATTGACATCTTGATGCTGTTGTATTATATTTTGGCTGCAACTTTGGCTCCTTGATTGTTTTTGCAATAAATACTTTTTTGTTCTGTGACTTTATTTGGTTTTGAAGTTTGTAAAAACCTTTCTGGTGGTTGTTAGAACTTAGAAGGGTTTGTAGCAGTAGTTGCTCCTCACTTTTGAAAGCCATTATTTCAGTAAGCCAGGTTAAGAATTTCTGCGGTTTGAACCGCGGTTCAAACCGATATATTAAACCGCGGTTTGAGCTGAACCGAACCGAACCATTGTGGTTTGGTTCAGTTCGGTTTGGAGGTTTTGGCGGTTCAGCTCGGTTTGAGATTTTCTCAAACCGATGACTAGCGGTTCGGTCTCTAAAATCGCCCAAACCGAGCTAAACCGAACCGTTTACACCCCTAATTTCTCCTTTCTATTTGAACCCAAATTTGAGTTTAATTAATGTAAGAATAATGAAAGAAATGTAGACAGATCTGTATGAATAAGTTCTTGTATGAGTTTAATAATGTAAGAATAATGAAATAAAATATAGATTATTCTATGTCTCGAAGCGATTTTTATTATAATTAAAATTTAAAAATTAATTTCAAAATAATAATTTCAAGTTTAATTTTTTTTATTATATTAATAAATATTTAAAAATTATAAAAAAACACTATTTATAAATATTATTCATAAAAAATATTTAATATTTATTATAATAATTAAATCACACTAAAATTATTACTCAAAATTTTAAAATATATTTATACATAGTTTGGCCGTTTCACTAAGCCAATTACTTTCTCTTGACCGTTTCAATAGGTCAATTTATTCTTTCTTACTTGACCGTTTCAATAGGTCACTTTATTCTTATTTCGATCATTTCACTAGACCAAAACTAATTTCACTTGGCCGTTTCAATAAGCCCATTATACTCATGGTCTTTTCACTTGACCAATACTTTCTCGTTCTAGATTAGTTCACCCGCTTAGTTATTTAAGAACGAACAGTCAACAAAGTCATTTGCTTAAAATAATCAAACTTTTATTGCAAATAATCTTTTGGAATAAATCTAAGCAAAACAAATCATCAATCCCATAAAATAACTTTATGTTCCACTTTTTCAATCATGGAACAACACCTTCCTAGGCCTTCCCCTAGGTCTTCCACTAGGCTCCTTTGGAGTCTTCTTAGAGTCTCTTGGTCTACCTCTGGACCTACGAACTGGTACCATGGGTGGTTCATCATCATCAATTACAATTGGGGTAGCTTCATTGTCCCCAAGGTTAATTGCTACTTCCTCGATCTCTTCTTCAGCTACCAATTATCTTCCTTTGGCGCTTCATTGCCTACGGGGGTTGTTGATTCTGACTCCCTAGCTCTTTCTTCCTTTTAAGTCTTTCAATTCGTAAAACCATTGACTTCTTCTCTGGTTCCATGATAGTACCTTTCATTTAGGATCATGATCTCCTTAATTTCTTCTGATTCCTTGCGAGTGTCTAGCAATGTCTTCCTATCTCGCATTCACTCCTCTAGTGTAGGATTCACTCTTGCCTTTTGAACTTCCAATTCTTCATTTAGCTTTCGAATCTTGAGTGTATACCTCTGGATCACTATTTTCTTAATTGTTCTGTGTTTCACGTTCACGTTCATGTTTCTTCTAAGTCCGTCCATAACTTACAATCAGGACATAACTTATTATCAGTACCATATACTTAAAGGTATGTGACTGTAATCATCAATTGCATAAGCAACTTAAAAGGATGACATTTTCGTGTAACCCTTCAAGTTTCACTACCAAAGTGTTCACTTATATTCCTCATAT
Organism: Campanula takesimana; assembly: GCA_026119855.1. Classification (NCBI taxonomy): domain Eukaryota; kingdom Viridiplantae; phylum Streptophyta; class Magnoliopsida; order Asterales; family Campanulaceae; genus Campanula; species Campanula takesimana. The sequence goes on along the minus strand of JAOWBW010001034.1, from coordinate 302,386 downwards.
CTCTCGAGGAATTCTTATCTTAGGTTCTTTTCTAAAATAGTAAGTTTCTATAAATGGAAAGTTCCCAACTTAGAAAGTTTCCTAATTTAGAAAGTCTCCTCAAAGGTAAGTTTCCTAAAATGGTAACTTCCCCAAAAGTACTATCTTCCTTATCAGAGTTCTAAAGTCCAATCTACGTTAAGTACTATTTCTCCTCATAGTCTTAACTTCCTTCTATATTCTCCCATATAAACCTAAAGCCATTGCTCTGATACCAACTGTAACACCCCGAATTTTCTTATAATATCTGAGCATTTAATGGCATTAAATATCCATAAATAACAATAATAAATACTTCAATTTAGGGTTCACAACGGCCCCTTATTTAACCATAAATTCAAAACAATAGCGGAAGCGTAACTTAAACTTGTCTTGGTAGGTAACAACCCTAACCATCAATGTACTTCGACTTACATCAAATTAAATAACCGTACTTAAACTACTAAATTAAGAATCTTCAGTTCACCGTCTTCCTACGGCTGCTTTCCTTGTCTTGTCCTTCTACTTAAATCCTGAAACAAAATTTATAGAGAAGGGATGAGCGAACGAATGCTCAGTAAGTTCATACGTGGCCTCTCCGGTTACTAAGGAGAGACGACCAGAACGAATACTATGAATAACTTTTACAAAGATAGGTTCAGTTACTTTTGGATTCAAGACTGCAGAACAATACAGTCTTATTACTTTTAAGATTTTTACTTCCAAAGGATTATGGCACTACAATCCAAAGGGATTCATTCAAATTCCGTCAATTCCTTGGTAACGTACATTATAACCTCAATGCCAAAGGTACAATTCGTACACCTAGCTTCTTCAGCCAATAGTGTGGGTCGTAACATATATGGTATCCACACACATATGCTCGGGGTCTAGAATCATCCTTGTAATCAGACAATTCCTGAGAGAAGGCATGTGATCACTCATGCAATCCCTAGTTTAAGGACGAGTCTTTTCTAACTGGACTGTCCGTCAATGTCTTTTCTAACTGGACATTGGATGCCTTAACGAGTAAGTGGTTAACTTACAAGTTAAAATGAGAACATACCATGGTACAAGTATGTGATACAAGTTTCAAACTTCGATACTTAGTAGATCGATGGGGACATCACTAAGTATAGATTCTTTCAAGGAACGTTCAATAACGCAGAGTTCATTCAAATACTATCATGCCATACTGATAGCTAACTTTAGAAAGATACAGAATTCCAATAAACAGGAGTTCAAATACTGTAAGGAACGTAATCCCTTACCTGAATTGCTTTTCCTTGCAATCTTCCCTCTGTGCAAATCTACAAGGCACGGAGTAATTTACTTTAGTACTCTCAACATTGTTAACTATTTCTACCTTGTTAACTGAGAGATGCGCTTTAACTTCTTTACTTCGTTACTTCTTTTCTTACGTTTAAGTTTCTGACTTTGATTTACGAGTCAGTCCTTTAACTTTGATATAATTGCAATTAAGTCCTCTAACTTTGGGTTAATTACAATTTGGTCCCTCAACTTTGGGTTAATTGCAATTTGGTCCTTCGACTTTTAGATTAATTGCAGATTGGTCCTTTAACTTTAGTTTAATTGCAAATTAGTCCTTCAACTTTGGATTAATTGCAGATTGGACCTTCAACTTTAGTTTAATTATAAATTAGTCCTTCAACTTTGGATTAATTTCAGATTGGTCCTTCGACTTCAAAGGTTTTCCCCTTTTTATTCCTTTTTAACTTTAACTTTTTCAGTTTAGTCCTTTCCCGTTAGGAAACTAACTGAAATCTTTAATCTTCCTCCTTTCCGTTAACTTTCTAACTTTCAAGGTTTTCCAAGTAACTATCACATCCTTTCAAGTTAGTTTTCTAACCTTCTAACAATTCTTTTAACGATTATGTTTTCTTTTCATTATAAACTTAACGAAAATACTAACTTTCTGTCCCAATTCTTAACATTCTCAATCAAGAATCAACACCCAAATTATATAGCTTTTAGGATTTTAATCAATCGCATGAAACACTATTCCCAACTCAGTTCACTATTCACAGCGTAAATTACTATTCATCGCAGATTACTATTCACAGCTTTTTAAACTCAGTTTACTATTCACAGCGTAAATTACTATTCATCGCAGATTACTATTCACAGCTTTTTAAACTCAGGTTACTATTCACAGCGTAAATTACTATTCATCGCAGATTACTATTCACAGCTTTTTAAACTCAGTTTACTATTCACAGCGTAAATTACGATTCATCGCAGATTACTATTCACAGCTTTTTAAACTCAGTTTACTATTCACAGCGTATTTTACTATTCATCGCAGATTACTATTCACAGCTTTCTTAAAATATGAATTCATCCCTTTCATGATCATAGAATCAACTTAAAATAAAGCTAAGCATTTAACCATTAAAATTCCCACCATTAATTGACTAGCATGCAAAAACCCTAACGATTATTTCCTTTAAACATGCATAACTTATGATTTATTAATCCGAATTCAATGAAACAATTTTTGGAGAGTAGGATTTAGCATTACCTTGAGAACGATTGGATTGATCTTCCAAAAAAAATGTCGAAGCTCCTCCTCCCTCTTGATCTTGGCCGGCGGCTGCTATAGGGTAGTGGGGGGGATTTAGGGTTTTGTTGTTTTTGGTAAAGAGGAAGTAAAACCTAATTTCACTAACTCAAGGTTTTTATATTGCGGGTAATTGCTAGTTGGGCTTAACCTATTATTTTAACTTCGGGCTAACCCACCCGAGCCCATTCCAGTTTAGTCCAACCCTTTATTACTTAACTCACCTCCTTAATTACTTATTAACTTTAATTGTTATTTAATTAAAATAATTTAAATCAATTAAATAATAATAAAAAAATCGGGTTGTTACACATTCATTATAAAATATAAAAATTTATTTTAAGATGGAGCGGGTATTTATTATGGGTGAATGGAGTATTATTGTTATTCTCTCTTTTCCATGTAAAGTATTGTATCTCTTACTAGTTGTCAATGTTCTCACAAAAGTATATTTATTTATTTATTTATTTGTTCATTGTGGTCTTGCATTACCATTGTTTCGAAATATATAACAAAAAAGTAAAATCAAATTTATTTTTAATTAAAAATAAATTTAAACATTAATTTTGAGACGAAGAAAATATCATAATAAAATTATACTGAAATTAGGGCGAAAACAAATTACTTAATATAGAATATAGAATGTTGTAATTTCAAGTTCTTTTGGTTGGTGGCCAGACTGTAAAATGGAGGCTGAAGGCCCAGAATCAGAAAGCCCATGATCTTAAAATTGGGCTTATAAGCCCATTGCTTCTCATCTGTAGACTGAAGAGTGAAAAGAAAGCCCATTATTGTCTGCCAGTTGAAATCATGACAGCTTACTAAAGTTCTGGATATGCTTTAGTGTGTGTGTGTTTTTTTTTTTTTTTTTTTTTTTTTTTTTTTTAAAGCCAAATTACAACATTTTTAATACAAGTAGGGGAGGGGGTTTGAACCCAAGGCAAGGGCTACTCCCAACTTTTTTTTTTCCATGATAATACTCCCTCCGTCCCAAAATGATCTTTTCATTTGCCATGTTTTATTGTCCAAAAAAGTTCTTCTTATTTCTACAATCTAGGCTTTAAAAGTGCACAAAAAAAAACATTGCTATCCTTAAAAAGTTTGAATAGTCAAACAGATTTTAATAGTGCATAAAAAAAACATGGCTATTCTTAAAAAGTTTGAATAGTCAAACAGATGATCATTTTGGGACGGAGGGAGTATTAAATTTTAACCATAGTTTAATAAGTATTCAGTTATTTTTTGGACACGTGAGTATTTGATTGTGAACGGAATAAATCGAGCTGAGCCCAACAAGCCAAGCCCAGTCATTAAGCCCATGAAGCCAAAAGCTAAGAGGTCCAAATATGTCTCACTCTTGAAGTCATAACCTCCCCGGGAATAGATATTTTGTTTGCATAAATTTGACATAAGGTGGAAAGTGACACAAAATCAAATCTCAGGGAAGCCGTGAAATTTATCTACACCTCACAGTTGAGTAGTGGAATTAACCCTTTATTGCACGAGCAATGCTAGGAGCACAGAATAAGGTTACAAAATCTTGCTTACAAGATAAAGTGGCGATATTTTATGAGAAAATTACCTTAGGGTCCCCCATTCTAAGCTAAATTACCACCTAGTCCACGCACATTTTTAATATTACCATGTAGTCCACGCATATTTTGAATATTCCCATCTAGTCCATTAAAATTATAGAATCCCGAAACTACCCCTTATTTTCAATTAAAACAGAAACCCCTCCCCTCTCCTCACATTCAGACGCAAATTGCGTTCTCTCTCTACTTTCTTTCACTGCTTTCTCTCTCTTCTCCATCCCCACCTCTGGCGACCCCATCCGGCCACCTCCGGCGACCTTTCCCTTCCCCATCGCCGGCGACCCTTCCTCTTCACCTCCGATGACCTTTCCCCTCGATTTCCGAACCCCGGCGACCATCACACTGCGTTTTCACTCTCCTCCATCCCCCACCTTCGGCGACCCCTCATCTCCCCTATCTCCGGCGACCTTCTCCCAGTACCAACGCCCTCCTTAGCCATGGCTGAACCTAGAGGAGTTCTAGGCGACAACCACGAGCCAACAACCGTCGAAAAATTCCGGCCAAGATGCCAAAATCCGAATCAAAAACAAAAAACTGCACCTCCAGAATTCGGACTGTAAAAACGCGATTCCCGATTATTGAACCGTTGGATCGTCTTCAAATTTTTGGATCACTTGCGCATCACCAATACGCACCTTTTCACCGCTGGGATCGTCAAAATAATTCCCTACGCCGGAGATATGGCCGGCGGCCGAATCAAATTCGAAAATCTGCACACTCCCAGGACCGTCCAGAAAAATGACGATTCCCGATGATTGAACCGTTGGATCGTCTTCAAATTTCTGTAGGGAGTTCGCAACACCTAAACGCTACTTTCCACCGTTGGGATCTTCCAAAATATGTCCGGTGCCGTAGATATGGCCGACGGCCGAACTGGAAAAAACCCAAAAAAAATCGCTACCCCTATCTCCGGCGACATTCTACCTAACCTCGGCGACCCTCCCTCCCCGACCCAAATGCGTCCCTCACCCTCTCAACCCAACAAGCTCCAGCCGGCCAACTGTTCAGATTCAACCAAATCGCCCAGCCATCTCACCATCGCTGGCCAACTCCGGCGACCCCATCCCTCCCCTAACCCCGGCGACCCTGCAGCTCCTTCTCCGTCACCGGCCACCCCTACACCATCTCCGTTCACCCCTCCCCACCTCCGGCAATTACAGATCTAGCCCTCACCTCTCTCTCTCTCTCTCTCTCAATGGCGAACCTGCAACTCCTTCTCTGTCACCGGTCACCCCTCCCCCACTCTTTCTTCGGTCACCGCTAGCTCCGGCGACTTCCCTCAAAGTCGGTTTGTTTGTTTGTTGTTGTTGTTGTTTTTTTTTTTTTTGTTGTTGTTGTTGTTTGGGAAATGAGAGTACAACTGTGAATTTGTTGATTGTATTGTTAAGGTTTCTGGTATTTGTAAAGTGGTTGAATTTCAAATTCGGCTATTCTTTTGATTAGATGACTTTTGGACAAGTTTGATATATTGTAAAATTAAATTTGATTCTTATGGTTATGTTGGGGATGGGAAGTGGTGGTGAATGGTGATGGTTGAGCATGGCAGAGGTTGGATGTGTCTATAAAAGGGATTGTTTTTGTTGTTTTTTTTTTTTTTTTTTTTTTTTTAACTGTAATAGTATTGGGAATAATGATTGTCATTTAATGATATTCTACATTAATTAGTTCAAAAATAGCTGATTGATTACTTTTACACAACTCAAAAGATATTAACATGTAATAGTATTGGGAATATTCACTATTCTGCAATTTTTTTTGAAAAAAAGAGGAAGTTGTTTTGGGAACAACTGTGAACTTGTTGTTAGAACATCTGTGAAGCTGTTCTTGGAACAAGTGCGAACTTGTTTTTGGAAAAAGTGTGAACTTGTTATTGGAACAATTGCGAACTTACAATTGCGAGCTTACATTTGCGAACTTACAATTGTGAACTTACAACTGTGAACTTGTTAGAACAAGTGCGAACTTACAATTGCGAACTTGTTTTTGGAACAAGTGCGAACTTGTTATAGAAACAATTGCGAACTTACAATTGCGAACTTGATTTTGGAACAAGTGCGAACTTGTTATTGAAACAATTGCGAACTTGTTCTTGGAACAATTGCGAACTTGTTTTTGGAACAAGTGCGAACTTGTTCTTGGAACAAGTGCGAACTTACAATTGCGAACTTACAACTGTGAACTTTTTCTTTTAAACAAATAGTAATTTTTTTTTTATAAATGTGAATTTGTTCTTGGAACAAGTGCGAACTTACAATTGCAAACTTGTTTTTGAAATAATTGCGTACTTACAATTGCAAACTTACAATTGCGAACTTACAACTATGAACTTGTTCTTGAAAAAAAATAGTTTTTTTTTTTTTTTTTTTTTTTTTTTTATGTTTGAATTTGTTCTTGGAATAACTGTAAACTTGTTTTAGAACAACTGTGAACTTGTTCTTAAACAACTGTGAACTTACTGATTAGTTCACAGTTGTTTGGTCGCCGGAGTTGGTGGTCGCCGGATTCGATTGTGTTCTTAGTAGTTTTGTTGACAACTGTGAACTTACTGATTAGTTCACAGTTGTTTGGTCGCCGGAAATGTTGGCCGGAAAATGTTGGCCGGAGGTGGTCACCGGAAATGGTGGCCGGAATATGGTCGCCGGAAAATGGTGGTCGGAGGTGGTTGCCGGAAAACGGTGGTCGGAAAATGGTGGCCGGAGGTGGTCGCCGGAAAATGGTCACCGGAGACGGTGGCTGGAAATTTTTTGCCGGAAAAGGCAGCCGGAGACGGTAGCCGGAAAATATCACCGGAAAAAGGTGGCCGGAAATGGCCGCCGGAAAATGGTGGCCGGAAAAGTTGCCGGAAAAGGGTGGCCGGAAAAAGGTGGCCGGAAAAAGGTTGCCGGAGGTGGTGGTCGGCCGGAGGTGGTGGCCGGTCGGTCAAAGTTGTTGACCGGTGAGAAGGTGAAAGGTTGAGGAGGGAGGGGTAATCATGTAATTTCCAGTCATTTAGTAAGGGCATTCATGCCCTTTTAATATCCCTTGGACTAGGTGGTAATATTGAAAATACCTTGGACTAGGTGGTAATTTAGATTCTAATGAGGGACTAAATGGGAGTTGCCCCTTATTTTATTGGTTACATCGATAATGGACCCGCACACTCTAATTAAAAACAACAATAATATCATTACACCTAAGATTTTGTGAGCAAGTTTTTGTGTCCCTAGTATTATTCTTATTGCACTATATATTCTTTAGTCCAAAAATGAATGTTGATTTTTGTTCTGTTGTCCATTTTTGTTTTGACTTTAGAAAATAAATGGATTTTTTTTTTTTTTTTTTTTTTTTACGAATGGAGTAACAAAGAGTTCTACATAATTCACAATCTAAATCTTGACCCGTCACCCACATTTGAGCCTACATATGAATAAAGAATAGACATTTATTAATGCACTAACACATGTTATATGAATCTATTAGCATGAATAAAACACTACACCCTCCGTCCCAAAATGATCTTTTAATTTGCCATTTTATCGCAAAAATTAAAGTTCTACCCATTTCTACAATTTGAGCTTAAAAAAGCATAAGCATAACATGGTTAAAGAGTTTGAATAGTCTTGTCAGAACTGAATGCCTCACGCCCAGTAAAGAGGAGGAAAGTTGAGAAAGCAGCCTTAATGAAGCTCAGCCAATCAGAACCCATATATCTTGTCAGAACTGAATGCCTCACGCCCAGTAGCAGCCATGCCAATCCAACAATGTGTTGCTTTAATTTTATTGATTAATAATAGATAGTTGTATTACTTTAATCTTAAATTGATTTCGATGGGGTCAAAGTTGGATTATACTACCAAATTGTACACAAATTTTAGATTTTAATGTCCCTTAAAATAAAATTTGGACACTCATTTTCTCATTTAGGGACAGAGGTAGTATAATCCAACTTTGACCCCATCGAAATCAATTTAAGATTAAAGTAATACAACTATCTATTATTAATCAATAAAATTAAAGCAACACATTGTTGGATTGGCATGGCTGCTACTGGGCGTGAGGCATTCAGTTCTGACAAGATATATGGGTTCTGATTGGCTGAGCTTCATTAAGGCTGCTTTCTCAACTTTCCTCCTCTTTACTGGGCGTGAGGCATTCAGTTCTGACAAGACTATTCAAACTCTTTAACCATGTTATGCTTATGCTTTTTTAAGCTCAAATTGTAGAAATGGGTAGAACTTTAATTTTTGCGATAAAATGGCAAATTAAAAGATCATTTTGGGACGGAGGGTGTAGTGTTTTATTCATGCTAATAGATTCATATAACATGTGTTAGTGCATTAATAAATGTCTATTCTTTATTCATATGTAGGCTCAAATGTGGGTGACGGGTCAAGATTTAGATTGTGAATTATGTAGAACTCTTTGTTACTCCATTCGTAAAAAAAAAAAAAAAAAAAAAAAATCCATTTATTTTCTAAAGTCAAAACAAAAATGGACAACAGAACAAAAATCAACATTCATTTTTGGACTAAAGAATATATAGTGCAATAAGAATAATACTAGGGACACAAAAACTTGCTCACAAAATCTTAGGTGTAATGATATTATTGTTGTTTTTAATTAGAGTGTGCGGGTCCATTATCGATGTAACCAATAAAATAAGGGGCAACTCCCATTTAGTCCCTCATTAGAATCTAAATTACCACCTAGTCCAAGGTATTTTCAATATTACCACCTAGTCCAAGGGATATTAAAAGGGCATGAATGCCCTTACTAAATGACTGGAAATTACATGATTACCCCTCCCTCCTCAACCTTTCACCTTCTCACCGGTCAACAACTTTGACCGACCGGCCACCACCTCCGGCCGACCACCACCTCCGGCAACCTTTTTCCGGCAACCTTTTTCCGGCCACCCTTTTCCGGCCACCCTTTTCCGGCAACTTTTCCGGCCACCATTTTCCGGCGGCCATTTCCGGCCACCTTTTTCCGGTGATATTTTCCGGCTACCGTCTCCGGCTGCCTTTTCCGGCAAAAAATTTCCAGCCACCGTCTCCGGTGACCATTTTCCGGCGACCACCTCCGGCCACCATTTTCCGACCACCGTTTTCCGGCAACCACCTCCGACCACCATTTTCCGGCGACCATATTCCGGCCACCATTTCCGGTGACCACCTCCGGCCAACATTTTCCGGCCAACATTTCCGGCGACCAAACAACTGTGAACTAATCAGTAAGTTCACAGTTGTCAACAAAACTACTAAGAACACAATCGAATCCGGCGACCACCAACTCCGGCGACCAAACAACTGTGAACTAATCAGTAAGTTCACAGTTGTTTAAGAACAAGTTCACAGTTGTTCTAAAACAAGTTTACAGTTATTCCAAGAACAAATTCAAACAAAAAAAAAAAAAAAAAAAAAAAAAAAAAAACTATTTTTTTTCAAGAACAAGTTCATAGTTGTAAGTTCGCAATTGTAAGTTTGCAATTGTAAGTACGCAATTATTTCAAAAACAAGTTTGCAATTGTAAGTTCGCACTTGTTCCAAGAACAAATTCACATTTATAAAAAAAAAATTACTATTTGTTTAAAAGAAAAAGTTCACAGTTGTAAGTTCGCAATTGTAAGTTCGCACTTGTTCCAAGAACAAGTTCGCACTTGTTCCAAAAACAAGTTCGCAATTGTTCCAAGAACAAGTTCGCAATTGTTTCAATAACAAGTTCGCACTTGTTCCAAAATCAAGTTCGCAATTGTAAGTTCGCAATTGTTTCTATAACAAGTTCGCACTTGTTCCAAAAACAAGTTCGCAATTGTAAGTTCGCACTTGTTCTAACAAGTTCACAGTTGTAAGTTCACAATTGTAAGTTCGCAAATGTAAGCTCGCAATTGTAAGTTCGCAATTGTTCCAATAACAAGTTCACACTTTTTCCAAAAACAAGTTCGCACTTGTTCCAAGAACAGCTTCACAGATGTTCTAACAACAAGTTCACAGTTGTTCCCAAAACAACTTCCTCTTTTTTTCAAAAAAAATTGCAGAATAGTGAATATTCCCAATACTATTACATGTTAATATCTTTTGAGTTGTGTAAAAGTAATCAATCAGCTATTTTTGAACTAATTAATGTAGAATATCATTAAATGACAATCATTATTCCCAATACTATTACAGTTAAAAAAAAAAAAAAAAAAAAAAACAACAAAAACAATCCCTTTTATAGACACATCCAACCTCTGCCATGCTCAACCATCACCATTCACCACCACTTCCCATCCCCAACATAACCATAAGAATCAAATTTAATTTTACAATATATCAAACTTGTCCAAAAGTCATCTAATCAAAAGAATAGCCGAATTTGAAATTCAACCACTTTACAAATACCAGAAACCTTAACAATACAATCAACAAATTCACAGTTGTACTCTCATTTCCCAAACAACAACAACAACAAAAAAAAAAAAACAACAACAACAACAACAAACAAACCGACTTTGAGGGAAGTCGCCGGAGCTAGCGGTGACCGAAGAAAGAGTGGGGGAGGGGTGACCGGTGACAGAGAAGGAGTTGCAGGTTCGCCATTGAGAGAGAGAGAGAGAGAGAGGTGAGGGCTAGATCTGTAATTGCCGGAGGTGGGGAGGGGTGAACGGAGATGGTGTAGGGGTGGCCGGTGACGGAGAAGGAGCTGCAGGGTCGCCGGGGTTAGGGGAGGGATGGGGTCGCCGGAGTTGGCCAGCGATGGTGAGATGGCTGGGCGATTTGGTTGAATCTGAACAGTTGGCCGGCTGGAGCTTGTTGGGTTGAGAGGGTGAGGGACGCATTTGGGTCGGGGAGGGAGGGTCGCCGAGGTTAGGTAGAATGTCGCCGGAGATAGGGGTAGCGATTTTTTTGGGGTTTTTTCCAGTTCGGCCGTCGGCCATATCTACGGCACCGGACATATTTTGGAAGATCCCAACGGTGGAAAGTAGCGTTTAGGTGTTGCGAACTCCCTACAGAAATTTGAAGACGATCCAACGGTTCAATCATCGGGAATCGTCATTTTTCTGGACGGTCCTGGGAGTGTGCAGATTTTCGAATTTGATTCGGCCGCCGGCCATATCTCCGGCGTAGGGAATTATTTTGACGATCCCAGCGGTGAAAAGGTGCGTATTGGTGATGCGCAAGTGATCCAAAAATTTGAAGACGATCCAACGGTTCAATAATCGGGAATCGCGTTTTTACAGTCCGAATTCTGGAGGTGCAGTTTTTTGTTTTTGATTCGGATTTTGGCATCTTGGCCGGAATTTTTCGACGGTTGTTGGCTCGTGGTTGTCGCCTAGAACTCCTCTAGGTTCAGCCATGGCTAAGGAGGGCGTTGGTACTGGGAGAAGGTCGCCGGAGATAGGGGAGATGAGGGGTCGCCGAAGGTGGGGGATGGAGGAGAGTGAAAACGCAGTGTGATGGTCGCCGGGGTTCGGAAATCGAGGGGAAAGGTCATCGGAGGTGAAGAGGAAGGGTCGCCGGCGATGGGGAAGGGAAAGGTCGCCGGAGGTGGCCGGATGGGGTCGCCAGAGGTGGGGATGGAGAAGAGAGAGAAAGCAGTGAAAGAAAGTAGAGAGAGAACGCAATTTGCGTCTGAATGTGAGGAGAGGGGAGGGGTTTCTGTTTTAATTGAAAATAAGGGGTAGTTTCGGGATTCTATAATTTTAATGGACTAGATGGGAATATTCAAAATATGCGTGGACTACATGGTAATATTAAAAATGTGCGTGGACTAGGTGGTAATTTAGCTTAGAATGGGGGACCCTAAGGTAATTTTCTCATAAAATATCGCCACTTTATCTTGTAAGCAAGATTTTGTAACCTTATTCTGTGCTCCTAGCATTGCTCGTGCAATAAAGGGTTAATTCCACTACTCAACTGTGAGGTGTAGATAAATTTCACGGCTTCCCTGAGATTTGATTTTGTGTCACTTTCCACCTTATGTCAAATTTATGCAAACAAAATATCTATTCCCGGGGAGGTTATGACTTCAAGAGTGAGACATATTTGGACCTCTTAGCTTTTGGCTTCATGGGCTTAATGACTGGGCTTGGCTTGTTGGGCTCAGCTCGATTTATTCCGTTCACAATCAAATACTCACGTGTCCAAAAAATAACTGAATACTTATTAAACTATGGTTAAAATTTAATACTCCCTCCGTCCCAAAATGATCATCTGTTTGACTATTCAAACTTTTTAAGAATAGCCATGTTTTTTTTATGCACTATTAAAATCTGTTTGACTATTCAAACTTTTTAAGGATAGCAATGTTTTTTTTTGTGCACTTTTAAAGCCTAGATTGTAGAAATAAGAAGAACTTTTTTGGACAATAAAACATGGCAAATGAAAAGATCATTTTGGGACGGAGGGAGTATTATCATGGAAAAAAAAAAGTTGGGAGTAGCCCTTGCCTTGGGTTCAAACCCCCTCCCCTACTTGTATTAAAAATGTTGTAATTTGGCTTTAAAAAAAAAAAAAAAAAAAAAAAAAAAAAAACACACACACACTAAAGCATATCCAGAACTTTAGTAAGCTGTCATGATTTCAACTGGCAGACAATAATGGGCTTTCTTTTCACTCTTCAGTCTACAGATGAGAAGCAATGGGCTTATAAGCCCAATTTTAAGATCATGGGCTTTCTGATTCTGGGCCTTCAGCCTCCATTTTACAGTCTGGCCACCAACCAAAAGAACTTGAAATTACAACATTCTATATTCTATATTAAGTAATTTGTTTTCGCCCTAATTTCAGTATAATTTTATTATGATATTTTCTTCGTCTCAAAATTAATGTTTAAATTTATTTTTAATTAAAAATAAATTTGATTTTACTTTTTTGTTATATATTTCGAAACAATGGTAATGCAAGACCACAATGAACAAATAAATAAATAAATAAATATACTTTTGTGAGAACATTGACAACTAGTAAGAGATACAATACTTTACATGGAAAAGAGAGAATAACAATAATACTCCATTCACCCATAATAAATACCCGCTCCATCTTAAAATAAATTTTTATATTTTATAATGAATGTGTAACAACCCGATTTTTTTATTATTATTTAATTGATTTAAATTATTTTAATTAAATAACAATTAAAGTTAATAAGTAATTAAGGAGGTGAGTTAAGTAATAAAGGGTTGGACTAAACTGGAATGGGCTCGGGTGGGTTAGCCCGAAGTTAAAATAATAGGTTAAGCCCAACTAGCAATTACCCGCAATATAAAAACCTTGAGTTAGTGAAATTAGGTTTTACTTCCTCTTTACCAAAAACAACAAAACCCTAAATCCCCCCACTACCCTATAGCAGCCGCCGGCCAAGATCAAGAGGGAGGAGGAGCTTCGACATTTTTTTTGGAAGATCAATCCAATCGTTCTCAAGGTAATGCTAAATCCTACTCTCCAAAAATTGTTTCATTGAATTCGGATTAATAAATCATAAGTTATGCATGTTTAAAGGAAATAATCGTTAGGGTTTTTGCATGCTAGTCAATTAATGGTGGGAATTTTAATGGTTAAATGCTTAGCTTTATTTTAAGTTGATTCTATGATCATGAAAGGGATGAATTCATATTTTAAGAAAGCTGTGAATAGTAATCTGCGATGAATAGTAAAATACGCTGTGAATAGTAAACTGAGTTTAAAAAGCTGTGAATAGTAATCTGCGATGAATCGTAATTTACGCTGTGAATAGTAAACTGAGTTTAAAAAGCTGTGAATAGTAATCTGCGATGAATAGTAATTTACGCTGTGAATAGTAACCTGAGTTTAAAAAGCTGTGAATAGTAATCTGCGATGAATAGTAATTTACGCTGTGAATAGTAAACTGAGTTTAAAAAGCTGTGAATAGTAATCTGCGATGAATAGTAATTTACGCTGTGAATAGTGAACTGAGTTGGGAATAGTGTTTCATGCGATTGATTAAAATCCTAAAAGCTATATAATTTGGGTGTTGATTCTTGATTGAGAATGTTAAGAATTGGGACAGAAAGTTAGTATTTTCGTTAAGTTTATAATGAAAAGAAAACATAATCGTTAAAAGAATTGTTAGAAGGTTAGAAAACTAACTTGAAAGGATGTGATAGTTACTTGGAAAACCTTGAAAGTTAGAAAGTTAACGGAAAGGAGGAAGATTAAAGATTTCAGTTAGTTTCCTAACGGGAAAGGACTAAACTGAAAAAGTTAAAGTTAAAAAGGAATAAAAAGGGGAAAACCTTTGAAGTCGAAGGACCAATCTGAAATTAATCCAAAGTTGAAGGACTAATTTATAATTAAACTAAAGTTGAAGGTCCAATCTGCAATTAATCCAAAGTTGAAGGACTAATTTGCAATTAAACTAAAGTTAAAGGACCAATCTGCAATTAATCTAAAAGTCGAAGGACCAAATTGCAATTAACCCAAAGTTGAGGGACCAAATTGTAATTAACCCAAAGTTAGAGGACTTAATTGCAATTATATCAAAGTTAAAGGACTGACTCGTAAATCAAAGTCAGAAACTTAAACGTAAGAAAAGAAGTAACGAAGTAAAGAAGTTAAAGCGCATCTCTCAGTTAACAAGGTAGAAATAGTTAACAATGTTGAGAATACTAAAGTAAATTACTCCGTGCCTTGTAGATTTGCACAGAGGGAAGATTGCAAGGAAAAGCAATTCAGGTAAGGGATTACGTTCCTTACAGTATTTGAACTCCTGTTTATTGGAATTCTGTATCTTTCTAAAGTTAGCTATCAGTATGGCATGATAGTATTTGAATGAACTCTGCGTTATTGAACGTTCCTTGAAAGAATCTATACTTAGTGATGTCCCCATCGATCTACTAAGTATCGAAGTTTGAAACTTGTATCACATACTTGTACCATGGTATGTTCTCATTTTAACTTGTAAGTTAACCACTTACTCGTTAAGGCATCCAATGTCCAGTTAGAAAAGACATTGACGGACAGTCCAGTTAGAAAAGACTCGTCCTTAAACTAGGGATTGCATGAGTGATCACATGCCTTCTCTCAGGAATTGTCTGATTACAAGGATGATTCTAGACCCCGAGCATATGTGTGTGGATACCATATATGTTACGACCCACACTATTGGCTGAAGAAGCTAGGTGTACGAATTGTACCTTTGGCATTGAGGTTATAATGTACGTTACCAAGGAATTGACGGAATTTGAATGAATCCCTTTGGATTGTAGTGCCATAATCCTTTGGAAGTAAAAATCTTAAAAGTAATAAGACTGTATTGTTCTGCAGTCTTGAATCCAAAAGTAACTGAACCTATCTTTGTAAAAGTTATTCATAGTATTCGTTCTGGTCGTCTCTCCTTAGTAACCGGAGAGGCCACGTATGAACTTACTGAGCATTCGTTCGCTCATCCCTTCTCTATAAATTTTGTTTCAGGATTTAAGTAGAAGGACAAGACAAGGAAAGCAGCCGTAGGAAGACGGTGAACTGAAGATTCTTAATTTAGTAGTTTAAGTACGGTTATTTAATTTGATGTAAGTCGAAGTACATTGATGGTTAGGGTTGTTACCTACCAAGACAAGTTTAAGTTACGCTTCCGCTATTGTTTTGAATTTATGGTTAAATAAGGGGCCGTTGTGAACCCTAAATTGAAGTATTTATTATTGTTATTTATGGATATTTAATGCCATTAAATGCTCAGATATTATAAGAAAATTCGGGGTGTTACAGTTGGTATCAGAGCAATGGCTTTAGGTTTATATGGGAGAATATAGAAGGAAGTTAAGACTATGAGGAGAAATAGTACTTAACGTAGATTGGACTTTAGAACTCTGATAAGGAAGATAGTACTTTTGGGGAAGTTACCATTTTAGGAAACTTACCTTTGAGGAGACTTTCTAAATTAGGAAACTTTCTAAGTTGGGAACTTTCCATTTATAGAAACTTACTATTTTAGAAAAGAACCTAAGATAAGAATTCCTCGAGAGATATGAGGAATATAAGTGAACACTTTGGTAGTGAAACTTGAAGGGTTACACGAAAATGTCATCCTTTTAAGTTGCTTATGCAATTGATGATTACAGTCACATACCTTTAAGTATATGGTACTGATAATAAGTTATGTCCTGATTGTAAGTTATGGACGGACTTAGAAGAAACATGAACGTGAACGTGAAACACAGAACAATTAAGAAAATAGTGATCCAGAGGTATACACTCAAGATTCGAAAGCTAAATGAAGAATTGGAAGTTCAAAAGGCAAGAGTGAATCCTACACTAGAGGAGTGAATGCGAGATAGGAAGACATTGCTAGACACTCGCAAGGAATCAGAAGAAATTAAGGAGATCATGATCCTAAATGAAAGGTACTATCATGGAACCAGAGAAGAAGTCAATGGTTTTACGAATTGAAAGACTTAAAAGGAAGAAAGAGCTAGGGAGTCAGAATCAACAACCCCCGTAGGCAATGAAGCGCCAAAGGAAGATAATTGGTAGCTGAAGAAGAGATCGAGGAAGTAGCAATTAACCTTGGGGACAATGAAGCTACCCCAATTGTAATTGATGATGATGAACCACCCATGGTACCAGTTCGTAGGTCCAGAGGTAGACCAAGAGACCTAAGAAGACTCCAAAGGAGCCTAGTGGAAGACCTAGGGGAAGGCCTAGGAAGGTGTTGTTCCATGATTGAAAAAGTGGAACATAAAGTTATTTTATGGGATTGATGATTTGTTCTAGTCTAGAGAGAAACGCTAGAATTTTGTTTTGCTTAGATTTATTCCAAAAGATTATTTGCAATAAAAGTTTGATTATTTTAAGCAAATGACTTTGTTGACTGTTCGTTCTTAAATAACTAAGCGGGTGAACTAATCTAGAACGAGAAAGTATTGGTCAAGTGAAAAGACCATGAGTATAATGGGCTTATTGAAACGGCCAAGTGAAATTAGTTTTGGTCTAGTGAAATGATCGAAATAAGAATAAAGTGACCTATTGAAACGGTCAAGTAAGAAAGAATAAATTGACCTATTGAAACGGTCAAGAGAAAGTAATTGGCTTAGTGAAACGGCCAAAGTGACCTATTGAAACGGTCAAGTAAGAAAGAATAAATTGACCTATTGAAACGGTCAAGAGAAAGTAATTGGCTTAGTGAAACGGCCAAAGTGACCTATTGAAACGGTCAAGTAAGAAAGAATAAATTGACCTATTGAAACGGTCAAGAGAAAGTATTTGGCTTAGTGAAACGGCCAAGTAAAGTTAATTTTGATCAATTGAAGCGATCGGAATAAGAATAAAATAACCTATTGAAACGGTTAAGTATAAAAGTAATAGGCTTAGTGAAACGGCCAAGTAAAGTTAATTTTAATCCATTGAAGCGACCGGAACAAGAATAAAATAACCTATTGAAACGGTTAAGTATAAGAGTAATAGGCTTAGTGAAACGGCCAAGTAAAGTTAATTTTGATCCATTGAAGCGATCGAAACAAGAATAAAATAACCTATTGAAACGGTTAAGAGTAATAGGCTTAGTGAAACGGCCAAGTGTGAATGAGAGTAGGTCTAGTGAATCGACATATGATTAATAAGTAAATTCTAGTGAAATGACTTCCCTAAGTAGAACTGGTCTATTGGAACGACCAGAAATCTAGTAGACCGATCTTTTGTAAAAGTTACGTCTTTTGGGGACGGCATATTTATGTGAAAGTATTAGGCATAGTACAATGCTTGGGTTGACGTGAGTAACTGTGTTAAATGTGCCAATTAACCTGGAACAAGTAAGAATGGTTTATTGAAACGACCAATGAAAGTGACTATGGTATATTGAAGGGACCTATGAAAATAGAAATGGTCTAATGAAGCGACCCATACGTCTAGTAAAGTTGAATAATGAAGATAGTGATGGTCTGTTGAAACGACCAGTGGTTTAGTGAATGACCTATAAATTGAATGTTAGTCTGTAGAGACGAGCTATAGTATGAGAGTGCGTGAAAAAGTCTCGTATTCATGATAACTAATGATAGTACCATATTATCCGGCAAGTGTTCGAAACGCCAGAGAGGCTAAGTTTTTTATGCTAACTCAAGGAAGTAGGACGGTGAACGACGATGGTACTAGATTCATCGAATTGCTAGAATTTACCCTAACACTCTTCGATGATGAAGCGCAAAAGGCTCGAGGATTTGAAGATGGTTTGAGCAACCGAATCCGATATAGAATCACTCCATTAATACTACAAACCTAGGATTAAGTGTTGGATAGGACGAGGATAGTGGAGAAAGAATCTGATAGTTATCGCAGTAAGCGAAAAGAGAAGAAGAGTCAACTAAGAAAGTGTCGACTGAATCTAAAGGAAGGCTACTGACGATCGCGAAAAGGAAGGTAGTACAAGTAAGTACCAGAATAAAGGCTACGGCAATAGAAATGATGGTAATAAGAACGACGTCAAAGGACAAGGTTCTGATAAGAAGTGCCAAATGATTGCTTGGCTAAGAATATGTATTTAATTCATGAGGCGTTAGAGAATTCTTTAGTTATGGGTATTCAAACTAGAGAATCGATCCCTATTACGTCTATATCTAGGAAGTGTCCTTTGAAAATGGACGAGGAAGAACTTGAGGTTGATCTCATTAGTTTAGGACATCGAAGAATTTGATGTAATCTTGGGAATGGACTATAGTTGACTGCATACCATGCCCATGTGGATTGTTTTAAAGAAAGAAGTCCACTTTAGATTACTATCTAGAGTAGAGTGATGTTCTCAAGGAACGAAACCTAGAACCCGATCGAACCTTATATCGGTAATGAAGGCTCGTAAGCTTTTAAAGAAAGGATGAGAAGGATTCTTGGCGTACATTGGTGATACGAGCAAGAAGGAAATAACCGTAGAATCACTTTCTGTGATTAGATATTTCAAGGACGTGTTTCCTGAGGATTTACCGGGAATACCTCCATAAGGAGAAGTAAAATTTTCTATCGATTTGGTACCTGAGACTTCACCAATATCGAAGGCGCCGTATAGAGTGGCTCCGTCAGAATTGAAGAATAAAAGGAGCAACTGTAAGAGTTGTTGGATAAGAGCTTGATTAGAACGAGTGTATCACCATGGGGTGCACCGGTATTAATTGTGAAGAAGAAGGATGATATAGCTAAGACAGCCTTTAGAACAAGGTATAGTCATTATGAGTTTGTAGTGATGCCGTGTGGGTTGACTAACGCACCGGCAGCGTTTATGGAACTTAAGAATAGGATATTTCAGAAGTTCTGGATAAGTGTGTGATTGTATTCATTGATGATATCTTGGTGTATTCGAGGACCAAGGAAGAACATGAAGAGCATTAAGGTTAGTACTGCAGATTTTAAGAGAGCAGAAGTTATATGTTAAATTCAAGAAGTGAGAATTCTGCATTCTTAAGACATGTGGTGTCAAAGGATGGGATTGTCGTGGATCCAACAAAGATAGAAGCTATTGTGGATTGGGAAAGACCAACTTCAGTAAGTGAGATCAGAAGTTTCTTAGGTTTGGCTGGCTACTATAGGAGATTCGTAGAAGGTTTCTCGAAGTTGTCAGTGCCATTGACGGGGTTAACTCAGAAAGGAGCAAAGTTTGTTTGGTCAGAAGAATGTGAAAGGAGTTTTGAGGAATTGAAGCGACGATTGGTGTCCGCACCAGTTCTTGCTTTACCGTCTGGATCGGATGGATTTGTAATATATAGCGATGCCTCGCTTAAAGGGCTAGGCTGAGTGTTGATGCAGAATGATAAGGTTATAGCTTATGCATCTAGGCAGTTGAAAGTACATGAGAAGAATTACCCGACCCATGATTTGGAGTTAGCGGCAGTAGTATTTGCCTTGAAAATTTGGACATTATTTGTATGGCGTGAAATGCCAGATTGTTACAGATCACAAGAGCCTTAAGTACATTTTCACTCAGAAGGAGTTGAACATGAGACAACGGAGATGGTTGGAGCTTCTCAAGGATTACGACTGTGAAATATTGTACCATCCTGGGAAAGCTAACAAGGTGGCAGATGCCTTAAGTAGAAAGAATCACGGAATGTTGGCGACGTTGATCTCTAAGGGGGTAAGTATGTGGAATGATGTCAAGGAGATGAACTTAGTGGTGAAGGTAAATGGATATTTGGCTAGATTGACGTTACAGCCTGCACTGTTGGGCAGGATTAAAGAGGCACAAGAGTTAGACGAGGAGAGAGAAGCTCTAATCGGAAATGGGCAAGCAAAGGATCTTCACATAGGTGAAGATGGAATTCCGAGGTACCAAAAGAGAGTATGAGTGCCGAACAATGACGAAATTAAGAGAGAGATACAAAGGGAAGCTAAGTCCACGATATGTGGGACCGTTCGAAATTCTCGACAAAAATCGGAGAAGTGGCTTACCGATTGGCGTTACCGCCAGTGTTAGCTGGAGTACATAATGTGTTTCAGGTCTCCATGCTAAGGAAGTATATACATGATCCGAGTCATGTGATAAAATACAAGCAGTTAAGAGTTCGGGCAGATTTGACGTACGATGAACGACCAATCAAGATCGTCGACAGAAAAGACGAGGTCATAAGAAAGCGTACGGTTCCCTATGTAAAAGTGCAATGGAGCAATCACTCAGAAAGATAAGCGACATGGGAACAAGAAAGTGAAATGCGCGAATTGTACCCGGACATCTTCTCGGATAAAGAATTGTCAAAGTTTGAGGACAAACTTCTTTTAAGGGGGTAAGAATGTAACAACCCGATTTTTTTATTATTATTTAATTGATTTAAATTATTTTAATTAAATAACAATTAAAGTTAATAAGTAATTAAGGAGGTGAGTTAAGTAATAAAGGGTTGGACTAAACTGGAATGGGCTCGGGTGGGTTAGCCCGAAGTTAAAATAATAGGTTAAGCCCAACTAGCAATTACCCGCAATATAAAAACCTTGAGTTAGTGAAATTAGGTTTTACTTCCTCTTTACCAAAAACAACAAAACCCTAAATCCCCCCCACTACCCTATAGCAGCCGCCGGCCAAGATCAAGAGGGAGGAGGCTTCGACATTTTTTTTGGAAGATCAATCCAATCGTTCTCAAGGTAATGCTAAATCCTACTCTCCAAAAATTGTTTCATTGAATTCGGATTAATAAATCATAAGTTATGCATGTTTAAAGGAAATAATCGTTAGGGTTTTTGCATGCTAG
This sequence comes from Campanula takesimana, assembly GCA_026119855.1. Lineage (NCBI taxonomy): Eukaryota > Viridiplantae > Streptophyta > Magnoliopsida > Asterales > Campanulaceae > Campanula > Campanula takesimana. The sequence continues at coordinate 281,049 of JAOWBW010001034.1, read as the reverse complement.
TCAATTAATGGTGGGAATTTTAATGGTTAAATGCTTAGCTTTATTTTAAGTTGATTCTATGATCATGAAAGGGATGAATTCATATTTTAAGAAAGCTGTGAATAGTAATCTGCGATGAATAGTAAAATACGCTGTGAATAGTAAACTGAGTTTAAAAAGCTGTGAATAGTAATCTGCGATGAATAGTAATTTACGCTGTGAATAGTAAACTGAGTTTAAAAAGCTGTGAATAGTAATCTGCGATGAATAGTAATTTACGCTGTAAATAGTAAACTGAGTTTAAAAAGCTGTGAATAGTAATTTGCGATGAATAGTAATTTACGCTGTGAATAGTAAACTGAGTTTAAAAAGCTGTGAATAGTAATCTGCGATGAATAGTAATTTACGCTGTGAATAGTAAACTGAGTTTAAAAGGCTGTGAACAGTAATCTGCGATGAATAGTAATTTACGCTGTGAATAGTGAACTGAGTTGGGAATAGTGTTTCATGCGATTGATTAAAATCCTAAAAGCTATATAATTTGGGTGTTGATTCTTGATTGAGAATGTTAAGAATTGGGACGGAAAGTTAGTATTTTCGTTAAGTTTATAATGAAAAGAAAACATAATCGTTAAAAGAATTGTTAGAAGGTTAGAAAACTAAGTTGAAAGGATGTGATAGTTACTTGGAAAACCTTGAAAGTTAGAAAGTTAACGGAAAGGGGGAAGATTAAAGATTTCAGTTAGTTTCCTAACGGGAAAGGACTAAACTGAAAAAGTTAAAGTTAAAGAGGAATAAAAAGGGGAAAACCTTTGAAGTCGAAGGACCAATCTAAAATTAATCCAAAGTTGAAGGACTAATTTATAATTAAACTAAAGTTGAAGGTCCAATCTGCAATTAATCCAAAGTTGAAGGACTAATTTGCAATTAAACTAAAGTTAAAGGACCAATCTGCAATTAATCTAAAAGTCGAAGGACCAAATTGCAATTAACCCAAAGTTGAGGGACCAAATTGTAATTAACCCAAAGTTAGAGGACTTAATTGCAATTATATCAAAGTTAAAGGACTGACTCGTAAATCAAAGTCAGAAACTTAAACGTAAGAAAAGAAGTAACGAAGTAAAGAAGTTAAAGCGCATCTCTCAGTTAACAAGGTAGAAATAGTTAACAATGTTGAGAGTACTAAAGTAAATTACTCCGTGCCTTGTAGATTTGCACAGAGGGAAGATTGCAAGGAAAAGCAATTCAGGTAAGGGATTACGTTCCTTACAGTATTTGAACTCCTGTTTATTGGAATTCTGTATCTTTCTAAAGTTAGCTATCAGTATGGCATGATAGTATTTGAATGAACTCTGCGTTATTGAACGTTCCTTGAAAGAATCTATACTTAGTGATGTCCCCATCGATCTACTAAGTATCGAAGTTTGAAACTTGTATCACATACTTGTACCATGGTATGTTCTCATTTTAACTTGTAAGTTAACCACTTACTCGTTAAGGCATCCAATGTCCAGTTAGAAAAGACATTGACGGACAGTCCAGTTAGAAAAGACTCGTCCTTAAACTAGGGATTGCATGAGTGATCACATGCCTTCTCTCAGGAATTGTCTGATTACAAGGATGATTCTAGACCCCGAGCATATGTGTGTGGATACCATATATGTTACGACCCACACTATTGGCTGAAGAAGCTAGGTGTACGAATTGTACCTTTGGCATTGAGGTTATAATGTACGTTACCAAGGAATTGACGGAATTTGAATGAATCCCTTTGGATTGTAGTGCCATAATCCTTTGGAAGTAAAAATCTTAAAAGTAATAAGACTGTATTGTTCTGCAGTCTTGAATCCAAAAGTAACTGAACCTATCTTTGTAAAAGTTATTCATAGTATTCGTTCTGGTCGTCTCTCCTTAGTAACCGGAGAGGCCACGTATGAACTTACTGAGCATTCGTTCGCTCATCCCTTCTCTATAAATTTTGTTTCAGGATTTAAGTAGAAGGACAAGACAAGGAAAGCAGCCGTAGGAAGACGGTGAACTGAAGATTCTTAATTTAGTAGTTTAAGTACGGTTATTTAATTTGATGTAAGTCGAAGTACATTGATGGTTAGGGTTGTTACCTACCAAGACAAGTTTAAGTTACGCTTCCGCTATTGTTTTGAATTTATGGTTAAATAAGGGGCCGTTGTGAACCCTAAATTGAAGTATTTATTATTGTTATTTATGGATATTTAATGCCATTAAATGCTCAGATATTATAAGAAAATTCGGGGTGTTACAGAATGACTATCTTCTTAAATAATTTTGTGTTTAACTGTCTTTCACAATTGTTCCCACATTTTATTATATGTATTTGTAAAATTAAAAGTTTAGAAATAGATGCGCTCAAAAAAAATAAGTTTAAAAGTTGATGACAAAAATATTCATAGTCTTCTTTATTAATTTAAATGCTCAAAGTATATTTATTTGTGAGAGGTGAATTATTTTATTTCCTGAAATAAGACAAATAAATCTTGAAAATCTATTTCCTTATCACATATCAATGATTGTGGTTGATGACGAGCGGGCAAGTTTCATTAAACTATTATTTGGTCCGTTGATTCCTCAAAACGTGACCCATTGTAACTTAGGTTGAAGAGTGTCCCCTCTATCGTGGGATTTATTAAATAAGAAAAACAAGAGGGCGGATCATTACGGATTTTGAACCGGATTTGAGGAAGTCTATTTGTGAGACGGTTTTACACATAAGACATGTTTTGTTGAGAGAGGAAATGAGATTGTCCCCCTCCACCCCGCCTATAAGGGGGCAAACCATTTGCTCTCTCAACGAGACTCGTCTCAAATAAGTTTTTGTCTTCGGATATAGAGTTAAAGGTATATCAATTGAGATTTGATATTTCAATTATATTAGTTTTGGGTTCAAAGTTAATAATGTTAGTCAGTTAATTTTTTTGATAAAATTGTTTAAAAACTCGGTCAAGTCATTACGTGCCTTACACATGTAACTTTAGCTGACGTTATTTAAATTTAAAATTCCCAATTTACCATTCATTCCATATCCTAAATTGACAAAATTCTAACTGTGACCTTCAAATTAGAAACACTCCGTAAGTTTGGACCCCAATTTAACTCAAAGCTTGAACCTGTATTGTCATTTTATCCTAAGTAATGTTGACCAATTTTAACTAAATCACACCAATTCAACAATGAAAACATGCACACTTTCATCGTGTCTATTACCCGCCCGCCCGCCCACCCACCACATGTTTAAACCATACACAGTGCGTTAATTACACATACCCTCACAATGAAAGACGTTCATCCATACTATTTATCATTTGCTCGTCATACCTTTAAACAACCACCACCATAGTGTTAGACAATTATCTCACATCTACCAAAGAGAAAACATGTACCCGTATATAGACTTGGGGTACTACTCTCCTAATCACCAATTGGTTTTAAGGTGGAACCTCCAACACAGTCCATTGTCAACCCAATTCAGCATCTCCCTACTTCTTACCCCATCTCTAATTCTAAGACATAGTACTTAATCGTTGTGACATCAACCTCGTAAATGAATTATATACTCATAAATGGATTTATTAACCAACTCACTTAATTTCGAAACATTAAATCTTCATTCCAAATTTGCTTTTTCATTTTCTCTTTGATAATAATAGTTGATTATAAATTTATAGGCAAATGGTTCATTTTTTATCATATGCCTTAAAAAAAGCATGTTAGAAAACCCGTCTATCTAATAACCAAGACGTTTTTCAAACAACAACATATAATTGGAATTTAGATATTGCACTTATAGTATGCATAACATTTATAAAAGAAAAATAAATTACATTTTTTAAATCTAAGGCTCAACGCAAAATATTATCCGTTGTGGGATTTCTCAAATACCGAATGGAGGCAATTTCCAAGTTGTACTTGGAGTATGATTCGTATGTCTCAAAATTTCAATCAAATATCTCATTCTTGTAGTTTTGAAAAGGGCAAATTGCAATTTAGTTACCTGAGTTTGTCATCATGTTTCAATTGGTTATCCAGTTTGTGTTTGTTACAATGTGGTTATTGAATGTGTCTTTTTGTTGCAATCAGATGTAATTTTCGTTGAACTGTTTAAAAACTAACGAAAATGGATGAGAAATGTAACAAGCTTCTTTCAAAATTGAAATAATCATCCCTATAGTTCAAAATATCCCATTAACCCCCTAGCTTTTAATAAATGTCAGAAAACTAACATAATTTGGCATTGTGCTAGTTAGTTCTTGCTCATCCAAAATACTACAGGCTAACCACATCCATTTTCTCAGTTAAAATAATGATATTTTTAGTTTGAAAAATAATACTTTAATTAAAATCTAAAGAAAAAAAACCAGTACCCAACCGACACCACAAGCACCACAAGCCTACCACCGGCAGCAACCAGAATCACCATCAATCTCCTTGTACTGGTAACCTCCATCTATGTCAGTATGTACACCATCATCAACAGTCTCAACACAAACCATCAACCTCCAACTCCAAAATCTTCAAAACCCAATCAAACACAGATATCACTTAAATCTTCAAATTCATAAACTCACACACGCACAATGATTAAAAAACCCAGATTTGAAACCCACAAATGACTTTAAAACAAGATTCAACAGATCTGAAATTAAAAGGAAAAAAAAACAATGTTGGTTACAGATTCAAAATGACAGTTCACATATGGTTTAAGAAGGAGAAGAGAAAGAAATCTGAAAATTTTCAAAATCAGAACATGATCGTGGTCGGAGCAGAAGGTAACGATGGTGGTTTCAATAGGGAAATGAGAACGGAAAAGGAGCAGTGAATGGGAGATGGGGTTTGGCCGGTGAAAGTCGTGCTTGCATACAGAAGGAGGTAGAACGGTGCCGAAGATGAAGCATGTGACGCTGACTGGTGAGGGACAATTGGGCGGGTTTGGGTAAGGGGTGATGCCGCCAGGGGAAGGGGATGGGGAGGGCTCATAGATGGACTGATCGAGGCGCTAATGTGTGTTTGACAGGGAGGTAGGGGTGTTCACGGTCCGGTTCGGTCCGGTTTTTGTCAAAAATTTATAAAAACCGAGACCGGACCAATACTACGGTTCTACGAAAAATTAGAACCAAAACCAAACCATTGCATGTAAGAACCGAAACATTGGTTCAGTTCCGGTCTGGTTTCGTTACATTTTTCTCAAGAAGAAAAACCATAAAAAAGAACATTACCTAAACACGTGAATGGAGACTTAGTTTGGATGAAAAAGAGAAAAAAATTCTAATATGTGAATGCAAGTACTACTGCTTCATGGCTCATGCAAAATAAGTTCACATCCAAAAGTGAAATTATTTGGGCTAGTAGCCTAGTACCATTAGCACTCACTCCAGAGTGCACTGTTACATATACATATATATATACATATATATATATATATATATTCTGTTGGTCCGGTCCGGTCCAAACCGATGTTGAAATTTTAAGAATCGGGACCGAACCAAAATATCGGTTCTTAAAAAAGTTGGAACCAGAACCAAACCAAACAAATTGGTTCGGTCCGGTTTTCATTGATCCGGTCCGGTTTTGTTGGTCTGGTCCGGTTCCAACTTTTTTTTGCTCACCCCTACAGGGAGGGCTGCTAATACGTTGGAAGAGGATATGGGAGTTAGGGTTTAATTTTACATTTCAAGTCCTTATTCATTGAAAATAAATTTAGACATTTAAGTTTCCTAATTATGATTCTATGTAAAATGCTTTTTTGAAGCCTTGTTCTATGTAAAATGTTAAAAAAAAAAAAAAAAAAAAATTAAGAATGGAAAATACAATTTCTAACTCAAAGTTTTAGCTCTTAATGAGGGGGTGTAATGAAATATTTTAAACTGTATGGTTAATCATTGCAATTTTGAAAGAAGTTAGTTACACTTTTCATCCATTTTCTTTAGTTTTTGAACGGTCCAACGAAAATTACATCTAATTGCAACAAAAAGACACATTCAATAACTAAATTGTAACAAACACAAGCTGGATAACCAATTGAAACATGATGACAAACTCATGTAACTAAATTGCAATTTGCCCGTTTTGAAAATGAAACATCTACTCGTATTTGGGGCAAAACTTCAATCTTTGAGAAATGTCTCTCTTTAGTATTGTGAATAAATATGATTTTTAGTTTGTTCAAAAAAAAAAAAAAAAAAAAAAAAAAAAAAAAAAAAAACAGGTTTCACTAAGTTGTGCTCCCATCTCTCTCCATTTCCGCGTTCACGTTTTCAAATTTCAACGTTCCTCTCTTTCTCTCTCTATATAAAACACACTTTCTCTCTCTTCATTCATATTTCGAAATTCAAAGAACACAAACATGAATCCCACCACCCTCTTCCTCCCCTTCCTCCTCTTCATCGCACCACTTCTTATCCAATCCCAATCCCCCAAACCCCAGCTGCCGGCGCCGTCACCGGCCTCCGCCGCCTGCAACGGCATATTCCTCTCCTACAGCTACACATCCGGCTCCCGAATTCCTCCCGTCCTAACTTCAAACCCAACCCAACAGCCTTACCGGTTCAAATCCACCCTCACCATCATCAACAACGGCGCCGATGAGCTCAAGTCATGGCGGGTCTTCGTCGGGTTCAAGCACGACGAGTTCCTGGTCTCTGCTTCCAATGCTGTGCTTGCTGATGGGAATAGTGTTCCGGGTCGGGTTGGGAACGGGACGTTTTTCGCTGGGTTTCCTAGTACTGATCTGAAAACTGCTATTGAGACTGCCGGAGAAATTACTCAGATGTCTGCGCAGATTGATTTGGTCGGTACCCAATTTGGAATTGGACCGCCTGGTGTTCCTATGCCGGATAATATCACTCTTGCTAATGATGGATTTGTTTGCCCAACACCCACAATGCAAGGTATTCCCCTTTCTTAATTTGGTTTTATGAATTGTGAATTTGGGTTAATTTTGATGGATTTATTGTGTTTATGTTGATTAATTTCTGATAATATTTGTATTTTGGGGAATATTTGATTGATTAATCTAAATCTTTGTTAAATTTATCGTCTTTGAAATGGGAATTCTGGTATTAAGACTTGAGTGAGATGCTGCAATATATTTGGAGTCATTTGAAGTTTGTGAAGATGAAGTCAATCTGTAGTGCTTGTTCAAATTTGACAATCAACTCATAACTACAATGCCGGTCCCAAAATGAATGCCGATCGATCAAGAAAGAGATTGAACATTCATTTAGGGACGGGGGTAGTAGTTCTGATTCGATTTAGAACATGTGATCAAAAAAATCATCTTCTTGATCATCTTATTCAATGATAAGTTATAAATCAAATCAGATGAGATATCAGTGAAACTAGCGTAATGAAATACTTCTGAATGGATGTCAGTGCTTCCATGAAAATGTTTGTATGTTTTCCTCATAAGAGTATTGATGATTATACGCATCTCCGCGTTTTTTGTGTTTAATCTAGCTCAGATTTCCCAAAGCCGTGTTAACATGTTGTAATTCCAATTAGATTTAGTATCTTTAATCGTATCTTGTCTTTCTGATCATTATTCATTATGTTCAACTGATATCATGCCTTCTGCTAGTTTTCTTGTCAGTTGTCACAATCCACCGATTTTGTGGCAAGCTTTGTAGATTATTCATATGGTCGCTTTCTGATTTTTTTCAGGGAGGAGGGAGATGCAAGTTTGTTGTACACCAGACTTGAACGCTAACACCACCACCATCATACCCGAAGAATTTTTGCCACGCCAAGATGGTGATCTAACAATCATGTACGATGTTTTAAGAACGTACGATTCAAATTACTGGGCAGAGGTCACAATTTCAAACCAAAATCCCTTAGGCCGCCTCGATAACTGGAACTTGAGTTTTGATTGGATGAGAGATGAGTTCATCATGGCCATGAGAGGGGCCTACCCTTTCGTTCGTGATTCATCTGAATGTATATTTGGGAGACAAGGCCAAGTCTATCAGCAGCTCGACTTCTCCACTGTATTGAACTGCGAAAGAAGACCAACACTAATCGACCTCCCTCTTGAAATGACAAACAATACCGATCTCGGAAACTTACCTTTTTGTTGTCGAAACGGGACCATTTTGCCCCCGACAATGGACCCTAGCAAGTCGACTTCAAAGTTTCAGATGAATGTGTTCAAAATGCCACCGGATGTGAACCGGTCCGAACTTACTGTGCCCCAAAACTGGAAGATTGAGGGCCGGTTGAACCCTGACTATAAATGTGGGCCCCCAGTTCGGGTTAGCCCGAGCGAGTTCCCGGGGCCCTTCGGGTTGACTACAGAGACAACTGCAGTTGCCAGCTGGCAAGTCGTGTGTAACATCACTCATGCAAAGAGTACAAGTCCGAGATGTTGTGTTTCCTTTTCGGCTTACTATAACGAGTCGATTATCCCGTGCCCGACTTGTGCATGCGGTTGCGTGAAAAATGCGGGACGGACATGTAGCACGACTTCTCCGGCTTTGTTTCTTCCGTCCCAAGCACTTCTTGTTCCGTTTGAGAATCGAACTAAATTATCTACTGCATGGGCTGCCCTTAAACATCGGTCCGTCCCGAACCCGTTACCTTGTGGAGATAACTGTGGGGTTAGTCTTAACTGGCATTTACTGACGGACTTTAAAGGCGGGTGGTCCGCGAGGTTGACCCTCTTCAACTGGGAAGACAGTTCATTCGCGGACTGGTTCGTTGCAGTCGAACTGGACAGAGCCGGAGTTGACTTTGAAAAAGTCTACTCTTTTAACGGAAGCACCATCCCTAACAATGGAGTCAACAATACCGTATTCATGCAGGGTCTTCCGGGGCTCAACTATCTTGTTGGAGAATCGGACGGGCTGAACCCGGAAAAGGACCCACGGGTACCTGGTAAACAACAATCGGTTCTCTCGTTTAAGAAGAATAATATGCCGGATATCGACATAGTTGGTGGGGCCGGGTTCCCGACTCGGGTGCTCTTTAATGGGGAGGAATGCGCGCTCCCCAAGGTAATCCCGACTAATGGCTCGCGTAGATTCAGCTCGGGTGCAGTTTTGTCAGCTGTACTTGCAGTCATTGTTCTGATGATGATGTTGCAATAGCAGCAACAGCCATGGATGAGGGATTGGGAGCTTTTGTGTTTTGTAGATTTGTTCATTCTTTCTGGTATTATTATAGTACGATTTTGAGCAATATAACTCAATACAATAGTGTTGTATAATATGAAGTACGTATATGACTTTTTTCAACCGTTGGATCAGTTCTGGTAAAAACTTGTCGAGATTATGTTATACTTGTTTGTAAGCTAAAACTGTAAACAGACTCCGAACCAAAAAATGTCAAACAAGGTCAAGATCTAGAATTTCTTAAGCAAACAGAGGTCAAACGTACTCCCTCAGTATCGACATGTATGTCTAATATTTTTCCAAGATAAATACTTTGTTTGTCTGTCCCAAAAAGATAGTAATATTTTTTTTCGCTGTTATTGCGAACAAACTTTGAACAATAATTTTAAGTTGATTTAGTTGTCCAAATAAAATCTAAAACTTGTTATTGATACACCATCAACGATACTGTCAATAGCAAGTTTTAGATTTTCATTAAAACAGCTAAATCAACCTAAAATTATTGTTCAAAGGTCATTCGCAATAACAACGAAAAAAATATAAAGATTTTTTTGGGACTGAAGGAGTATTTATTTTTGTCTCAAAATGCTTTTTTACCAAAATCAATTCACGGTTTAGTGGATCACAAAACAATTGTATCTTTTTCACTAAACTTTAACATGAATAATACTAGGGGCACAAAAAGTCACAAAATCTTGCTCACAAAATCGTAGGTGTAATAATTTAATTGGTGTTTTTAATTAGAGTGTGGCATGTCCATTATCGATGCAACAAATAAAATATCGCCACCTCATGTTGTGAGCAAGATTTTGTGAGCTTATTTTGTGCCCCTAGCATAGCATTGCTCCTTTAACATTTTCAAAATGTCTCTTAGACATACTGACATAATTGGAGAATAATACTCCCTCCGTCCCCGAAAGATAGGATAGCATTGCTCCTTTAACATTTTCAAAATGTCTCTTAGACATACTGACATAATTGGAGAATAATACTCCCTCCGTCCCCGAAAGATAGTACACATTGTTTCGTTGTTACAACGAGAAAACTTTGAGCAGTTATAAATGCTACATATAATTATGTTAATGTGAATCTAAAAATTGATATTAATAGTATTTATAATGGTATATCAAAAACAATTTCAAAAATTTAATTAGAATAATTAAAAGTAGCCTTAATTATTACTCAAAGTTCCTTCGTAAAAGCCATGAAAATAAGTGGACTATCATTCTGAGACAGAGGGGTACTCCGTATCAATATAAACTCTTGACATAATCCGACAAACATTTTCCATCGTCCAATTAATCAGTCAATGCTCAATAGTCTCAGCTTTCTATTGTGTCATTACCAGCTTGAATATACATTGTGCAAAATCTTGAGAAACTTGTGAACAACAAAAAAATTACAGAAAAAAAAAAAAAACACAAAAAATTGTCAGACAATGATGTTGATAAAAATAAAATTAAACCTGTACACAAATGTCAATAATCCAGGAAGTTGCAAGAAAAAAAAAAAAAAAAAAAAAACATCACCTTTGTGTTATTCAAACCTTAGACCTAGAGAAAAAAGACTTCAAATTTGCAGAATACCCACAAACCCCTTTCACAAGGCAGCCAAACTAAAACATGCTTTGTTAAATATTGCCTACCCTAAAAGGCTAAAGCAGTCAAAAATGTCCGCACTTACGCCTTTGCATAATGTGCAACCGTATCACAGCACAAGGTTTTTTTTTTTACCTTTATAAACCACGAGAAAAGTATTCACAGTAAGATATGAGAGTGGAATCAAGATTACGGTATTTGGCAAGTTGATCATATAATGAACCGCATTTGCCTTCCGTCTAAGATTTGTAGTCCGAATTTCGGGAGAAAGTGTTGTATGTACAGCAAGAATGCATATCTCGTGAAGAGGCTCGAGCATATAGTGGGCCCTACACGGGTAGATTATCCAATGGATATCCATCAAAGCCAAACTCGCTATCGGCCGATCCAATGCCTTCTTGCTGCCAAACAAGAGAAAGATTTGAATCTTGAGAAACCAATAATTAGGTGAAACTACTATAAAGAGAAAATAATGCAAGCGTCGAATGGTTAACACATGTACTCCCTCCATCCTATAACAAGGGGTTACTTCAATTGAATCTGCGGGAATTTAAAAAATAAGTAAAGTACTAACATTGATAGTGGAGAATGGGTTGTAAGTATTAAAAGTAAAGTACGAGAGAGAATGTGGGGTAGTAAATAGTAAGTGGATTGTTGTTATGAGTGGGCGAGTGTACCCTACTGAATAGAAAAGTATTTTTGAATTTCCATTTTGGGTTACTACTTAGTAACCTTTGTTATGGGAAGCCCAAAAGAGAAATACGTAACTTTTATTATGGGGCGGAGGGAGTAGGTTTTATTGCCTACCGGTGAGACCTACAAAAGCCTAACCAACCAATCAACAGCCACCAACTGATTGTGTATCCAAATCTTTTTGCATCCCATGTTGTCTCCTTAATATACTTGCAATAACATGAATAATAGGTTTGAAAAGAGGTATGGCTAAGATAGAAATAATGATTTTTGAGTTGAAACCCCATTGTTTACACTGAAATGAACTAGCAGAATGATTTCAGGGAAATCTATTAATGCAAAGGTTTATGGAGTACGAAGTACTTTTAATTTCTCATGTTTGGATAATGTACAAAAAATTGGACCAAGGTAGCAATCACAAGCAAGTCATTTTACTAGAAGGAACATCGGTAATACTTTAATAAGTAAATAAACGAGAGGGAGAATAACGAGTTTTTTTTTTCAACTTGTAGAACTCAAATCCAAAGGTCACTCTTCAGAATATGGGGTGAGTTCCTTTCACTTGCAGAATACTCCCTCCGTCCCAGATTGATAGTCCCATTTGATTTTTAATGGTCAAAGTTCACTTGTGTTGACCATTAAAAATCAAATGGCACTATCTTTTTGGGACGAAGGTAGTATGTAATAGTTGACTCGTTTGTTTCGGAGAGCTAAACATGAAAAATCTAAAAAGCATTTGCTCAAGATCAATTCCATGTAAAATATGAACCTAGAACAAGAAAAGGGGAGAGAGAGAGAGAGAGAGACCTGCTTGAGAAGTGCACTCATGAGGTCCTCCTGACCAAAATTTTCAGCAAACAGTGTATTTTGACATCTAACTTCCGGAAACCTTTCAGACTTGACCCTCAACCCATTGTCACCAAAAAATGAATTAATTTGTTGGCCTATGATTGCACCACTGCGGGGCCCACCATCTTCCCCTACCGAGAACACTGGTTTGCCAATACCCGAGTTTCGATTCTGCCCGATCTTCTGACCAGGAAAGCTTTGTTGAAGTAAAACCGAAGGCGGCACATCATGACTTCCTTGCATATTTGTATGTTGATGTTGGGAAGCATCAAAAGTCAATCCAACATTTTGTAAGCCCCAATCTTGAGATTTATGCTGATTCAACTCGTTAAAAATATCATAACTCGGAATAATCCCCCTACTTACTTTGACTTCCGAGTTGACTTCCTCGTGGAGCCCACCTTTCGATGAGAGAATAGGGAAGCCGTTTCCTGGCAATACCTGGTTTTGACTCCCTGAAAAGTCAACTATTGAAGAAGATTGTGAGACGGGATTGTATCCGGTCCCTCTAACATTGTCACCCAAACCATTCCGTGCCAACATAGCCTGCCTTGACTGAGGTTGACCCATTGGTATTAATAACGGGCCATTTTGACTTCCGTGTGAATTTACTTGATTGCCCCCAAAGGAGTGAGCGGATTGGTGCAAATTGGCAAGTTGTTTTGAATCCATATTTGTTGGGATCCCGTGCAATAAATTCATCTGCTTACTACTATTATTACTGACCGGGTGTCCGTCCCCAAAATGAAACTTTGGATTTTCGAAGCTAAAAAGATTTCTTTGATCGAGTGGCATGGATATGGGAGACTTCGCGCCGGGCCTACCGAGAGCTTGGAGATTGGCTAGACTTTGAGCCTGGATTTGACCCGTAGCCGCTAGAGCTTGAAGATCAAGGCCGTTTAGAGAGGACATGGATCCAAACGACGGGTCTGTGGGACCCATGAAAGGGTTATTTAGTCCACCTTGGTGTTGTGATCCGCTTAGTCTTCTGAGATAAAGGCGGTATTTCTGCAGCAAATGCTTGTTGTGAGTGCTCGCCAAAGGAGGGTGGGAAAGAAACGTCTTCAATACATACAAGTCAAAATGGTGAAATTGCATTTATTCATTTAATTTCAGCTAAAAAAAAAAAAAAAAGACCTTGTCCGCAAAAAAATATTCACATTTTAAAAGTCAAACTCTTAAAGATATGACTTTACTTGCTCTTACTTTTTTCAAAATGGCACTAAACTTTTTTGCGAGGAAGACAGGTATGATATATGTGATTAATTTGATTAAAAGATCCCACTGTGGGTAACAAGAAATTTACCTGAAGGTGGCTGGCAACATTTTCTCTCGTGAGTCCCGGAACATTCATCAACTCGAGAATCTTTTTAGGAACAGCCTCTGTATAGATAGAAAAATTATAAAAATTAGATGAAATAAAATGTAATCGAGTCTCCATTTGCTTCATGAAACATAACTTTCAAAATAAATTTAAAAAATAAAAAGTTCAGTGTAAAAGTGTTCTTCTCTACTGTGTTTTTCCAGCACATTCAAATATCTGGGCCCAATAATATTTAACACAGCTCATTCTTTAGTAAAACCTTCTTCAACAACCATAGAAAAATGGACCATTTTAAGTTGATTTGCCAAATATTTTGCTAAAGCCACATTTTCGTGAAACTAGGAAATTCGATAAACGATGAAAAAAGCTTTATGTAATGATAATGAAAATTACTCCCTCTGTATTGGAAATTATGTCTCATTTTGATTTTTTATGGTCAGCATAAATGAACTTTGACAGAACATTGGTGTCAATATAATGATCACACAGAAATTCTAAAAATTGTTATTGATAAATCACTTACTGGTTTATCAATTACAGTTTTTCGAATTTTACTAGAATGATTAGATCGACACCAGTGTTTGGTCAAAGTTTAATTGTGTTGACCATAAAAAGTCAAAATGGGACAAAATTTCAGGGACAGATGGAGTATGAAACTAGGAGAAAGTGTCATACTATCGATTCCAAGTTGATTAACAGCTCCAACAAATTGTTGATGTAGTTCGACCGACCAAACCACTCGAGGCTTCTTCAAAGAAGACGAATCATCCCTTTCTTCACCTTCACCTTCATCTTCCTCATCCTTCCTTCTCTTTGAGCTACTTTTCCAATTCCCTTCATTTGCTGATGAAGAGTAATCCGCATCTTCATTCGTCTTTTGTTGTCTATCCCCATCCTCCACGCTTCCCGATGGCTCTAAATCTTTCCACTCGTGCTTCCTCTTCCGAACCACGTGTTGCCATATATTTCTCAAAGCCTCGATCCGTACCGGTTTTATTAAGTAGTCGCATGCACCATGAGTAACCCCTTTCATCACAACGCTTTTACTATCATCGGCCGACATCACTGCATCATAGGTCAAATCGTTGACTATGATAACCAAAAACTTAACAAAATAGGACTTGAGTGTAAAAAGTTCTTAACATTGGGGATATTTGAATATAGACGTTAATTAGAGGTGAAAGCGAAAAATGAATGGAACGGTGAACTTACTGATGACTGGGAGATCCATTTCGAGCCCGATGTGCTCAAGAAGCTTGAAACCATCCATATCCGGCATATGAACATCGCTAATAACAATATCAAACCCATTTTTGTTCTCCCTCAATAAAGACAAAGCAACCTCTGCTCTATTGCATTTGGTAGCTGCAAAATTCATCACCAAAAAATAATACTTAGTTTAAAGACTTTCTGGTAAAAGTGGTCTGCTCATACCATTGTTTTATGCCTGAAAATGATTCACAATTACAAGTCTTCGCTCAAATCTTACAGCATATAAGGTGTTGTGTGAGTATATACTCCCTCCGTCACATAATCAATGTCGCACTTTCCTTTTTAAGTCCGTCACAATACAAATGCCGCATCTCTAGAAAAGGAGTCTGTCTTATTGCAATTTTAGCATTGTACAGGAAATGTACAAACAATTAAAGTGTTTACAAGTTAAATGCGACATTAAGTATGGGACGGAGGGAATACCATAATCCTAATCAAAAGGGTGCCCTTTTGAATCCTTTAGATTGTATCCTTTCTACGGGTAAAAAAACAAAAACACATCAGACTTCTCTACATCACCAAAGAAGACCAAGTCAATTTATGCCCAAGTATGTTTTCCTGTAATGACTACAGGGTATATTATTCGGGATTGTCACCTCAAGAAAACCAAGTTAGTCCGTAGCCTATAAAAATAGACTCCAGTTATCCCTCTTCAGCAGAGGCATTAGCTTTGAACACCTCAACTACTCCCTCCGTCCCAAAATAATCTTCACACTTTTTTTGAGTTATTACGAAGGAACATATAGCAATAAGTTTAGGTTGATTTAGTTATACTAATGAAAATCTAAAACTTGTTATTGATACACCATCAACAATACTATCAATAACAAGTTTTAGATTTTCATTAGTATAAATCAACCTAAAATTATTGATCAAAGTTCCTTCGTAGTAACGTCAAAAAAAGTATGAAAATCATTTTGGGTCAGAGGTAGTATAACAAGATCCAACATTTGGCCGCATTTCGTGTATATTAGCTCAAGAGGTAAACAAACAGATACACCCTCCACTCCATCCAATCATCCTAATGAGAGGATTTTCAGAATAATCATGGGGTCTTAAAATCAAATCATTTCAAAGTTTTAGTACACTATGGGGGAAAAAACTAATTAGATGAACAAAAACGTAAGTTTCCAATTATAGTATAAATTATCGTACTAAGGTATTAACTGAATTTGTGCTCAGAAGAACCTAGGTCTTGGATGAGAAGTTCATTCACCCCTTCAGTCTCTCTTCATGTACTCACTCCGTCCCAGAATAAATGTCTTACTGTGAATTGGGACATTTATTCTGGGACGGAGCGAGTAGAAAAATAAGTCATCACCCCCCCCCCCTTCTCTTCCCAAGAGAAACCATCATATACGAAGCAAGTGCACTATCACCACAAATCTTGCTAATTAACCTATCTGTGGTCCTTGCATCCATACAGAAACTAACATCTCTGTTGTGCATCTTTCATACATAAATATACCACCAGAAATTATTAAAAAAAAAACAAAAAAAAACAGATAAATAAATTACTGTACAAATAGATATACCACCAGAAAATTAAAAAATTTTAAAAAATAAAAAAAATAAAAAAAAACATTTTACTAAATGTAAACACTTAAGCTTCAAAAAAAAAAAAAAAAAAAAAAAAGAACTTTATACAACAGTGAACCATAATTAAAACTAATAAATCACGACAGTGATTTCAATTCTAAACTGTTTAAAATAGTAAATCTCATAAATAGAAAAATTGAAGTAGAAGAAACCCAAATTAGTCAACTCAAAACCCAATTCAGAATTCTAGATTGGAATTAATAAAATTCACACACAAAAACAGTACAACTGTGTGTAAAAGTATAATACCTTCATAACGACAATTGCTCAACATCTTCTCCAAGATCATTAGACAAGTTGGGTCATCATCAACAACAAGAACCCGGAGACCTGCCGGAAACTGGTCGGGAACAACATCGCCGGACTTCCAAGAAACACTTGAGCTAGCCATGGATGTGGATTTCAAAACTTGATTACTACCCAGAATCATATCTTTCTGAACCTCACCCACCAAAGAGAAAAAATAAAAAAACAATTTTATTCAAAACCCACAAAAAAAAAAAAATCACATCAGTAATGCTTTTTGGAAGCAAGTAAATCAAGTACATGAACACCCCCCCAGAATTGTGTTGTAGAGAGAGAAAGTAATTGACTTTTTATAGTGAGAGAAAGGGATTGGGAGAAAGAGGAGCAGGAGGGGAATTATTTGTTGTGTAGTACTGTATACTTAAGAGTATATTATTATAAATATGAAGACATGGTTGTGTGCTTCAAAGGGTTCAATTTCTGGACCGATTTGCGGTTTATTTTTATTTATTTTATTATATTTTATACTTTTAACTTTTTTTACTCCCTCCGTCCCATTTATTTTATCCACGTTTGACTTTTTAGGTCAACATAAGTGAACTTTGACTAAACATTAATCTCAATCTAGTCATCCTAGTGAAATTCTAAAAATTGTCATTGATAAATCTCTTAATGATTCATCAATAACAATATTTAGTAGGGGTGAGCAAAAAAAAAATGGAATCGGACTGGACCAACAGAACCGGACCAGACCAATTAAAACCGAACCAAACCAATGTTAGTGGTCTGGTCTTGGTTCTAAATTTATTCAGAACTGATGTATTAGCCTTGCAAATTTAACATCGGGTTGGACCGAACCAATGATATGATATACTCCCTCCGTCCCACCACAAGTGCTACTAGAATTGTGGGCACAATAATTAAGAAAAATTAGTAAATGTGTGGTAGAAAATGAAGAGAGGGAATGAGTGGGGTAATAGTAGTGTTAGTTGAATAAATTGTGGGGTGGAAAATGAAGAAGAGAATGAGTGAAGTTAAATAGTGGGGTTGGTTGAATATAAATATATTAAAATATTTCCATTTTGGGCAGTCTCACTTGTGGTGGTACGGACCGAAAAAGAAATTAGTCTCACTTGTGGTGGGACGGAGGGAGTATATACAATATTATATATATATATATATATATATATATATATATATATATATATATATACTCCCTCCGTCCCACCCGAATTAAGATTTTTGGGTTGAACACGGGGATTAAGGAAAAAGTGTTAGTGAAGTAGGTGTTGTGAGTATGAAAAGTAAAGTAGGAGAGAGAAAGTAGGGTAGAGAATAATGAGTGGAAAGTTGTTGTCAGTGTGAATGTGGGACCCATTAAATAAAACATTTCTATTTTTGGATTGTCCTAATTCGAGTGGGACACCCAAAATGGAAATTTATCCTAATTCGAGTGGGACGGAGGGAGTATTATATATGGTATATATTTTACACAATCAATTTATAATATTATATATCAGAAAATCTTGAGAAAAACGTGTTTTACACTAACGCTAGTGTAGAACTTGTTTTTAAAAAAGCGGAGTGGCAGATTTGAAAATAAGCGGAACGCTGTGAGAAGACGCGGTGACATTGACGTAAATAACTTGAACTCATGAAAACTCACCAGGCACTTTTCGAAACTGTAGGAGGCATTTTTCAATATTACAGCAGGCAGATTTTAACACTAGAGCAGGCACATGTTTTGACACTACCAAGGCATGTTTAGACATTTTGATGCATAGAACAGGCATAAATAATGCCCATAATAGGCATCCCATCACATATGAGAAGGCATTTTAATTGAACAAAAGGCAATAGAGGTATATGACAATGTGATTTAATTGGATAGGCACAAATGAAGCCTATAACAGGCAAGACATAAATCAAATTGATAACAGGCATATTAAAATGAATGAGAAGGCATAGAAAATGAAAGAAAAGGCATGCATTTGATCAAGACCATGACAGACAAACAAAGGCAACACAATGACTTAGGCAAGGCATCTAAAAATAAATGAGAAAGCATAAAAAAATGAAAGACAAGGCATGAAAAATTGAAGACATGCATTTGCTCAAGGCCAATGCATACAAACAAGGCAATGACTTAGGCAAGACATAAATCAAATCAATAACAGGCGTATTAAAATGAATGAGAAGGCATAAAAAAGAAAAGAGAAGGCAGGCGTTTGATCAAGGTCATGGTGTCTGGATCTATGTGTTTAGTGTGTATAATTTTGAGCGGAGTCGTTCTTATGTAGGAACGCGTTCTACACTAACGCTAGTGTAGAACGTGTTCTACGTAAGAACGACTCTCATGTGAAAATCTCGAGAAAAACTTGTTTTACACTCATTTTAGCGTAAAACATGTTTTCATCCCTTTTAATGTAAAACAAAATCTCTTAATGCAAAACAAGTTTTACACCTCTTTTAATTTAAAACAGGTTTTTCCTAAGACTAACTCTAATATCATATATAATACTCCCTCCGTCCCGGAGTAAGAGTTCTACCCCACATTTACACGCTTATTAATAGATATTGGAAGTGATGTAAATGTTGTGAGTGTAAAAGTAAATTAAGAGAGAGAATGAGTGGGAGAGATTAGTGAATTGATTGGTGTTGTGAGTATAAAAGTAAAATAGGAGAGATAATGAGTGGGTTGAATAGTAAAGATTCTTTGTCATTTTAGGAATATGACTCTTACTCTGGAACGTACCAAAATGGAAAACATGACTCTTACTCTGGGACGGATGGAGTATTATATTGCTCGCAAGAATAAGAACACTTATAATCAAACACATTTATATATATATAAAAAAAAAAAAAAACAAATTATATGACTAGGAAATATTTTTTATTTTTTATTTCTAAAAGTGGGTCTCTCGTTTAGTGTGGATCCAGCTCATGTTTGGAGCCTAACCCACCCCACGCCAGCCAAAAGCATAGGAGTACTCACTGAAAGTGATTTTTGTTAAGAGTAATTTTAAAATATCTTTTAGTGCATTTTTTTTTAATGTTTAAAATCTGTGAAATTAAACAAGTTAAATTCAAATTTAAAAGTTAGTATGAGTTACTCCATTTTTGTCATGGTAAATAATAAGACGAGTAAATATAGGTGCTTACTTGACTATTTTGTTTTCGTTAAATTAGTAAAGTTATAAATGAGATAATTGGGGTTACTTTTTTATGGTTGTGGTTACAAGAAATTGTAATATTTCGTTACCTAATTTATCTCAACATTGCTAAGTTATTTGCTGGATTTCCTTAATCTAAATTCATTCCTAATTTTTGGTTATTTATTTGTGGAAATTGTTGGGTGGTACCAGTAAATTTCGATTATTAATTTATTGATAATATCGTAATCAAAAGATAATGAGAGCGTTTAAACTCTAGCTTTACAGATTGTAAAGTTTGACTTTCATCACTGAGTTAACGTATTGATATTGGAGGAAGATTTGTGTGAGACGGTCTCACACGGTGAGACGGATCTTGTTGAGAGAGGAAATGGGTTTACCCATCCCCACCAATAAGGGGGCAAACCATTTACTCTCTCATAAAGATCCATCTCACGTGTGAGACCGTCTCACACAAATTTTTGCTAGAAAAAACGCACTAAATTTTAACAGTTGCAATAAAAACTATTTGTCGGAAAAGATTTACAATTTGATTAATGAAGTTTTAAGCGGACAAGACATGAAGTGGCTAACGAGATGATTCGTTAAGTAAATTTTCAGTCACATCATAAAAATAACATCAATTGCATAAAATTAAACTATGATCCGTTAAGTTCATTTCCTGTGTGCTATCTTTTTTTTTTTTATCATTCCAGATAAATAAGTTTCAATGTTTTTATTTTGAAAATTTAAAATTGATGACATTATTAAATCCTCATTTGGCATTATTGAATTTACTTGGCAAAAAAAAAAAAAAAAATTGAATTTATTAGGTATATAGAACAACGGCATTTATGGTCGAAATGAAATGACAAGAAACGTGTCATTACAAGAATGATAATTTAACCGTAAATAGTAAAAGTTTTATAGATAATATTTTCAAAAAGTTGAAATTTATAGATAAAAAAAATAATTGAAAATTGTTGAATATTTTATGATAGATAATAATTAATAAGTGGAAATCACCTATTAAACCCTTTGTTCTGTAATAAGTTTCACACATTTGTTTATCTTCTAATAATGTAAATAATATTAGTATATTATTTATCGTCAATGAATTTTGGCTCACACGGTTAGGTCCTCGTTTTGCTAATGAAAAGATAAAGATTCAATTCACCCATGTCGTTGTAACTAAAAAAAAGTTAAAAGAAGTTACTGGTGATTCAAAAACGACATGTATTATGGGCTTAAAAATCATTTATTCCTCATTTTTACTAATTAAAAGTCAAGAGTTCGATTCACCCATGGCATCATAATTTAACGATTATTTCTCCTCATGATATCATATTCTTTGGACTAGGTTTTGGAGGAAACTAGTTCCTCCCTAAATTACAGAAAATCTTTTTTTTTTCTACTTACAAGCAAGCATTTGGCGAACATTTTCGTTACCTAATTTATCTCAACATTGCTAAGTTATAATGAGCAAACTCCGTTTTAGTCCATTGTACTTTGAGGAATGTTTCACTTTTACCATTAAACTTTATTTTTTTCATTTCTACCATCGTACCAGAAAAATAGTGTCATTTTAGACCCAACATTTAACGCCGTTATCTTTTTAACGGAAAATTTGTAAAAACTAACGCTCATTAGTATTGGACATGCCTCATTTTGAGGGGTAAAAATGGAAGAACAAGATTAGAAGAAAGTAATTACTCATTTTAGTCACTCACTTATAAGTCTACATTTTAGTCCCTAATCTACATTTTTTTAAACATTTTTAGTACTAGTATATTTTACGTTTTAGTCATTAAAACCCAAATGTCATTTTCACCATGAAACTTGACATTTCTCTTCTCCAAACAATAACCACAGCCCGCAACACCATAACCACCACCTTCACCACCATCACCACCATCTCCACATTCACCTCCACCACCAGAAACACCATAACCATCTATTTTATTTCAATCAACAGATTCAAACTTCAAAGTCAAAATCTAAATGTTGTTTCCAAAGTCAAACAAAAATCAAAGATCAAGATTATTTTTTTTCTTCAGAAATTGAATATCAGTTTCTAAAAAAAAAATCAAAATCAAGATTTGACAAAAATTAAATGTTGTTTCCAAAGTCAAGCAAAATCAAAATCAAGATTTGGATGTAAATCTTGGTTTCCGGATCTGGGTTTCAAAAGTATGAAATTAAAACCCAGATTTTGGTTTCCATAGCATAAAAAATTGACTTTGGGTTTGAATTCGAACGAAATATAGTAAAATATTAATGGGTTTGAGGGAAGAGGAAATGTATAGAAAAGTAGAGGAGGGGAGTGGGGAGATGGAAGCGATGGCTGTGAAGGTGGTGTTTGAAGGGCGGCCGATAAATGGGAATAGGAAAAGAACCGGAGAAGAAGAAGAAGAAGAGGTGTTGTGTTACAATCATGGGAAATAATAAAGTTCAAAAAATGGCTACAAAATGTGGCTTACAAAATGAGGTGTAATAATTGTATTGGTGTTTTTAATATGAGTGTGCCGGGTCCACTATCGATGTGCCAATAAAATATCGTCACCATACCTTGCATCCTTCATTTTGTAAACTTCTTTTGTAAGTCTAGCATTGCCCTACAATCATTTGAGAAAATTAAAAAGGTTATGATATTTATAAAAATAACTTTAATCTTTAGACCTTCATAGTTTAAATATTATTTTTGAGATGCCTTTTACTTCATAAGTATACATATTGAATCCTCCAAACGTTAAATATGTAAGGGGTGTTAGTTTTTATATATTTTCCGTCAATAAAGATAACAGCGTTAAATTTTGGGTTTAAATGAAACTATTTTTTCTGGTACGATGATAAAAATGACAAAAATAATGTTCGATGGTAAAAGTGAAACACGTCTCAAAGTACAATTGACTAAAACAGAGTTTTCCCTTTTATAATTATGGGAGAAACTAGTTTCCCCCCCCCCCCAAAATCTTGTACTCCCTTTGTCCCTAAATGAGTGTCAATTTTCAAGAAATCTTTGTCCCTAAATGAGTGTCTTTTTTTAACATAACTTTCTAAACGTTTTTTTTTTCGAAATTTTTTTCACCGGTATCTTTATACGTGCAAAACTAAAGGTTTGGAAAGGAGATTACAAGATTATATATGAATCGTTGTTACCAAATTGTTCAAAAATTTGAGATTTTCAGTGTCCCTTAAAATGAAATTTGGACACTCATTTAGGGACAGAGGGAGTATATTTTTTGTGATTCACAACATAATACACACACACACACACACACACACACATATATATATATATATATATATATATATATATATATATGTGGGCTTATTAATATTTGAAAATGAAAAATTATGAGATACTATTACTTTGAGTAAAGATTGTTTTCATTATTATTTTCAAAAGATTTTTAAATAGAAAAAGCCATCCAAAATGCCCATAATTGGATCTATAATGGCAGAAAATCGATTAGAGGACTATCAATCAATAAAACAATAACGAAATATATTGCCTCCAATTCAAAATCTTCTTCTTGAGTTCCTTTAATTATAGTTAGAGGAATATTATTACCAGTCAAAATCATGAAAACAACCTTGATTGCATCGGAATGAAAGAAGGGTTCTTGAGGGTGACACCTAAAAGTGGTCCCAAATGCCAAATTAAGCTTAATTGACATTCACCATGTTCTTCAAAATTTAAATGCTTCTAAATTACATGTTCAACCATTTTTTTTTAATTTTGACCGTGAAAATAAATGTTTTTTATCGCATAAAATTATACGCCCTCCCTCGGTCTCATAACCTTGATCTCATAACAAATGAAATCTTACGAACCACGTGTTGCCATATATTCTTCAACGTCTCCATCCTGACCGGTTTTATAAGGTAGTCACATGCACCATGCGTAACTCCCTCCATCACAAGGCTTGTACTATCATTCGCCAACATCACTGCAAGATCACAAGAATCAAATCTCCACTACAAGAAATATGGGCTTTAGAGGCATTCAAATATTTGCAATTAAGTGGCATTTTTTTAGCAAGTGGCATTAGCCTAATGCCAGCTCTATCGATGCCACTAAGAAAATTAGTGACATTTAGTGATGATATAACGGCAATTTACAATGCCACTAGAATTATTAAATGCCACTAAATTTAAATTCTGCAATACCACTATTTTTTTTGCCGCCGTAAATATATATATTGTGGTATTTTTAGCTTAATGTCACCTATATTGATGCTAGTAAAAGTCATTTTTCTTGTAGTGCTCACAGCTCAAGATGATTTTATTTTCAATCACTGTGCATTGGACCAACTTCCACATTAACTTTTATACTGCACGAAAAACGTTGTTTACTGAAGAATGTTCGCCAAATCTACAGCTAAGTTATGATGATTGGATAATTTTTATTAATCACACCTCCACCCCCTAAACTTTCACATAGAGGGGTGGAAGTGTAATAACTAAAGTATTCATACTACAAGAAAAATGGCCTATAGTGCAATATGTTAATGGCATTAACTATGTAAATGCCTTAAGAAGTACATGTTGTGGCACATATATAATGGTGGCATTAGACTTCTCTAATTTAGTGTCATTCAAATAAAAAATGTCAGTATAAAGTATTTACAGTGGCATTCAAATGAAAAAAAGACGGTAGATTTTTTTTTTGTGTTGCTCGATTAAAACGACACTAACTATCTTTAATGTCATTTGATGAAATATCATACTAAAAGAAAGTTAGTGGCATCCATATTAAGACATCAGAACATATGAACTGATCGTGGCATTCATTTTAGATGCCATTAATGGCATGTTAGATGCATGCCACGACTGAAAAATTGATTTAGTTCTCCCAAATCTATTAGAGAGTAAATATAATTCAACTTCCTGCGAAGTTAGTCACTTTTCCCCAAATCCGCCCTAGGTCAAATTTCCCAATTCATTTACAGCCTCATGTGTTTCGCTCCGGTCCCTTGGGCAATCAACAGGAAGTTTCTCACGCCGTCGCCACTGTTGCTACTAGCCATCTCGCAGCCAACACGTAACTTCTGGTTTTGATATTGGAATTTTAAATTTTCAATTTAGAGCTCAAACTTTATTGGTTAGGGTTCTTTTTTTTTTTTTGTTTTTTTTTTTTTTGAGAATTTATGCCTGTTCTTCCAATTATAAGTAAATGATTTTAATTTGGAATAGTGGCATTTGCATGTGTGTTTTAGTGTAAAAAATTGACTAGTGGCATTAATAGGTGCCATTGATATTGTCACTAAAATATTCATACAAATAATATAAGTGAATATAGTAGCACTTCTAAATGCCACTACGACATTACGGTGGCGTTCCAAAATGACACCATTGTTTTTAACGATGGCATACAACAATGACGTTATATAGATTCTATTATGGCATCATAAAATTCCACAATACTCGGTATTCGGTGGCATGATACCATGACGTTAAAAATTGTGGCTAGTGGCATTTGCAACTAGCGTGGCACCCTTAGAAGTGGCATTGGATTTAAGGTGCTACTGGCTTAAAAATGTCACTGAATAGGAAATAGGTGGCATATTTAAATATCTCTATAATGTGTTTTTCTTGTAGTGTCAATCCATTTAGGGATGGCAAAAATCTCGAACCCATCACAAACCCTCATTGACCCACCTTTAATTTAATGGGAAGGGTTTGGGAAGAGTTTTTCTAAACCCATCGGGTTTGGTATTTCAGTGAACCCGCCCCGCCTAATATATAGTTTTTTGTTTAATATTTTCTAAGTATTAATAATATTTATATAATACTCCAATTTATATATAATGATCCAATGTTATGCACCAAAGGAAAATATTAAAGAAAAGATTAGCGTTATATCATGAAATAGTAATCTTTTTAAATGTTATATAGTAAACGGGTCGGGTTGGGTCCATGTTTTGACACTTTTGAGTGGGGGCAGGTTTGGGAAATGTCAAACTCGTCCCGAACCCGCCCGTTGTCATCCTTAAATCCATTATAATTTAACGGATTTGACTTTATGGGGCTAAAGCGAACATTTCTATGAGTAAAGTGTTTTTCATGCAAAATTAAGCATAATGGTTAAAATGAAAGTCAGGACTAAAACGCAGCGGATGAAAACGAAATTAAACCTTCAAAACAATAATCGTGAAATTAACGAAATATGACTTGATTGCAAAGAGTTGTTAAACGTTGGGGATATTTCAATAGAGACCTTACTTGGAGGATCACAAATGAAAAATTGGAAGAATGAACTTATATACTAATGACTTGGAGGTCCATTTCCATGCCAATGTGCTCAAGAAGCTTGAACCCATCTATAGACCCGTCAATTCGGGACGACAGGACAGGACGGAACGGGACAAAATTATGATGTCCCGCAAACTATACGGGACGGGACTTCCCAAATTTATCTCGGGACTGAAATTCCCCGTCTCATCTCAAAACACCTCGGGACGTGGGACAATGCGGGACAAATACGGGATAAGTTGACGCGATCACCTGATCACAAAAACTGACAATTTTTCAAGTTGAAGTGAGCACATCACATTTTCTATTAGTCTTTTGGCACCTCAATACACATGAAACAAAAAACCCAAGTTGGTCTTCCCATTCTTTGTTGTGTCTTCTTCTTTCTCTTGTTCTCAGGCGTTTTTTTCTCTCCTTCTGTCTTCGTTCTAATCCTTTTCCTTGCAGGTGATTTGTGCTTTTACGTCCTAGTTTAATTTACAAAAATAAACTTTAAAGACAAATGCTTCTAATGTACTCAGAATTTAAAATGGTGATAGAAGACGTGTAGATTAAATGATGTTGGGCTTGGATTGCTTGGGCTTGGGTTGGAAATTAGGATTAGGCCTAAAGTTTCAAAAAAAAATACGGGACGTCTCGTCCCATCCCGTCCCGTCCCGCGTTGTGTCCCGTCCCAAACGGGATGTCCCGAATAGTCCCTCATTTTTTCAGGATTAGAATATACTGTCCCATCCCGTCCCATGTATATAGCGGGACATAACGTCCCGACGGAACAGTCCCGAATTGACGGCTCTACCCATCTAGAGTCGGCCTAACTTTAAGTCCAATGAGTCAACCGACTAGTGTTGGGAATTTAGTGGTACCCCTATAGCAATCTGAATAAAGAACACAAAACCCACAAGCACAATATGAGAGAATCACACACACAAGAACACAAGAATTGTTTACACGGTTCGTTCAACACATGAACTACGTCCGGGGGCAATCGCCAAGCTAATATATTATTAAACACCTTTTAATATGTTGCTACAATGTGTTCTAGGTCGTATCTATGCATATATAGTAGTACAAGGAAGCCCTAGGTCGATTTGGTAGAGATTGCATCAAAATAGGAAACAAATAATTCTGGCCGCCAGACCGAGTGCCCGCTCGCCCCCCCCCCCACCAGGCGCCCGTTTGAATTAAATTTTCCAGGCGAGCCAACGTACTGCCTGCTTGAGCGCCCGCTTGGCCATTGGAAGGCGCCCGCCTGCTTCCCCGCCCAGAAATCCTCCTCCGTTTTGAACTCCTTCTTGATCTCACCAATTCCCACGACTTAGACTCTTTTGCTTCCCGTAGTTTAGGATCCAATCCCAACAATTTCCCACTGGAGACTAAACTCATAAGCATAGAAACACCCATCAACTCCCACCACGGAATGAACACCTTCGAACACATTTTTCTCCCATATTGACTTGACATTACCGAGCCTCCCGCTCAAGTACTAAGGCGAGTTGAAACCAAGCGACGTTTTAACCCCTCCGTGTTAGATAATTCTTGCCTCCCCAAATCAGCTTCTACCTTGATTTCTCCCGGCAAGTCTAACTTCGCCTTCTCCCTCCAGACCCACCTTCCTCGCAATGCTTTCCCTTGAAACTTGGTGTAGATACCCCGGGAAACCACAATATGGCTAGAGCGGTGAATTATCCTAAGATGTCTAACTTGTTTTAATTTGTAGAGTCGCCACCTATGTTTTAAGGGAACATAAGAAAAACCTAGTGAAATAGCCTATTTTATGTACAAAACCAGAGATTCGGGAGAGAATGGTTCGGGGGTTAGGTGACAGAGTCGGAAGTACTTAAACACCCACTCCACCCCGCTTACGCGGGTCTTGCTACTATTGGTGTTCTAAATGCTAAATGCCCTTATTTTAATATGAGAAATGTGCTAACAATTACAAAAAGGGAAATAAAAGAGAATTGTTTTATTGATTTTTATGCTAAGATTACATATCAAATAGTTACATTAAGATATGAAAGGTAAATTAAAATGGAGTTTAGAATATTGGAATGTAACCTTGACCAAACTTCAATAGTGAAATGGCCTTTTGGTTGTATTCCTTTTTATGGAGATTGCATACACATTTGAAGAGATGAAAGATGAAGAAGGCAAATAAGTTTAAGAGTTTAGAAGAAGAGAATAAACATTGTAGCTTGTGCTTGAATGGGGAATAACCAATTTGTCTATAGTAACCACTCTTGAAAATGAACTTTTAGTTTTAAGAGAGTTTTTGAGTCAAGAATCCTTACTTTCTTTCCATGGTGGAATGAAGAGGTATTTATAGGTGTTAGGGAAGTGTTTGTGGTCACAAAGATGGCTCTTCCCCGGATCAAGCCAAGGCATAATGGCCTTGGGGGTTACAAATCAGAAAATGAGGGAAATTTGGCAAAATCTGGGATTCTGGAGGTGGGAAGCGCGTACATCCCACCCCCCCCTATGTGAAGCGCATGCCTCCCACAAAGGAAGGAAAAGGTGCGCACGTCCCGCCTTCAGAAAATCCATATTTTAGCCCAAAAGTTAACCCGTTATGCAGTTAAGCCCCGAAACTAACTTAATCAGTCAAAAACTTAACGAACACCACAAAAGTCAACAAAAATAAAGTAAACAAAGACTCAATATTTACTTTGTCACTTAGTCAAGTCCAAGACTAACGGAGTAAGTCAAAAACTTAACGGAAAGTAACGAAAGTTAACGAAAAGTAATCAAACTTAACAGAAAAAAGGAAGACATAGAATGTGTATGCAATCGGGACAGGAGAGGTCCAAGGAAGGGTGTCTACAGAACCCTCGGCAATGTGGGTTGCAAAGCAAATCACGTCGACGAAAGAACAAAACATCCGCCGAGGACATCGACAAGGGAAAATAAAGACTAAATAAAAAAATAGGAGTTATTGAAATTGCAAGGGATAGGAATGCGCTCCCTGTGTGAGCGACTTTTGCTGATAGAAAAAGGGTACGGTGGCATGAGGTGGCCCACCGCGTCCGCAGTTAAAAAAAGGTGTGGTGGCTTGAGGCGGCCCACCATGGCCGCAGTTTGAAAAAAAAGTGTGTTTATAGTCTGTAGACGGAAATTCTGGTGCGCGGTGCGGCATATTCTAATGCGTTGTGCGACACTTGTTGATTCTGGTGCGCGGTGCGGCATATTCTGATGCGATGTGCGGCACTTGTTGATTCTGGTGCGCGGCGCGGCATATTCTGATACGCTGTGCGGCACTTGTTGATTCTGGTGCGCAGTGCAGCATATTCTGATGCGCTTTGTGGCACTTGTTGATTCTGGTGTGCGGCGCGGCATATTCTGATGCGATGTGCGGCACTTGTTGATTCTCGTGCGCGGCGCGGCATATTCTGATGCGCTGTGCGACACTTGTTGATTCTGGTTCGCGATGCGGCATATTCTGATGCGCTGTGCGGCACTTGTTGATTCTGATGCGTGGTGCGGCATATTCTGATGCGCTGTTCGGCACTTGTTGATTTTGGTGCGCGGTGCGGCATATTCTGATGCGCTATGCGGCACTTGTTGATTGCGGACCACTTTCTGCTTGGGATGAAATGCCTGAATTGCCCATGCTGTTGATTTTGTGTTGGTGCCTGTTATGTGTATGCTTGGCAGGTATACGTGCTTGTGCGATGAAATGTGAAGTAGAAATTGTGAGAGAAATTGTGCTTGTGGTGTGATGTGATTTTGAAAGCATTTTTGCATGAAAGAGAAGTAATGTGAGTGACTTCGTGTGCGGTGTGATTTTGAGGAAAGTTTCAGATACATTCATACCTTCACTTACCATTGCCGCTTGATTGGAGAATGATGATGAATTGCTTCTCCCTTTGATGGAGAATGATGATGAATTGCTTCTGCCTTTGATGGAGAATGATGATGAATTGCCTTTGCTTTTGGTGAGACGGTATTCTGGATGATGGGTTGGTCGTGCCCAATGGCTGCCTACGTATCCCTTGAAAGGAATCAGACCAGCGTAGTTCAAGGATGATGGAGAACGCTGGGGAAGAAGCTAAGAGCAAAATAAAGCACATACTTTTTACACAAGCAAAAAAAAAAGAATAAAGAAAAAATCTTTTTTTTAATTAGTTCGTGGGTGAACCATTCTAAGCATTGTGCGTTTGTTAAGCCAACCCAAGATTAAGTCATGTTCTATCGAAGTCCGGATTGCCTTGTTGAATTCTGTCGTTGTCGCCGTTGTGCCCAACGAAGATTGATGTCTAGCCCCAAGAGATTTGCCGATTGTGGGGTTCCAATAGACTTTTGATGTCGAGATACCAAGGGTTTGATGATTGTAAAGCCCCTAGAATGCCTTTGATGCCAAACTTTGAGTGACTTGCGTAGCCCCAAGATAAATCAGCTCTTGGCCCATTCAAATGAGTTGCCTTTTATGATTGACGTGAGCAAGCCCCAAGAGAAGATTATTGACATCAAGCTTCGAGAGATTGATAAGCCCCAAATTTCATGTACTTGTTGTTTGCGAGCTTCAAGACGGTGGAATGTGAAGACCTTTCGATGTAAAGCCCCAAATTATCTTAGAATCGGCTCGGCATTATATTGAGAGCGGATGATAGAGATCTCCTTCTTACTCTTACTGGGGAGATGAATGGCCTCATTGTGGTCGGTACCCAAATGGCGGAAGGCCCATGTTGAACATGCAGTAGGGTCTTCGGGAAATGTATCGTGGGAGATGGTGATGTTGTTGCGGATGATAAGGTCTTGGCGTGATAAAGTCTCAAACGGTATGTTTGCTTGAGTCTTCTTGAGTTGAATTAATGACGGATCTTCGGATGCAACTTGTGCGAGAACTTAAAAGCTCTGCAGACTTGATGCTTTTGATCTCAGAGAAGGGGGTGCTTTATTGCAGAAATGGTAGGATTGGCCGTAACTCTAGTCGAGCTAACATATTGGCATTTCCATGAATCTTTTTCCTTTTCTCTAAAACATCATAATCTCGTTATAGGTTCTAACAAGAATCATCAAATTCATTCATAACATCAGAGCCCTCATTTAAAACCAAGAGGCCTTTGACTTGAAGTACTAGGAGACCATTTGAGCTTGGACCACTCCCCACATTGCATTGCTCGAGTATCATCCCAAAAAGATTGTCAATTGCGAAGCCCCAATATTGCCCTTTGCTCGGATTACTGTAATGCCATAGCCCAAAAGATCGTAGATTGCGAAGCCCCTTGAGACTTTTGGTGCCAAAATTGATAGAGGAGGCTTCAAACGTTGCACATGACTTTGCTAGGGCCATCGTTGGTAGGTGAAGTGAATTGCTTTTTGCCGAGGGAGACTTTCAAACTTGATTGTAGCCCCTAGAGTGCCATCACTGATTACAAGTAGAGCAAGAAATGCCTATCCTTGATTGGGGAACATGCACGAGCACATTTGATGTCGCGCCCCGACCCGTGGTCCTACTTGGCCCCACGTCCGGGACACGCATGGAAGACGTCATAAAACATTTTAGGAAAAATTTTCGAAATATACTTTCATAAAAAGTTCATATAACCAAACAACATTTACTAGACTTGACTACAAGTCACAAAACAAACTTTCACAAACAAGTACTTAGCCACTTGGCCACACACTTTACTTACTATTTACAAATCACCAACATAAACCAAAAAGAGGTGATACAACGATCAAGATACGGGTACACTACCCACAAGGTTGTACATTTACATAATGTAGTCTTACACAACACTTCCCAAATGTCTTACCCAAAATTCTTTCTCGACGTCCTCCCTGTGATGTGACCTATCCCCTGGGCTCCTTCTTATCTAAAACAGTAAACAAATAAGGGTGAGAATAAATCTCAGTAAGTTACTAAAACGCAACTACATTACATGCTAATATGATAAACATAAAGGAACAATGCCACAAATGATCATATAGCATATAACACATAATATGAGAGGCTCCCTATCGCCAACCGTCCCATACCGGTTGGAAATAACGACCAACTCATCACGCAACACTTAAAGCGGGAATAAACACTCATACGTGGATACTGAGCCAAGGTTCTCGAACCAAAACAACAGTTTAGCTAAGTTCAAGTATACCCATTTCTCCTCTCAAGAAGACAAATCTCTTTGAGTCAAGAGCCTTTGTAAGGATATCAGCAATTTGATTATTTGTGCCCACGTGCTATAAATGAATGTTTCCTTTTATTTTCACGTGATCTTTGAGAAAGTGATATTTGATGTCGATGTGCTTTGTCTTTGAATGCATGACAAGATTGTTGGAGACTGCTATGGTGGACATATTGTCGCAGAAAATTTGACAATTTCCTTTATGAATTCCATAGTCCACCAATTGTTTCTTTATCCATAGGATTTGGCAGCAGCAGCTTCCAGCAGCAATGTATTCGGCTTCTGTAGTGGAGATGGACACAGCAGCTTGCTCGATTTCCAAGGAAATGACAAGTTCCACTTGTGCTCTTTCTGTCAATTGTGCATGCTGCATAGTCTGCATCTGATTAACCTAGCAAATCGAAATTCGAATCTTTGGTGTACCAAAGTCCAAGGTTAACAGTTTCAGAAAGATAATGAATAATGCGTTTAACAGCAGTGAAGTGCGCTTCTCTAGGGTTTGCTTGATAGCGCGCACAGACACAAACACTAAACATAATATCTGGCCTACTAGCAGTAATATAAAGGAGAGAGCCAATCATACCTCGATATAAATTTTGATCCACTTTCTTACCTTTTAAGTCTTTGTCAAGCTTATTGCCCGTGGCCATTGGAGTGTCGTATGCTTTAGCATTCTCAAGTCCAAATTTCTTGATTAAATCTCTTGTGTATTTGGATTGATTTATGAAGATGACATCATTCAATTGCTTGATTTGAAGTCCGAGGAAGAATGTGAGTTCTCCCATCATGCTCATTTCAAACTTGCTTTTCATGAGCTTTTCAAAGCGCTTACAAAGTAACTCATTAGTAGAACCAAATATAATATCATCGACATAAATTTGAACAAGTAAAGAATGATCATTATACTTAGCAATAAAAAAAGTTGTATCGATTTTACCGCGCTTGAAGCCTTTCTCTAGTAGGAATTTTGATAGAGTATCGTACCATGCTCTTGGAGCTTGCTTAAGTCCATACAAAGCTTTCTGAAGTTTGAAGACGTGATTTGGAAATCAGCTCTCTTCAAATCCAGGTGGTTGAGCTACGTAGACCGTCTCTTGGAGATCACTATTGAGAAATGTGCTCTTCACATCCATTTGATAAAGCTTGAATTTCTTGTGAGAGGCATAAGCTAAGAAAATTCTTATAGCTTCAAGTCTTGCTACAGGCGCAAATGTTTCATCATAGTCGATTCCTTCCTCTTACCTATAGCCTTGCGCAACCAACCTTGCTTTGTTTCTTGTGATGCTTCCATTCTCATCCATCTTGTTTCTGAATACCTATTTTGTACCAAAAACTCCTTGGTCATGAGGTTTGGGTACTAAGTTCCAAACCTTACAGCGCTCAAATTGGTTAAGCTCTTCTTGCATAGCAGTAACCCAGCTTGAATCTTGGAGCACATCAATCTTCTTTGGTTCAATTTGAGAGATAAAGGAGTGATATTCATCATCAAAGTTTGATGCTCTCCTAGTACGAACCCCTACATTGAGATCACCAATAATGTTTGAAGTTGGATGATCTCTAACTTCACGAACCTCGGGAGGTAAGTTAGGTTGAGTAGTAGGAATGCGAAGATCTTCAATATGTACTTCATTAGCTCCAGCATTAAGATCATCAAAGGTGATTTGCTGAAGTGGAGAAACATCATGCGCAGGAGGGGGTGTCTGCGCATCAGGAATCGTCACTTCTGGCGCAGCATCCGGAGTTGGCGCATGAGATGGACTTGCTTGATTCTGACTTTAATTATCTTGATTATCATTTTGCGCAGGTGCAGTTTGAGGCCGCGTACCTGTCTCATCATTCTCAACAGAATTATCAGAATCATTTGGAGCCAAATGTGGCTCAAGGGGAGAATGCTCATCAAAAGTAACATGTACAGATTCTATAATTACTAGAGTAGTTCTATTAAAAACATGAAAAGCTTTAGAATGTTTGGCATACCCAACAAAAATACCTTCATATGCTTTGGCGTCGAATTTACCTCTATGATCTTTGCCGTTGTAAAGGATATAGCATTTGCAGCCAAAGATCTTGAAGAAAGCAATGTTGGGCGCTCTTCCTCTCCATAGCTTATATGGAGTCTTGTTGTAAGATTTGTTGATGAGGGATCTATTCTGAGTAAAGCAAGCAGTGTTGACAGCTTCTCCCCAGAAATACTTTAGAAGCTTTGCTTCTGCTATCATTGTTTTTCCAGCTTCAATCAACGTGCGATTCTTTCTTTCCACAACGCCATTTTGTTGAGGAAATCTAGCAGCAGAGAAATTGTGATCAATCCCATGGTCATCACAATATTGCGCGACACCGTTGTTCTTGAATTCAGTTCCATTGACTGATCTAACGCTCACGATGTCGTCTTCCTTTTGAGTTTGGACCCTTCGAAAGAGAGCAGTCAAGATATCATAGCAGTCATCTTTGGATATCATCATTTCAACCCATGTGTATCTAACGCTCACGATAGCCATCCACCACAACTAATGTATATTTGTTTCCTTCAATGCTGGCGGTGGTGATCGGTCCAAACAGATCCATGTGATGCAGTTGTAAGCATTATGAAGTTGAGGATGCAATCTTACTGGAGAAAGACTGCTTAGGCTGCTTTCACTTACTTTCTATGCTGCAAAACAAATATTAGAGATAGAATTTATAGCAGTGAGATCAATAATGAAAACATTGGTCTTACGAGTCCCTGTGAGCAAAGTTAGTCCAGAAGTGCCATCCTTGATATAGCAATGCGTTGAAGTGAATTGGCATTCTAGGCTTTTATCGCAGAATTGTGATAAGGAGAGCAGGTTGTGTTTGAGACTATCTATTCTGATTAGTCTATATCCAATTATGTTCCCTTAGTTGTTGTCATCATATGTTACTGAGGGACCTCTTCCTTCACGCACATCTTAAAGAGCGTTGACATCTCCAGTCGTGTCTAGAATCCACTGTCGATACCAAATATGCGTTTGAGAGTGCGCAGTGAAGCAGAAGACCTTTTTCTGCTTGTTGGAACATTGACTTGTGCTTCTACAGCAGAGTTATCATTATCATTTAAGTTCAACAGTCACTTTAAGAGATTCCTTGCGCGGCTGCGAAGTTAGTGATGACGCAGCTTTATCAGGTTTGCTCTGGCAAATAGGTACTTGCCATTCTGTCTGCTTAGTGAAGGTGTCCCATTTCCACTATTTGAGTGAATTTGGGACCTTTCTTGATTGTCCTTGGCGCATGCTCAGGTTCCATTTCAGAAACAGCTTCTGAATCATTGTCAGCATTTGCCACTAAGCAGAGCAGTCTATCCTCAGAGTCAGCATCGCTTTCAGTATCAGTCTCTATCAAGTCTTTAGTTCCTTCACTGCGCTGTTTTCTTCAGCAACCATTCAGTATGCTTAAGTGCTTTGTGCGCAGGGTTGCTTTTCCTCGTACTCAAATTTTGGAGTAGGACATTTTGAAGCGAAATGTCCTGGCATTCTGCAGTTGTAGCAGACCAAGTCATCATCTTTCTTTGAGTCACTATTGAGAGAGAACATGAGGTTTGCATGAGGATCCACCAGATTTGGAGAATTTTTTGAATTTGATCTGAGGTTTGAGCAGGCGCAGGAACATGTGAATAGTTAGCCATTGCCCAAGATTTTGAAGCCATATTGAATCGGCACCCAAGCTGTTAAGCTTGAAAAACAGATACAATTTTTATGAAGGTGTTTGCTCTGATACCACTTGTTGGTCCCAAAGGGGCAACAAGGGTGAGAAAATCGCTAGAGGGGAGGGGTGAATAGCGTTTTAAAATTCTTTTCAAACACTTTTGCAATTCAATGGCAAATGCGCACAACTCTTATTTTGGCTAAGTATAGCGCGCAGCAAGAGTGTGAAATGCACAGCGGAAGATTTAAAGCACTTCTACGCAGGGTATACTGCGCAGAGATAAAACGCACGCGCTAAGTTTTGGCTAAAAGAGTTGGATAAAATTGTGCTAGGGCAAATGAGCAATAACAATTACAGCAGTAAAGTGTAGCAATTTGAAAGATCAAACAAAGCAGTAATACATGAATAGTTAAGCATGAAATAAACAGTAAGAATGATGGACAAGCTATTTGGAGAGGTTCGATCAAGGAAAGATCTACGTCCTCTACTAAGATGGTTAGTCTTGGATTTCTAAAGAAGATCTTATAATATGAGTGAGTATTACAAATTACAACTTTTGAGCTCAATACTAACTCAAGATCTATTATCTATGAAGAACAAATCCTAGACTAAACCGGTGTATCTCAAGAAGTTAGATCAGAATGATCAAAGCTTCAAGAGGTGTGTGTGTGACAGAAATTCTGGGCTCTATGAATATAAAAGATGAAGAGCACCAAGAATTCTGGTGATATAGGGCTTTTGGGATTTGAGCAGGAGTTTGAAGATTTGAAGATCTTGAAGGATGTTCTAATGAATCTGGAAATATTGAGCATCAGTCTTCAGATCTTCAAGGTTTCTCTAATGAAGCATGAAACTCTAGCTCTGGCTGAACAAGCATTCTCTCCAGCGACTTGGAAATAATGATGAGCATGCTATTTATAGCAGAGAGCTTAAAACTAGCCGTTGGAGCTCTGAGCAAGGACGATGAGCTGGCACGCTATAATTGGTGCGCAGGTGTCCTTTATAGCCGTTGGGTCTCTGATCAAGGTTGATGACCTGGCACAATATGATTAGTGCGCAGGTATCTCTGAGCCGTTGGAGACTGAGCATGAGGACCAAATTCAAAAGCTTCTTCTAGAAGGTTGACAGCTGTCTTAAATTGAAATATGACCGTTGAAGCGTGTCTCCACTAATGGTGTTGCTGAGTGTGCTTATTTTGTCGTTTGTGCACACCTCATCATTTTGGCTCAATCCAAAAAGCGTAGCTTGTCTTGACGCTTTTCAAGCTTCTAGAATATGAGATCAAGAGATAAGAAATTTGACCAAGTTAAGCGTGCGTGTACAAAGGCATGCGCATTGCCGGTGCGCACAGATGCTGCGCATGGGGAGCATGCGCATCATGCTTGGTCATACCAAAGGAAGATAACTTCTGAGTTGGGGAATAAGACCTTAAAAACTGAGCAGGGTCAAAAAGCCACGCAAGAGATCTATGCGTAGTGGCGACCTGCGCAGAGAACATCCTGCGCAGTGAAATGAATCATGCTTAGAAAATCTTCGATCCTTCAAAGCTTCAAGTCCTATAATTAAGCCTATACTATAAAATGGACAGCTAAAAATTTGAAGTTATAAACTTCTTACATAAGGTCCTAAAGTCCATAAAATATCAATAGGTGATGGTATCAATCAATTCTAATATAATTGGGAGGGTTAAGAGATAAGCATACCCAACAGGGAGTATGAGCTCAGGGAGTTTGAGGAATACTGTGATGCAAATGAAATTTGCATGGATATTCCAGACTCGGGTAGGAGCGGGATGGTTCATGATGACCAAGGTCAAGGGGTCACTGAAGATGAACCAAATACTCCAGGACCGGATATTCCGCTGCGCAGATCTAACAAAGAGTGTAGATCGGATGGCAAGGCTCTAAGATTCTCAAACAATGAGAAGTTGAAGCTGGGTATAGCTTCAACTGGGCTTGGAGAATAGGAGAGGAGGACGGCACTACCATGATCTAGGTGAGCACTATGACACTAAGGATGAGTTGAAGATGGATACGGGGCTTGTATACACGGTTGATCTCTAGGTGGAAGATTGTTGGAGTAGAAGACCAACCGGACTAGAGATCAAAGACAATGTAAGAAATCAAGACAGCACGCAGGCGTAGTGGGCGACCGCCCAGAATATGGTCAAGCGGCCGCCCAAGTCATATGGACAGAATAGGGCCAACGGGGACTAGGTTGGGCGACCGCACAGGGTTATAGTGTGCGGCCGCATATAGTGTCGGGAAAACCAGGTTGGGCAAAACTGCTTGATTTTAGGTTTCCTTCTTTGACTATGATTTGGTATTTATTCTAGGTTGTGTATATAAGCAGAGTTCCGCCCCATAACTCATTGTAACTCATATTTAACATATTATAGTGCAAGATCCTGGCTTGGTAGTGCCCCTAGACGTAATCAAAAATATTGACGAACTGGGTAAACAATTTCTTGTGTTCTTCTGTCTTTTGCTTTGGTTATTTATTTCTTGTGCTTGTTTGTGGGCTATTGATTTCTTGCGATTTGCTTGGGTTGGAGGGCATATTCCACAACAACTTTTTTTTTCCCAATTGTAACACTTTTCAAGGTTTGTACATTCAATAGAAATGCAAATCTCGATTATATACATGATTTTTTACTTTTTTTTTAAAGAAAAAAAGTAACATTTATTCTATAAAAATGTTACATTCATCTTTATAACAAATTACAATCATATATGCATTGTGTTACACTTCAATTATTACTTTTTCTAACCACAAAACTTTTTTTTTTGCAAAACTACTGTTACATCTTACAATAAAGTGTTATTTTTTAAGACTAAACTGTTACTTTCTTCATAAAAATGTGTTACATTTTTCTACGACGAGCAGATCACTTTTTTTGTGTTAAAAAGTATGTGTTTTCTTTAAAAAAAATGAAACCATATTATGACCTATCTAGTTTTATTCGTCTCGTTGAGAAAAACGTACTTTGGAGTTGACTGTAACTTTTTTTGTGTTGAAAATCTCAAGTGATAGCATTTTTAAGTTGTTGGGAGGGTTTTTTTTAAGGGGACACGTGTCGCGCGCTGGAAGAGCAAGAACGACAGCTAGGCGGGTCGCTGGGCATGATCCATGGGTGGATCCGTCTCACAAGGTGAGACGGTCTCACCCAAGTTTTTCCCTAATAAAATTTGTCTATTGTGAAGAGAATTTTAGCTTTTTAGGAGGAATAGATGCTTTTAAGGAAAAAGGACTACTGTGTAACTGAGAGCCAACTCTCCACGCTAATCATTAATTTAATCCCTCTAATCAATGGCTTCAACTAATGATATAGTGACATGTGGCACTTTGGAGTTGACTGTAACTTTTTGATGCTTTTAACAACTTTTGTCTAATTTGCTCAAAAAAAAAAAAAAAACTTTTGTCCAATCCCTTCAAGAATAAAAATCAAAATTAATAATAATAAAACAACTTTTGTTACCAATACAGTAGTTTCATTTCAACTTGGGAAAAAACACAAAGAACACATGGATTATCAAATGATCATTAAACACAAAAATCAAATTGGATTTATTGGGTTTCATTTTTTTATGGAATTGAAATTTGATATATATTTTAGAAAAAATTGCTTTACACTCATAGCATACGAGCTATATATTGAAAATGTAATATTTTGCATGTGATTTTAGTAAAAATCAAAAGTCATTTTTTTAGGAAAAGAAATATACTCCCTCCATCCCAAAATGATCTTCTCATTAGTCATTTCTCATCGTCCCAAAAAGTTCTTCATATTTCTACAATTTAGGCTTAAAAGTTCATAAACAAAACATGGCTAGTGAAGCAAGTGTTCATATCCTTAAAAAGTTTGAATAGTCAAATGTGAAGATCATTTTGAGACGGAATGAGTATACTCCCTCCGTCCCATACGAATTAGGATTTTTTGGGTTGGGCACGGGGATTAAGGAAAAAGTGTTAGTGGAGTAGATGTTGTGAGTATGAAAAGTAAATTAGGAGAGAGAAAGTGGGGTGGAGAACAATGAGTGGAAAATTGTTGTGTGTGTGAATGTGGGTCCCATTAAATAAAACACTTCCATTTTTGAGTTGTCCTAATTCGAATGGGACACCCAAAATGAAAATTTGTCCTAATTCGAGTGGGACGGCGGGAGTATATTATAAAATACATACGAGATGACAGAATATATGGAGGAACTTAGGGGTGTCAGCGGTTCGGTTCAAACCGCGGTTTGAGACCGAACCGAACCAAACCATGTGCTTTGGTTCGGTTTTTATACTTCCGTAGTTCAGCTCGGTTTGAAAATAGCATAAACCGCGCGGTTCGGTTCGGTCTGCGGTCTGACTCTTATAAACCGAACCAAACCGCATCAGACCGAACCGCGGAACCGAACATCCAAACTGCAATATGAACCGTTGATCATTTGTTAAATTTAATCTTCATCATTGATTAAACACATATAAAACATAAATTTATTTCACAACCCTAACAAATTACTTCCCATTTCTTTCATTTCGAACGAGCGGCTCTCCAGTCCAGTCTTCCCCGATAACGACTCCTCAAGCGCCGCCGACCCTTCCTTCTCCGGCGGCGATCTGCTGGTCTGGACCATGATTTGGACCGTAGTCTGAAACCGCAATCTAAATCGGAAAATCAAACCGCGGTTTGAACCGAACCGAACTTTGATGGTTTGGTTAGGTTTGAATCTTTCAACGGTTCGATTCGATTCAGTTTGGGATTTTCCCAAACCGATGACTAGCGGTTTGGTCTCTAAATCCTCCCAAACCGAACCGAACCATTTACACCGCTAGAGGAAGTCTTGTAAACTTAATGTTAGGGCAACATTAATGGGAAGAGTGGAGAGGTTAATAGGAGAGGTTTTCCACATAAGCAAAGCCACGTAGGAAAGAAGGGGAAAAACTGGATAGAGCGGTTTTTAGATTTAATCCGCTCTATCATCTGACACTTCACCCATTTGTTTTTGTTTTTTCCCGAAAGAAGTAAACTTTGTCAAAATTACAGTTACTCTCTGCTATGCGGCA
The DNA here is from genome assembly GCA_026119855.1 of Campanula takesimana. Taxonomy (NCBI): domain Eukaryota; kingdom Viridiplantae; phylum Streptophyta; class Magnoliopsida; order Asterales; family Campanulaceae; genus Campanula; species Campanula takesimana. Next base: position 240,102 of record JAOWBW010001034.1, on the reverse strand, counting down.
GTTTCCAACCCCAACCACCATCTTCTCCAAAACTCATCTTCTTCTAAAAAGTCTGATTTTCCATCTTATTCCTTCATTTTCCATTCAAGTCTTCATCATTTCTTGAAGAAAACTTCATCTCCTTCTTCTGGTTTTAATCCACAATAACACAATTATTTGTAATTTCAATGTAGAAATTATAAACAATTGTGTTGTTGTTTTCTATTGTACATTATATATTATATAATAAGAATCTCTCCTAAGTGAGAGCCGTTGCATTCTCTCCTAAGTGAGAGCCGTTGTAGTCTCTCCTTTGTGAGAGCATATGTTGGTTTTATTTGTTTGTTGTATTTTTCTTTTCAAAATTGCGACGTTTCTAGCATTTTCTCACAATGAAGTAAGTTCTGATGTTCTAAATACACAAGGATTGTTCGGAAATTTTGAGATGCTTAGTAGGCGTTTTCTCGCCAACCCGGAATCTGTATATCTCGTGCTCAGCACAACATTTTACCCGAGGGGGGATTTCGTAAATGCCATATTGAGGCAGTCTCCAAGTTTCGCTTGGAAAGGAATCCGTAAGTCTCAAGGTTTAGATATCAAATATAATTATTGTAAGTTACGAAATAGAACTACTATTGTAATTCTGAGTGAGCCTCCAATCTTTGTGGTGTGCCATATCTTTTTTCATTGTGAATGAAATGAATTATCGTTTGCCTTAAAAAAAAAAAAAAAGTAGCTTAATAAATGATTTAAATTTATTCAAAAAAAATATATGAATTAAATGAAATAAAAGTTGTACTCTTCTTGTAATACCCCATCCCACATCGGAATGATATGGGCTTTTATTGTGATATATAAGCCTCCACTATACTACCATTGAGCACCAATAACATCTATGGACTTTTGGGTGGGCCTGTGGTAAGCCAAGTGGACCAAGTTGTTGTGCTTAGTGGGCCAGTTGTGTGGTGCTTATGTAGCGGGTCGGGTCTGCGGACTCGGGTCGTTACAAATGGTATCAGAGAGGACCCTCAGCCGTAAGGCTTGCGAGCTCGCCCGGGGAGACGATCTGGGTATTGTTTGGGCCTTCCCGGGGACGGCAAGGATTTAAGTTGGGGTGTTTGTAATACCCCATCCCATATCGGAATGATATGGGCTTTGATTGTGATATATAAGCCCCCACTATACTACCATTAAGCACCAATAACATCCATGGACTTTTGGTGGGGCATGTGGTAAGCCAAGTGAACCCAGTTGTTGTGCTTAGTGGGCCAGTTGTGTGGTGCTTATGTAGCGGGTCGGACCTGCGGGCTCGGGTTGTTACACTTCCGTCTCAAAATAAATATAATTATGTTTTTAAAATTAAAATCTTATTTGAAAAAATTTATTTATATTAACTTTTCATTATTTTTTTTCTTATAATTAGATATTTTAAAGAAATATAAACTTTTATTTTGAGACGAAAGTAGTAAATAGTAATTTGTTCTTTTCTCAAACAACTTTTTAATTCTAGCCGTTTGTATCAACATTTGTATTACGTTGATGATTAAATAATTTTTTTAATGTATTATTCTAATAAAAGTAAATAGTTTTTTAAAAATAATATTTTTATATATATATAATTTATCATTTGTAAAAATATAATATAACTTGTCTTTTTAGATGTTTATTGTTGTGGAAGAAAAAAAAATTGTTAGAGGCTTATAAAATGAGAGGGTTATAAAGTGTTGACATGGCATGTCGTGGCAGTCTGAATAAACCCAAACAAACGTGACGTGCTGGACGATGGGAAGTTAAAATCGGACAGACACGTGGTGATGTCCTTATTGACTAAAGTGGGTCTCGCCCATAAAACCATTTAATACTCTTTCCGTCCAGTTTTAAATTGTAAAATTTGTAATTTTAGTTGTCTCAATAAAAATTGCAAAATCCAAAAATGGTTACACACTTGTATACTCGCATCAACTAACCAACTAATTATATCCTACCCCACTTTCTCTCTTACCAAACTATCACATTATATCCTACCCCACTTTGTCATTTTAGTTGTCTTAATAAAAATTGCAAAATCCAAAAATGGTTACACATTTGTATTTGCAATTTTGTGCAAATGCAATTATGTGTGTGTAGATCTACTGCGTTTCTTTGTGTGTGTGGGTGTTCAATGTGTGTAGATCTGTGTTTCTTTGTGTTTGTTCTTTGATTTCAGATTTAAATTGTGATTTGATTTTTTCATTCTTGTTGTTTTGCAGTGATAGCAAGGGATGATTGTGGTGGGAAACGGCGGTGCTGATGATGGGTGTTAAGGGGTCTGTGGCGACGGCGGTGGTGGCGACGGTGGTGGCGTCGTGGTGGTGGCGGAGGTAGCGACGGTGGTGGCGGTGTGGTTGTGTTAGTGGCAGTGGTGGTGGGCCGATAATGGTGGTGGGCAGATAATGGTGTTGGTGGTTGATCTTGCTGGGGAAGAGAATGATGAATTGTAAATTTTGGGTTTTGATTTTTATTGTAATAAAACTTTATTAATGGATTTATATATAAAAAAAAAATGATTAGTGATTAATTATAAATGTTAAAACTCTTAATTCAAACTCATTATCACTTTTTACAATAGAATATTGGTATTTCTTAATCCCCGTGTCGAAAGAAAAGGAAATCCTATTTCGGACGGGACGGATGGAGTATACGGTAGTCTATATTTTAAGTATTTACTCTCCGTCTCACCGTAAGTGGCCCAACGCGCATGAGAAAATTTTGGGGGAAACTAGTTTCTCCATAAGTTATAAAAAGTCATATTTTTATAGGGTTTAAAGTTTAGGGTTTAAGGTTTAGGGTTTAGGCCTTTAGGTTTAAGAAGGGTTAAAAAACAGGACTTTTATAACTTATGGAGTAACTAGTTTCCCCCAAAACCAACTCAACGCGCATATAGGGCCGCCAAGAGAAACTCAACTTTGATAGGTTTCCACTTTAGAAAAAAGTGGGCCCCAGCCCAGTTGTTACGTATACACATCCCTCCGGCCTCCCCAATTCTCCCACCATTTCGAAATAACACGAACAATTTTAAAATACACGAAAGGATAATATATTTTCTCCGTTCCAGCATTCTTTCTCATCATCCTATAATAATTGAGACAGTTCAAAATAAAAATATTTTAATATATTTATATCTAACCAACACCACTATTTAACTATACTCATTTTCTCTCTTCCATTTTCACCACTCAATTTATTCAACCAACAATAGTATTTACCCCACTCAGCCTCTCTTTATTTTCTACCACACTTACACTATTTTTCTCTTAATTCTGCCCACTCCTCTAGTCCTATTTATACTGGGACGGAGGGAGTATATATTTAAAAATATTGTAAATGAAAAGTGGTTGTGAGTATGGTAATTTAAGAGTGAAACCTACAATTTAAGTATGTGAGTATGACAAGTGTGAAAGAATGAATAAGAAACATTTTTTTTTAATATTTAAAAAAAATAAGACTTATTCCTTCAAAAAAAAAATATTATAAGACTTATTAATGGAACAAGAAAAAGTTTATAAATATGGGAGTAGGACAAGTGTGAAAGAATGAATAAAAAACATTTTTTGAAAATTTTAAGAAAATAAGCCTTATTAATAGAATAAAAAAATTAATGTAACTTTTTTTTAAACGAAGAGATTTGCTAGCTAGGAGAGGGACGAGAGAGAGAGAGAGATGAGTCTCCTCTTGTGAGGGAAAATATATTAGTAATTTAGTAGGGACAATTCACAACATTATTGCCATGCCTTTTAAATAAAAAGTTGTCCTAAATTATTTGTTTAGGGTGTAGGTTTGGCACGATATGAGTTAGGTGGCGTTTGTTTTTTAAGTGTTAAGTCCTGAAATCTGAATGCATATCTGAATTGATAAAAGGCAGCGTCTGAAAGCTGATTTCTAAATTATTCATATTGTTTGATTATTCGTCTGAATTTACATCTGAATTAAGGATTACGACATTGAATGAAGTAGAAAAATGACATGAATAGTTGTTTATATAGTGTTTTAGTTAGATATCTTTAGAGTTATGAGTTTAAGAAAAAATATAAATGGAAAAATATCAATTCAAAGGCAAATAAGTGATACTTTTACGTCTGAAAATTAAGTGGCAATTAAGTGGTATTCAGATCTGAATGGAGAAAAAAAACAAACGGAATGAATTTTAATATGTCTGAATGATTCAGATTTCAGATCTGATTAAGAGCTGAAATGAAAAAACAAACGAGCCCTTAGTTTACCGCAGTTCAGCTTCGCGGTTTAGATCATTCACACTGTGATTTAAACTATGGTCTACACTACTCTTCAAATCTTGGTTTATACCACTATTCAAACTACTTTTTTTTGGCGAATGATAAATTCAATTTTATTCACAATTTAAAAAAAAAAAGATGATACTCCACAAAGGTCGGAGGTTCACCCAAAATTTCAATATCAGTTCCAACTCTTAACCTATAACAACCATATTTTTTATCTAAATCTTAAGACGTACGGACTCCTCTCATAGTAAATCTTGGACACTGTCTCAAACAGGCATTTAAGAAATCCCCACACGGATAATATGTTCCAAAGATCACTTTGTATGCAGACCATTAAAGCTCGACAATGGTCCTCTCCCTCTGTTTTTGTATGTGTGTCTGTGCGTCTGTGTGTTTGTCCCCCTAAATAATGATTATTCTTCGAGTTTGATATTCAATTTTGAGTTGGTCTCATGTAAAACGCGTTTTTCTTAGTAGTTAGGAAAAACGTGTTTTTCAAAATCGTCTGGCACTTATTAACACACTCACTGGACATTCGTAACACAGAAACTGGTCATCCTAAACATTGTTACTGGCTATCTATTAGCACTTCTGCTACTCTAAAAAAAACAGAAAAAACCTTCTGGCTATCACTTTCAAAGTTTCTGGCTATCAATCTCATATCCATGAGGCTTTATATTGATATTCAAAAGGCTTTATATCGCTATCCAAAACCCTTCTGGCTATCACTTTCAAAGGTTCTGGCTATCAATCTCATATCCAGAATGCTTTATATTAACATCCAGAACCGTTTGAGAAGTTCTGACTATTTACAAAAATGTCACCGCGTGTTTTTTTAAAACAAGCCTGGCTATCACTTTCACAGTTTCTGGATATCAATCTCATATCCAGAAGGCATTATATCGATATCCAGAACTGTTGAGAAGTTCCTACTATTTACAAAAATGTCAGCGCGTTTTAAAAAAATATGTTATTCCTAAGCGTTTCGTAAAACGTGTTTCACGCAAGATTTTGGCTTCTATTTTATGGTTTAGATTTGAATTTCAAACATTGGAGATTTTAGAGCTTGAAAGATTTTGACTTGATTTTGGTTTTGTTTAGAAATTCAATATGTTATTACTTGAGTTATTTTTTTAGGAATTTATTATTACTCCCTCTGACCCTAAATGAGTGTCCATTTTCAGAAAATTTTTGTCCCAAAATGAGTGTCTTTTTCTAACATAACTTTGTCTCTAAATGTTTTTTTTCAAAAAAAAATTCACCGGTCTCTTTATACTTGCAAAACTAAATGTTTGCAAAGAGGATTACAAGATTATATATGAATCTTGGCCATCAAATTGTACAAAAAGTTAGATTTTCAAATGTCCCTTAAAATGAAATTTAGACACTCATTAAGGGACAGATGTAGTACTACTTTTATGATGGGGATGGGGCGAATTGGTGGGACGGTAGTGGTGTTAGGCAAATAGGCAATGATGGTGGTTATTATGGGTGGTGGTGGTTTGCTGGTGTTGTTGCGAGTTGATGATGTTGAAAAAGATGTTTGGAGAAGAAGTGAATGAAAGGGGAGGGGGTGGGGAGGAATCTGGAGAAGATAGGGGGCTTTTCCCCTTTTTTTTTCTTTTTTTTTTAACACTTTTTTTAGTTGGTTTTTATTAAAAACTATTTTTTGGATATTATTTTTAATTTATTAAATATATTTTTGTTTCATTTTAAAATAATATTTCATATTAAAACAGAAAATAAATTTGTTTTTCGAAGACGAAATTTACTTTTTTCAACCATTTTAACTGGTGAAGAACAAAAATTGGTGAATTAAAACAATTATTAATTATTTTTTAAGAAAATATAGATGAAAACATATGATTATTAATTTATTTTGTGTTAAAGTTTTATTTAATATTTTATTAATTATTTTGATTTCAAAATTTTCATTAAGCTCCTTAAAATAAATATCAACTTCAAACTGACTAATTTGGTCACACGTGCCATGCACATGCTATTTAACTGATTTTGTTAATGAAAATTGTCAAAAGAAAAAACCTTAATCAGCAAACATATTTCATGAGACATGAAAAAAAATATTTCAACGTTCGATTGGAATCAGGGGTGGAAATGGTTTGGCTCAAACCGCGGTTCGGAACCGAGCCGAGCCAAACCGTGCGGTTTAGCTCGGTTTTTAAACTTATGCGGTTCAGCTCGGTTTCAAAAATTGGTAAACCACACGGTTCGGTTTGGCTCACGGTTTGACCCTTCAAGCCAAACCGAGCCGAACCGTTTCGAGCTGAACCACGAGCCGAACCGTAGAGCTGAACCGTTAAGCTGAACCGTGAGCTGAACCGTGGAGCCGAGTCATTAAACCGAGCTAGCTGAACCGGTGTCAAAATGACTAGCCTTTTTTTAAGGCATATCCATGTACTCCCCCTGTCTCAAAATGACTAGCCTTTTATAAACTTTTACATTAATCATTGTTATTTCAGTTACCATCAACAATGATCCTCTGTAGACTGATGCTTCACTCTTGGCTATATATTTTCCTTTGTCTGGTGATTGTGTTTAGGGAAATTAATGAAGAAGGTTATTAATTTTTGTTTGGTAGAGGCTAGAAACTGCTTTGACATAGGCTGAACCCTGCACTAGCTACTTTGGCTTAGGTGAAATACTATCACATTAACTGAGATTGGAACTTCAAACTTATGCTTGGAGATTCAATTCGAACTCTTTAGTTTGAAATTCGAAGAACAAAATTTTCATGTTAGTCTGCTTAAGATTTGTATCCAGTGCAATCTGCCAGATTGCACGGCTGTTGGACTACTTACTAAGTTACCCCAAACCGCGGTTTAAGCCACGATTTAAACCGCGAAATCAGACCGTGGTTCAAACCGAGCCGAGCCGAACCGTGATGGTTTAGCTCAGCTCGGTTTGGACTATTTTGTGGTTCAGCTCGGTTTGGGATTTCTCCAAACCGATGTATAGCGGTTTGGCTCCTAAATTACCTCAAACCGAGCTAAGCCGAACCATTTCCACCCCTAATTGAAATGGTCTTCCATAATGCAAAAATTTGGGTAAGACGGTGAGACGAATCCAACTATGGATTATACCCAGCAACCCCCCAACCCAACCCGCCCAGATGTCCTTCTTACAGTCCCAGCGTGCGACACTTGTCACTTTTACAAAAAAATCTCAACTAACTTTAAAATGCTATATCTTGAGATTTTGAAGTTGGAAAAAATATCTAAAAATACCGTTGTGTTTGTCTCAACGAGACGAATCAAGCAAGATATGTCATGATATATTTTGATATTAAAAAAAAACATACTCCCTTCGTCCCATTTGAAGCTTCACCATTTTGGTGATGACACACAAATTAAGAAAAGTGATGAGTGTAAGAAGGGTTGTGAGAGGGAAGAAGTTAGTGGGTATGATAAGTGGGGCCTACAACTTAAATATGTGAGAGGGAAAAGTTAGTGGGTATGACAAGTGGGCCTCATAATTTTAGCATGTGAGAGGAAGAAGTGAGTGGGTATGACAATTGGGGATTACATTTTTTACCATTATTCTAGGAAATGATGAAGCTTTCAACGGGACACCCATTTGGGTAAAAGGTGAAGCTTAAATGGGACGGAGGGAGTACTTTTTAATACACAAAAAATTGAGTTGCTCATCTCATGAGATGTAGCACTCTGTTCTGATAAAAGTAACAGTTTCATCGTAACACTTTTACTGTCAAATGTAACAGCAGTTTTGCAAAAAAATAATATAAATAATTTTGATAGTTTTTGTGGTTAGAAAAAGTAATATTTGAAGCGTAACATAGTGCATATATGATTATAATTTTCTATATAGATGAATGTAACATTTTTATTTAGTAAATGTTACTTTTTTTCTTTAAACAAAGAGCAAAACTTCATGTATATAGTCGGCTTTGCATTTCAATTGAATATAAAACCCTAGAAAAGTGTTACCATTGAGAAAAAAAAAGTTACATTCATTTATTATAAAATGTAACATTAGTTTAGTTGTTAATCTTATGTTATCTTGAATCTATTTCATCGAAATTGTGGTACATTTTTTAAGAAAAAAAAAGTGTTACATAGGAGAAAAAAGTGTTACATTTCTTTATAAAAAATGTTAATTTTGCTGGCGAGAAAAAATAGCTGGGGAAAAAAGTTGGGGGGGGGGTAAAAAACAAAATCGGCTTGGCTCAGTTTGGCAGCTCGACTTCGCTGTGAGTTGTCTCACGCCGTGAGGCCGGTCTCCCTTAAATATTTACACAAAATCTTGGGAAAAACCTGTTTTACACTAACTTAGTGTAAAACGTGTTTTTAAGCCGGTTGCAAACTTGTAAATATTAGCTTGCGCAAAAAACCGGTGGCATTGATGTAAATAACTAGAACTCATGAAAACTCACCAGGCACTTTTCGAAACTGTATGAGGCATTTTTCAATATTACAGCAGGCAAATTTTAACGCTAGAGAAGGCACATGTTTTGACATGCCTGTTGGGGTTTTTTTTTTTTTTTTCAAGTGTCAAAAAAAGTGCATTCTCTAAGGTAAAAAAGTGCATGTTTGAGTTTTAAAACATGCCTGCTGGGTTTTTAACATGTTTTTTTTTTTCAAGTGCAAAAAAAAGTGCCTTCTCTAAGGTGAAAAAGTGCTTGCTTGAGTTTTAAAACATGCCTGCTAGGTTTTTTTTTTTCAAGTGCCAAAAAAAGTGTCTTCTCTAAGGTAAAAAAATGTCTGCTTGAGAAAACATGCCTGCTGGTTTTTTTCTTTTTTCAAGTGCCAAAAAAAGTGTCTTCTCTAAGGTAAAAAAATGTCTGCCGTGAAAGTCCCAAAAAAAGTGCCTGCTGTAAAAAAATTGAAAAGTGTCTCCTACATTATCAGAAAGTGCCTGCCCAAAAACCCTTATTTGAGGAAAACACGTTCTACACTAAGCTAGTGTAGAACGCGTTCTACCAAGAACGACTCAAATATTTAACTCAAAACAATCAATTAAACTAGAGCTATGTATGAGCACGTGAGATTGGAGTTTTGCTACCAGGGGACCAACTCTTATTACGGATGGTGAATTCATGAATAATTGAAATGAAAGTGGCAAAAAAAAAATTACCAGTCAGGAAAATTATATACCATGCGGGCCTGAGTTGGAGTATTGGACTTTACACCTACTAAAATGAGTGGGCCCACTAAGGCTTCACAGCCAACCGTTTTTTTTGGGTTTACACTTTTTGGACCACATATGATGGGCAGACATATTTCCTAGCTTCATATGTTAATTTTGATACTTCCTCAATCTTAAAATAATATTCTTAACCTTTTTTTTTTTTTAATCGTTGTTTATATATGCATTTTGATTAATAATTTTGATTATTTTAGTTATATAAATTAGAGTAATAGTTTATGTTAATTTACTTGTATTAATGATAATTCAATGCACTATCAGCAATATTATTATTAAAAATAAATAATATTTTTATTTAAAAAATATTAAATTTAAAATTATTGCTCAAAGTTCATTTATAGTAGTGACAAAAAAACATGAAAACATGATTTTTTGAGATAGAAAATAAAATTCAATTATATTTATTCCTGATGAAGAAAAAAAAGATAATTTATTTTAGACAGGGGTAGTACTATTACTTTTGCCTAAAAAATAAATGTAGCTAAAGCCTACAATGACATAATAAATCCTTACCTTTCTTCCGGATCAGAAGGCGAGGAGTTTGTTTCTTCCACTGCAAATAAATAAATAAATATATATATATACTCCCTCCGTCCCACCTGAATTAGGATTTTTGGGTTGGGCATGGGGATTAAGGAAAAAGTGGTAGTGGAGTAGGTGTTGTGAGTATAAAAAGTGAAGTAGGAGAGAGAAAGTGAGGTAGAGAATAATGAGTGGAAAGTTGTTGTGAGTGTGAATGTAGGTCCCATTAAATAAAACACTTCCATTTTTGGGTTGTCCTAATTCAAATGGGACACCCAAAATGGAAATTTGTCCTAATTCGAGTGGGACGGAGGCAGTATATATATATATTGTATTAGGGATGTTGATATTTGTATATTAATTGAGTTTATTACCGACACCAAATTAAAAGAAGGAAATTGAGTTGGGGAACCAAAAATTAAGAATTGACAAATAGAAATTAATCAGGAATAAAATCACCCTTATTAGAGCGCTTTTTGGAGTCGAGATCTCCTGTACCACTTTTGTGTATCACTCCATGTACCACTTCTAATCTAACCGTTCACATGTTTGTATAATATTACAATAATACCACTCTTAACAATTGTGAGCTATTAGATCACTTGTGGCACATGAAATGGCACACAAAGTGGTACAGAGAATTTGATCTCCGCTTTTTGGGCCAACCTTTGGAATCGGGCCGCATGAAGTGGACGCGGGAGGGTTTTTGGGAAAACCTCCCCGCCCTAACTGTGTTTTCTGTTCTCGGGTTATACTTAGGTGGGTTGGAGCGAACGGAGCAAAGGAAGACTGAACATCCATCTAGCCCTTGGACTACAAAAAGGTTGTTGGGTCAAAAGATTTTCCCGGTAGCATCAAAGGTGAGGAGTTTGTTTCCTCAACTGCAAAATAAATAAATAAATAAATAAAGTAAAGACTAAAACTCATGTGCGGATTGTCATACCCGTCTCATCCATGAGACGGGTCGATTTTTGACCCGCCCGCCCGACCCACGAACCGGCTCCAGGACTCAGGGGTCGAACCTGCCACGTGGCAGCCTCTCATAGGCCCAAATTTATTTATATATTTATTTATTTTGCTTTTTTAAAAAAAAAAATTATATTTTTTTTTTGGTTTTTTTCGGTTTGTCAAAAGTAATAGTTATTATAAGTTAATGTAATGACTGTATTCATATAAAGTAACAGTTTGTATACATAAAAGTAATACATATATACAGAAAAATAACAGTGTTTTTTTCTATGTTTTCTTCGTTTGCCAAAAGTAATACTTATTACAACTAAAATGTAACGAACGTGTTACTTATATGTAATAATGTTTATACATAATTGTAACACATATGTATAGAAAAAGTAATAATTCAACAATTTACATTTTTAGAGCTAAAAACACTTGATTAGTGTTACATGTAAAAGTATTACATTATCTATAGAAATATGTTATAATTTCTTTTATTAAAGTGTTACATTTACTTGTACAAACAATTACATTCATATATGAGTTGTTACTTTTCAAATGTTACTTTCTTTCAAAAAATTAAATCAAAATACACAATATTTTACATTTTTTCAAAAGCATTATTACATTTCAGTATAAATGATAATTACATTTAGATATTGTTTGGGTTACATGTAATTATAGTTAGTATTACATTTGAAAAAATGGGTAAAACTTGCTTTTGTTTTTGTGAAACAGGTGTTACGTTTACTTATGAACAATGTTACTTTATGTGTATACAGTCATTACATTAAGTTATGGTAACTATTACTTTTGGTGAACGGCTGAAAAGCCGAAAAAATAATATAAAAACTCAAAAAAAACCAAAAAAAAAATAATAATAAAAAAAAAAATTTGGACCTCTGGGAGGCTGTCACGTGGCGGGTCATGCCCCATGGGTCATGGGTCGACCCGTCTCATGCATGAGACGGATCCCCTTGTTCTCATGGAAGACCACCTCTAAAGTAAATAAATAAATAAATTATGGTACTACCCTCTGTCCCTAAATGAGTGTCCAAATTTCATATTAAGGGACATCTGAAAATCTCAATTTTTTGTACCATTTGGTGGCAAAGATTCATATATAATCTTGTAATCTCTTTTTCAAACATTTAGTTTTGCAAGTATAAAGAGACCGGTGAAAAAAAAATCGAAAAAAAATATTTAAGGACAAAGTTATGTTAAAAAAAACACACTCATTTTGGTAGGGGGTGAGCAAAAAAACTGAAAAAACCAATAACACCATTAAAAACCGAAACCGAAAAAACCGAAACCGAGCCTTTTGGGCCGGTCCGGTTTACATAAATTGAAAAACCGAAATTTTCGGTCCGGTTTAGGTGTTTAGATTGGAGAAACCGTTAAGACACCGAACCGAACCGATAGTGCTAAACTACGTCGTTTTGTTAATACTATATATACTATTTCTCGTTTTATTTCCACACATTCACACAGACACACACCACGACTCATTTTAATTCCACTTTGCGATGCCCTAGCTCTAAGTCGACGACGGCGCTACATCAACGGTGATTCGTCGATTCGATTGTGGTTCCACCGCCGGCGATTTTGGTTCCACCGCCGGCGCTCCTGCTCAGTTCAGTCGTCACTTTCAATCAAGCCCAAACCACAACCCTAGACGCCGACACCCATCTTCACTCGTTCGTTCCGTCGTCGGCGACGACTCAGGTAATGTCTCCCTCTTTCTTAGTTTCTTTTTATCAAGGTTTTAATTCTTTCGATTTTGATTTTGTTTTTGTTTCATATACCCTAGATATCTCTCTCTCTCTCTCTCTCTCTCTCTCTACAATACTGCCACTTATTCAACAAGATCTTCCCTAGGTTGAAACGGCGTTTGTTTTTCTTCTTCTTCAATTCATGAATCGTTGATTAAAGTATTGAAATACCCATTGATTTTAATTTTCGTTTTCAGAGACACTCATTTGGAAGGAAACAGAATCATAATCAATTTTGGACTGCAAGGGTATATTTGCCCAACAATAGCCCAACAAGGCCCATTAAAGGCTGCAACTACGAACCAACAAAGCTGAGGGCTGGTTCACCAGCTTGGCCCAATAAACCCAACAAGGCCCATTAAAGCACAACAAACCATTAAGACACCGAACCAAACCGTTATCACACCGAAACCGGATACACCGAACCATTAAGAAACCGAAGTTAATGGTTTCGATTTACATAAAACCGATAGCTATTGGTTTGGTGTCGGTTTTACCCTAAAACCGATCCAAACCGATCCGTGCTCACCCCTACATTTTGGGACAAAAATTTCTTGAAAATGGACACTCATTTAGGGACAGCGTGGGAGTATTAAGGATGTTGATATGATATCTGTATATTAATTGAGTTTATTACCGACACCAAATTCAAAGAAGGAAATGGAGTTGGGGGAAACAAAAAATAAGAATTAACAAATACTAGAAATTAATCAGGAAGAAAATCACACTTTTCAGAGGGCTTTTTTAGGCCAAACCTTTGGGCCGGCCCCCAAAAGAAAAAAAAGCCCAATAAAAGACTGGGCCAGATGGCCTAAAAATAATATGCTCTCGTTGAGAGTCGAACTCAAGACCTCCCGCTTACTAAACGGGTGCTCTAACCAACTGAGCTACGAGAGCTGCTTGTTAGTTGATATCTATTAATTTATTTATTATCAAACTTTTTACTATTTGCTATCCCATCCAAAACTACCATTTTCTCAAATAATATAAATAGCGTGATTTTATCATTGCAAGCAATATATAAATATGAAATTATTATTCTGTATTTAGTCGGAGTTCTATCTTAACTTTGTATGCTGATTATTAAAAAAATAATTAGAAATTTAAAAAAGCTAAATATTTTAAATTGATTGAAGATATAATGGTCCTAAATTGTTCACATTACATATTACTCGGTTACTCTTCACTTCTCTCTGACGTTATTTTTACTAGTAGGTAACCCGTGTTTTGCACGGAAAGCTTATTTATTATTTTTTTATAATTTATTTGTTTTTATTTAATAAGGTTATATAATAATTTTTGTAATATAAATATATAGTATATGAATTAAAATGTTGACAAAAACTTGGATGAGAACACTATGACCAGTTTCATGGTAGAGACGGGTCATTTTTTACCCATGACCCGGATCCATGACCCAAGTTTTTTTGTTTTTTTTTTAGTTTGCCAAAAGTAATAGTTACTATAACTAAATGTAACAAACGTGTTACTTATATGTAACAGTATGTATACATAAAAGTAATACATATATACAGAAAAGTAACAATGTTTTTTTTTATGTTTTCTTCGTTTGCCAAAAGTAATACTTACTACAACTAAACTGTAACGAACGTGTTAATTATATGTAACAGTGTTTATACATAATTGCAACACATATGTATAGAAAAGTAATAATTCAACCATTTACACTTTAGAACTAAAAACACTTGTGTTAGTAACATTGTAAAAATAAGAAAGTAACAATTTTATAAACGAATGTTACACTTTACTTGTATAATAACATTGTAAAACAATTACGTTTACTTGTATAATAGTATATCTATATGTTTTCAAATAATAAGTTACAATTGGTTCAATTTATCATGATACATGTAAAATTATTACATTATGTATAGAATGTTGGAACAATTTTAATCCCTGCATGCCACACTCACTTTAGAATAGGATTGAGGAAGAGATGAAGCGGAAGCGATAAAATATATACCTGTTGAATCCATGGATGATGTAGGGAGAAATAATATAATATGAAGAATAAGAAACAGGGAATGAAGATCTTCTAAGTAATAGTGACTTCTTAATCTCTCAAGTACTTCAATAATGTGAAGAGAATTTAGGAGAGATAACAAGAATGAATAATCGTTTCTAGGCTTGATGGAAGGGCCTTTAAATAGGAAACATTGTGTCACTTCACCTGGGACTACACCCTTTCAAGAAGCTTAGTGATATTATATTACCCTTTCTCCCATCACAATTAGGTAATTATATATCCAGGAATTCTACACATTTTATTATCAACTATACTTTATAAATTAACATTATAATCATAATTTTATAAATGGAAGTCTAAATGACTTGTGTTGCAAGCCATGTCCTTACAATCTCCCACTTGGGTTGCAAAACAAAGTCCTTCCTTTAAATCATGAATATAACACAAATGACAACCCTAATGTGCGCACTTTATTGTCATTTATAATAATCTTGTCCATTAGCCATACAAGTATAGGACTAAAGGAGCAGTCGTTGTAATTGATTCGCAACTAAACCCACAATAATCACATATACAAATCTAACTAAATGACATAGATCAAAAGTATAGATGTGTAGCATGGAATCATAATGAATATATACATATTCTTCCAACTAGTCCAACTTAACCAAATAAGATCAAAACTTTAAATAATAGAACAATTAATGAAAGAACAACACAACCTCCCACTATACTAAATCTTATCAAAAGTTGTTACACCCATATGAGCAACATGCTCGTGAAACACTGAAGATGATAACTCTTTCATAAATGGATCCTCTAAATAGAGTTTGTTTCTATAAGTTGTATCCCTTTCGTTCATGTTGTACTCTTTTCTTTATAACAAGATAATTAATGTCTAAATCCATAAACTCTTGTTAGAGTACAGAACTGCTACCTGATAATCATTTCTTAATTGGTCTTTCGACACTTGTTTTGACAAATTACAGTCCATTAAAACATATGCAGCCATATATTTAACTAATGTCGGAATACCTAATGATCTCAATATGATCCGACTTCAAAACATAGGCATGTAGTTCTTTAGTGTTTTGTAAATACTTCTATCATTCTTTTGGCTGCTACTTAATGTTCTTTCCGGATTGCTTTGGTATTGACCAAGCATCCCAACATTAAATGTAAGATATACATATACATTAAGCTTCCTACTGCTGATGTAAAAAGGGTTTTTCATATACTTGGATTCAAAATTTACTTTTAGGACACTGTTTGAGACTAAGAATGTCTCCTTTAAAATTAGGGGTGTCATGTGGTTTACATTTTTGCATGCTAAACCTTTTGTAATACCTTTCCATATGGCCTTTTGTGATAATCCTAAAACATCTCGTGAGTGATCACGGTGAATTTGGATTCTTAATACAAAGATGCCTTACCAAGATCTTTCATTTCAAATAATAAATTTCTTAGTTTCCTTAATAAGGTTCATATCATTACTAGCAAGCAAAATCATTATCCATATATAAGACCAAAATTATAAATTTACTCCCACTGAACTTATGGTATACACAATCTTAATCAAGATTCTTTTCAAAACCAAATAAAAATAACTTGATTAAGTACCATTGATGAGAAACTTGCTTGAGTCCACAAATGGATTTCTTTAAATTCACAAACTAATTGCTTAGTTTGATCCAAATCAACCATATATTCCTCAATGTCTCCATTAAGGAAAGTTGTCTTTATATCCATTTGATAAACTTCAAGATCATAATATGCTATATGTGCCATAATGATCTAAAAGTGTTTTTAGAAGATACCGGAAAAGTGCTTTCTTTATAATTAATGTCTTCCTTTTGAGTCAAATATTTAACAATTAGATGGGCTTTATATCTTTCCATATTACCTTGTGAATCTTTTTGGTCATAAAGATTAATTTAATCCCAATAGGTTTCACATCTTTAGGTAATGGGACAAGATCCCAAACGTTGTTATCCTTATAGATTTTAACCCTTCATTTATGAAATTAATTTACTATATGAGAATTAGAACTATTAATGGTTTCATGGAAAATGAGAGACTCATCTCCCACTAAACCTAAGTGTCCTTTATTCTCGGCAATATACACTTCATAATTATCCGGATTTTCACTTTCTTCTTACTCTATTGGATCTTCCAAAGGGCACCGGTTCTATCTTATTTTGAGGTTGTTGAATTTTCTTCTTATGATCAACATTTCTATGTTGTTCAATATTTATAGGGAAATCATATTTATTTTAAATTGTATGTTCTTCTTGAATGTCAAGTTCAAAACTTGATATCCAATTGGAACTATGGGAAGTGGTATATAAATGGATTCCATACAAATGAATTCCTCTTCCTTTTCAAATTCAAAATATTACTCCAAATTCTCCCACTAAATTCAACATCCTTAAAAGAACCTAGCATTTCTCGTTTTTCAAAACGTTCTAACTTTCGGGTTGTAAATTTATATATCCCCTAGTTTTCTCGGCTTACCCCATGAATAACTACTAATAATCTTACGTCTAACTTGCCCTTAGTAGACTTATAAAGTCTATCCTTATGCTAGACAACCCCATAAATGAATATGATTTAAGGACGAATAAGGAACGCGTCCTTAAATCATTAAGGGTTTATATTAGTAGCCTTAGAGGGAGCTTTAATGAGAATAAAGGTTGCGGCTTTAACGTATCGCCCATAATGAGTGAGGTAAGAGAAGTATAAAACATACTTATTACCATATCCTTAAGGATTTCAATATGTCTCTATTACAATATTCATGCTAGGCGTACCCGGCTCAATGTAGAGAGAGATAATCCCACACTCTTTCAAAATAGCGAGTAAAAAGGACCTAGACGTTGTTCCTTTTAACAATCATTCCAAAGATGTATACACCATCATGAATGACCCTAATGTTCTTAATAGTCTTCAAAGTTGATTTCCAACTTTGTCTTTATAAGACTTTTACAACGTCCAAACTCAATATTTTATGAAGCAAATAAATGTATTCAAACTAAGAGTTAGTCATTTTGAACATAATAACTATTGTTGACCTTTTCCATGAAGGAATAATTAATGGCCTACAAATATCCGAATGCATTAGTTTATTGAGACACATGATGCTCTCGAGAATACTATAATGTTTGTAAATTTACTTTAAGGCATTTAATGCAAAAGTATTTTCCAAATTATCAAGTTTGTTTAAGATTTTCCTTTAACATAAGCTTATCAATTTTCCTCTTGGAAATATGACCCAAATACCTATGCTTTAATAAAATATAAACTTTACTTGATAACTTTTGCTTTCTAGTTTTGGTTTCATTATTTAAGGGACACATTTATTGTTTGAATAATGTCAAGTAAATAAAGAACACTTGACAAAGTACTAGTACCAACAACCTTGGAATTTAAAATAAAAATCACATTTATAAAAGATGAACAAAATAACCTTTTTTTTGTTCAATAGTGTGATAAATATCAAATTCCGTCTAAATGACGGTACAACAAATGTATTATTTATACAAATAACACTAAGCACTTTAACAATAACCAAAATTCCCGATGCCTTTCACTTCAACCGGATCCCGGCTTCCATATAGATGAATCCTTCATCTTCTCCAGGACTTCGGTATTTCAGGCAATCCTACATAGACATTCATTATGTGAGTTGTTGTAACATAATTCAACCACTATGTATATGTAGGAAATGAAACCAAATTAGCCTTTATCACAAATAATTCCAAATGACATACCTTTCTTAGCACGCCAAGCGTGATACTTAGGGCAGTCGTACTTCATGTGAGTGAGGTCCTTGCAAAAGAAGCATTCCTCTTTATGATCATGAGATGATCCCTTAAGCTTCTTTTTACTTGCAACCGCAATGTCCTTTCCTTTTCTCTTTGTCCCATGAGAAGAGGTAGATGCCAAACATCCCTCAATCATATCAAGGAATGTTTTAGCATCAACGTCCTTGGAGACACCGTCCAAAATGGTCTCCGGGACAACTATATTCATGATCATTAGGCTCGCGTGGTTGGAGCGTTCCCACTTCTCATTATTTAAGCAATCTTCTTGAGTGCTTATATCAGAAAGAGGAAGAGGAAACGGTTCCCTTACTGCGTGATCTATGTCCATATAGCCTAAGATCATCATCAATTTATTTTTCCAAGTTTTAAAATTAGTCCCGTTAAGCATCGGTAAAGTACTCATAGCAGTAATCACGGATGAAGCAATAAGTAAATCTGTTGGGTTTTGAGAACAAAAAAGAATGAAAACAAAAACATGAATAAGAAACTACAAAAATGAAAAATGATTAATTATATCAACGAAATCCATCAATAAGACAATCAACATGACATCAAAACTAATCTTTGGATTGCGAGTTGACTCATAAATGATTGCCTTAGGTAACAAGTAATTTGAACTTATATTTTAATAAATACTTAATCTTCCTTTGGGCCGACATAAGTACCTAAGAAAATATCCTAATGTTCATTTTATTTGTTACCACATGAATGCCTAAGTTTAGTCAAATGTCAAGATCTTCTTTGGAAAATTCAAGTCATTCACATATTAACTTAAACATCCAACACTTTACAATTTAAGGGTTTAAATAACGTAAATCACTTAGGCGACAATATTTTTAAACAATGAATAAAATTGTCAAAGCATATAATTAATCATAACTTTTTAGGTTTGAAATAATGTAGGTTATGTTCCAAGGGAAAAACAAAATAGTGCAAAACTTAGAAAAGCCCAAAACCTGTGAACAGTAACTGCTCGGCCGAGTCTTATGAAGTGCTCGGCCGAGCACCTTAATCAGAATGTTTTGGTCAATTTGTCACATTATGCTCGGCCGCTCTAAACAAAACGCTCGACCGAGCTGCTCGGCCGAGTCATATGATGTGCTCGGCCGAGCACCTTAATCAGAAACAAATGCCTTATTTGACATACAATGCTCGACCGTGCAAATCCAAATGCTCGGCCGCGCAAGTCTTGGTCTGACCGGGCATAACCAAAGACCCGACCGGGTATTTAAGAGAACCGGACCGAACTCGACCAAAGGTCCGACCGGTTTATGCCATTTTTGGCGCCTGTTCATGTGCTCGGCCGAGCAAATCCAAATACTCGGTCGAGCAGTTCGCGCCTTTTCATATGCTCGGCCGAGCAAAACAAATGACTCGGCCGAGCACCCCATTTTCTGCACTTTCTGAATTTGTTTAATTTATTCCCAAAAGGCCATGAATTGCAAGTAGATCCATATGGTATGTACTTAAAACATAAAACCATGTTATTTAGGGATAATCTTGCCTTAAAATTAATGGAATCAAGTGAGTAGATCCACATGGTATGCACGAAAACATAAAACCATGTTATGAAGGGATAGTCACACTTGAACCATTTAGTTTTAATGAACAAAACTTTCAAACCTTTTCTGAATTTTAGATGATGATTATCAGTGCTCTATGAACGAATTAGAGTCCCTAATCAACATCAAAACTTAATGATTCAACAGGGAAAATGAATCAAAATTGAAAGTATACACTTTCCAAAAAAAAAAAAAACTCAAACTTAAACTAAAGATGAGCGGGGCTCTGATACCAATTGTTGGAACAATTTTAATCCCTGAATGCCACACTCACTTTAGAATAGGATTGAGTAAGAGATGAAGCGGAAGCGATAAAATATATACCTGTTGAATCCATGGATGATGTAGAGAGAAATAAGATGAAGAAGAAGAAGTAGGGAATAAAGATCTTTTAAGTAATAGTGACTTCTTAATCTCTCAAGTACTTCAATAATGTGAAGAGAATTTAGGAGAGATAACAAGAATGAATAATCGTTTCTAGGCTTGATGGAAGGGCCTTTAAATAGGAAACATTGTGTCACTTCACCTAGGGACTACACCCTTTCAAGAAGCTTAGTGATATTATATTACCCTTTCGCCCATCACAATTAGGTAATTATATATCCAGGAATTCTACACATTTTATTATCAACTATACTTTATAAATTAACATTATAATCATAATTTTATAAATGGAAGTCTAAATGACTTGTGTTGCAAGCCATGTCCTTACATAGAAATCTGTTACAATTTCATCTACTAAAGTGTTACATTTACTTGTACAAATAATTACATTTATGTATATAAGTTTTTATTTTTGCAAATGTTACTTCCTTTCAAAAAATAAAATCAAAATACTCAAATTAAAAAATATTCTGGAAAAACACTATTACATTTCATTATAACGATAATTACATTTAGTTATTGTTAGTGTTACACGTATTTATAGTTAGTATTACAGTTGAAAGATGAGTAAAATGAGCTTCTTTTTTTTTTTTGTAAACTGGTGTTACATTTACTTATAAGCAATATTATTTTATAAGTAACACACTTGTTACATTTAGTTATACAAAGTATAACTTTTGACAAACGAAAAAAACAGTCAAAAAAATATAAAAACAAAAAAAAGGGAAAAAAAGCGATTTTTTTTAATGGGGAAAAAATTGGGCCAATGAGTTTTGAGTGGAGCATGGGTTGGGATCCTACGCTTCGCGGAGAATGTTGTACACAGGTCATGGATCGACCTGCCTCTTCTATGAAACGGATATAAGTGTTCTCACAAGAGACCACCTCAAAAACGTTTGCTTAAAAATTAGGAGAATTGTTTACATTTTTATTTTTTTGTAAATAATTTTTATTTATTATGATAATTAAAATTTGAATATAAAGATGAGCTATTATTGTTATGAAGTAACTTTAAGTTTTACAGACGTTTGATTGAATAATATTAGCTATTATCTAATAAATAATTTCATAATATATACACATTATAATTAGTAAATATAAAATTTTATAATGTACATCTAATGTGTTAGTAAAATAATAATTTTACTATATCTTAAAAAATATTTTTTCGTCTCAAAAAAAAACTTATACTATTAATAGTAATAATTAATTTATATAATAACTATAGACTTTTATAATTAATTATTACTATTAATTATAATTATTAACATATATAATATCTATTATGATTAATTATTAATATTAAAGTAAATATTAACATATATAGTAACTATTATGATTAATTAATACTCCCTCTATTCTAGAATAAGAGTCTTACCTTGTTTGCAGACACTTATTAAAGAAACAATAGAAAATGGGTAAACATTGCAAGTGGGTTGAGTGTATAATTGTCCAAAACACTATTCATAGTGTAAGTGAACAAAAAGTAAGTAAGTTTGGTCTTTTTGTAATTATAGAAGCATTAGAAGGATAAAATTGTCCAAATCACTATTCATTATTTCCGATCATTTGTCATTTTGGGAAAGAGACTCTTACTCCGGGATGTACCAAAATAGAAAGTAAGACTCTTACTCTCGCAATAAGTGAGTACTTTTTAACACATATTGTATAATGCTTAACTAATACTATTATATTATGATAACTAAAACTATTAATAGTAATTTTTAATTTATTTAATAATTAATTATAATAGTTACTTGTAAATATTGACTACAATAACAAATACTCCCTATGTCCGATTTAAGGTTCTTACTTTCCTTTTTAGTTTGTGCCAATTTAAAGTTCTTACTTTACTTTATTACCTAAAATGGAAACTGGAACCCATTTGTTATTCTCACAACAAAAACTCACTACCTACTTTCTTTTTCTTACTTTACTTTTCATACTCACAACATTTATTTTTTCTTAATCTCCGTGTAAAGTTAAAATAGGAACTTATAGTGGGACAGAGGGAGTAACTATTAATAGTTAACTGTTATTTGCTTAATACCATTAGCTAATACTATTAGTTACTACATAAGGTAACTATTATAATAGTTATTACTAATAATAGTAATAGTTAACTAATATAGTTAGCTATAATAGTAACTATTACTAATAAGAGTAATAGTTAACTATAATGGTTAACTATTACTAATAATAGTAATAGTTACTATAATAGTTAACTATTATAGTTACCCTTTATAGTAACTATTATTATTAGCTAATAATATTAGCTAATGAAAAGAAAATGAAAAGTCACTTATTTATTAGCATATTGTTGATGTGGATTCTCCAAATGCAAGCTTTCTCCATTGTTTGTCCACATGTCAATACCATAACTCTTTTGACCAACTTTAATATATATATATATATATATATATATATATATATATATATAGAGAGAGAGAGAGAGAGAGAGATTTAGAGGAACCGTGATGTTGAGGTGATCGTCAAATACCACTAAAATAATTATCAAAAGATAAATAATTTATTACTATTGTTGAATAGTTAAATGAGACTATCATGACAAATGGGTATTATTACATATTAGGGGTGGAAGGAGTTTTAAGCAATGTTCTAAAAAGCGTTACCCGGACACTAGGCGTTGCAGTTGGGCCTAGCGCCTAGGCGGGCCCTAAGCGGGATCTAGGCGGGCCGAGAATTCAGACATAGTTATAATATCTTAGGCGGGACCAAGGCGTTTCATGAGCGCCTAGCGCCTAGCCGAGCAACTTTTTGAACACTGGTTTTAAGTACTCCTCCGGTCCCAAAAGACCTTACATTTGTTTTCCTGGTGTATAATTTGTAAGTCTCATTTACAATTTTTTTTTTATATTTTTCAATTTTCTTTACTTCACTTATCATACTCATTCACTTAATTTTGGTCTCTATTTGTAAATCTCAATCAAGTTTTCACACTCACAATATTTTAACAATAAAATACATTGCTTTTTCAAATCTCGTGCATTCTCAAAACTGTACAACGTGCAAGGTGTTTTTGGACGGAACGAGTACCTTAAATGACAAAATCACGCTTGATCACATATTCTTCTCTCCTATCAAATGATACGCTGACACGTATTGAGAAGAAATAAAGGTGGGTTTTTCACACGTGCGACAAGTCCTTCAAAACCAAGCAATTTACTCAACTGATGTAAGCAAGTCCTCTTTACTTCCACACACACATTTTCCTAGAAGACCCAGAACCTTTCTTTGTATGCTAGCTGGGGGCAATTTGGACTTTATGTATTTTCTTTTCATTGTTACCATTATCACCCCCCTAAATTTCTATTTACAACACTTTGCTCCATTATCTTTTAACCCTTTTCGTTACTAACGAAGAGAGTCTAAGATAACATTGTACTCCCTCCGTTTAAAGTTAGCGTGAATCAAAAAAATTGGCACATAAATTAAGGAAAAGTAGGAGAGATAAATAGTGGAAGGAGGTGTGTTGTGAGCATGAAAAATTAAATAAGAGAGAGAATGAGTGGGAGGATTAGTAAGCTGATTGGTGTGTGAGTGTAAAAGTAAAGTAAGAGAGAGATTGAGTGGGAGATTCTTTGCTATTTTGGGCAGTTCACACTAACTTGGAACAGACAAAAAATGAAAAAGTTCACATTAACCTGCAACGGAGGGGTTATATGTTTAAGCTTGGAATCAAAAGGTTGGCTAACACATGGAAACACAAACTAGAAGATGTAGACTAATGAGTTTGAGGCTTTCCTCAAATTTGACAATACACATTTGTTACTCTTGAATCAATGAAAATAACGAGTGTTGCTATTCACATTCGTAATATTTTACGTACACCTGCCTTCATGTTTTAGTTTATTGTATTGTACAACACAATTAGACTTTAAAAATTTGGTGTAGTTCAAAATTGTTCGAGTGTAAATAGTTACGATTGAAAACAATTTTGCTTTAAAATGACATATTCCTTATTAATTGTGAAACCTAATTAGTAGACCCCTAATGTAAAAACGCACTGATCGTTTTAGATATTTCCTTGCTCAAATCTTCAACTTCAAACCCTCACTAAGATTACATTACACAAAGTAGGGGTGTACATCTTCAGATTCAGTTCATTTCCAAATCACTGATTAAACCAAACCGCTTTTTAAGTACTCTTTAGGTTCACGTCTCTATACTAAACCCAACTCAACCTCGACTAACGTAACAAGTTAAACCGTCACTAGCATTACATAGAACGAAGTAACGAAGTTCATATCTTTATACCAAATCGAACTCGAGTCGGGCTTAACCTAACAAGTTAAACACTCACTAGTTACTAGCAAGGTTCAACATTAAGTTATGACAAAGTTGAGGGGTTTCAAAGTAACAACATTTTTCATCTATATAAACAACCCCATAGAACCTCTGCCAAGAAGTTTGGTGGAGAGTCTCTCTGCACTCTCTCTCTACATTTCCTAGAACTTTCATCACACGCCCCTTCTTCCCAATCCTCGAGGGCTATATATATACACATCTATCTATATCTATACCCTTAAATTTGTTGTCAAGAAAATTTGCCAGATTTAGGGAAAATTTAGGCATAATTTTAACATTTCAACTTTGAAAAAGTTTCTTTTTTGAAGATCAAAGGGGGCAAAGTATGGACTCCGATTTGTGGGCTCGTCTCGCTGCTCCTTCTTCAAGGCGCCAATCTCGATCTGGTACTCTTCTTTTCTACAGTGTCAGTGTGTTCGCTCTACATGTTTTTTTGGGAAATTGTGATGAAATTTGGAAGGGTGAATTAGGATAATTTGTGAATTACCCACTTGGGAAATGTTAATAATTTTATTTTAGGAAATAATATGTGCTTTATTGTATGCTATTGTTACCAGGTAGGATTATACTCTGGGTGATTAAGAAAGAAAGTTAATGGTTTTGTTTTTCTTGCATTTCTTGAAAAATAATTCGGATTTAATGGTGCAATAAACTGTAATCTTTAGTCCTATGATTGATTTTAATGGTGCTAGCATTTGTCCTAATCAATTTTACAAGAATTTTGGTACTACCCAGCTGCGATTTTCTCGGGAAACGAACAGGAGTGTAGTGATTAGGTATTTGCAATTTGTTAGTATTACATTACTTTTTCTATTTTGTGGTTGATAATATGTTTAGATGTAATGGAAAAGAAAAAAAAAATAGAACTAGATGACGGTATGTTTATGCTTTTGTACTTTCGGTTACTTGGTTTTGAATTTGGTGATTAACATTTTCTTCTTTTTCTTAGGAAATAGTTGAACTAAAAGGTTCAAAATTGTTGTGAAAGGAAATTGTTTTGCACATTTGTTTCTTTAAATGATTGGAATGTTTTACTGAGCTTGTTTCAGCATTAAAAGGGTGCTTACTTTTTGTGTATCTGCAGACCCTTTTCAGCTAGGTGATGAAATCGACGGTGATGATGAGTCAAGGCCAGAGTATATATGCCCTTTCTGTGCTGATGATTTTGACATTGTGGGTCTTTGTTGTCACATTGATGAAGAACACACAGTTGAAGCCAAGAATGGGGTATCTATTTATTTCTTGATTTCCTTGTTTTCGAAATAGAATATGCATCTGATCATGTGTTATTTGAGTGGGTAGGCAAAGGTTAGAGCTTTTATTAACTTGGATGTGGTTTGTTATCCTTGCAAATAACAAGAATCGTTGTCGTTCCGTATTGTAAGAGAATCCAATATTGAAAATGTGACGTTTATATAGTGTAATTTTTGCTCTTTTTCCTTGACTCAAAAAGATAGTGGAGTATTTTTGGAATGAAAGATGTTTTCCACGTAGTAAGTTTATAGCTTAAGTTGGACTTAAATTCAGGTAAAACAGAAAAGGAAACAGAACGTGCTATAATGGGATAGTTAGTTGGTTTTGTTGGTGGTTTTGATCATTATTCATGCTTAGAGGTGTTGGTTGCAGTTTGTTGAAAAATGTACTCCCTTCTCACTGAAATGATTGTCCATTTTTGTTCATGATCACAAAATGATAATGAACATAAAATGGACGACACTCACTTTGTTTTTTTTTTTTTTTTTTTTTTTTGGGGGGGGGGGGGGGGCAGTTTTCTAATGGGATTTTAATGTTGCCACGGGAAGGAGCAAGCATCATTTTGTGGACATGAATATTATTTTCACTATATCCCCATTTTACTAGCTCACATTTATTTGCCGCTTCCATATTATATCTTCTAACACATTTCTTATTATACTTGTGTGAAAAAAGCTTTATTGTGTACCGTATCAGTCTTCTGAAAAACATAGCATGTGAAAGCAATATTATAGAAATAATCACTCTCTTCTCAGTTGTGAAATTGTGTGTATTTTACATGTATAAAGTTTATATTTGGCCATTGCATGTTTGGAAGAATGATGTTGTGTACGCTGCTTGCATCTTTCAGGTTTGCCCGATTTGCGCGAAAAAGGTGGGGATGGATTTGGTTGGCCATATAACCATGCAGCATGGGAATCTTCTAAAAATATCCTTTTCATTATAACTGTCTACCTCATTTGTATCTCTTTAAATTTCCTTTTTATATAAAGAAATTAATGACGGTTTTGATTATATCTTATTTAGTTCCATTTCAGTCTTTTAACTCGATATTCCTTTACCATGAGTAAAGCTTGAATTTTATCTTATGCTTTTTCTTGACTGAAGATTACGTGCAGCGGAAGAGGAGGTCCCGCAGGGGTGGGTCCAACTCGGCTCTTTCTTTTCTGAAGAAAGAATTGCGAGAAGGAAATTTACAGTCCCTTCTTGGAGGATCTTCTTCTTCATATTCCGCTTCATCATCCAATGCAGAAGCTGATCCATGGTTATCTTCGTTTATGTACAACTCTCCCGTGGCTAATGAACCAACAGGTATTCAACTTCATTCACCAGCTGATGATGCAAGCCCAGCTGTCGACAACTCCAAGGATTCTTCGGAAAGGTAAGCAATGTCATTACTATGTGTGTCTTTTTTTTACTCCCTCCACCCCAAAAGAATGAATGAATTTGCTCTTGACCAAGAGCGAATTCGGACATTCATTTTGGGACAGAGGTAGTACCGTAGTATCATGTTGTTTTCGCTTTCTCTTAGTGTTTAAGAAGGATATGCAAAATATTTATGGTATTGATGTATGTGAAAAACTGAAAATGGCAAAGTTTAGAATTCTCCATATTAAGTAGATGTTAAATGTGAATAGGAACTAATTGGCTTTTGCCTGAGTTTTTATGTGGTAACAAATATCCTTTGATTCTGAATTCTGATCTTTGCTCGTCAGCTTAGTGGTGATTCTTTGTTCTTGTGTTCAGCATCTGGTATAGTGTTTTGATAGCTAGCCTTCTATTGTTTTTCTTCTTCATATTATTGGCCATTATGGCAATTTCTGATTTCTTGGTTCATCCTGTACTTCAATTATTTAGGTATAAAGAACTACTCCCTCCGTCCCAAAATGATCTTCACATTTTTGACTATTCAAGCTTTTTAAGGATATGAACACTTGCTTCACTAGCCATGTTGTGTTTATGCACATTTAAGCCTAAATTGTAGAAATGAGAAGAACATTTTGGGACAATGAAAAATGGTAAATGAGAAGATCATTTCGGGACAGAGGCAGTAATACGGAAGGTGGGCCCCAGTCTACCACCTAACGCATTACCTTTTTTTTTATACTTCAACCAGTGACGTAGCCATGATTTGAGATGAGAGGGGTCAAAATAGTTAATGAGAATAGTATTTTTTTTTTGAAACCAGAATAGTAACTTGAGCGCAAAAAAAAAAAGGTGAATGCATAAACATACATACAAAAAGGGAACATTTCATTTAAATGGTAAAGATTCATATGTGAATATATACTCCCTCCGTCCCATAACTATGTGTACAAAATGGGTTTTGCACGGGAATTAAGGGATGAATGGTAGTGGATAGTTGTTGTGAGTGTGAAAAGTGAAGTAGGAGAGAGAAAGTGGGGTAGGGAATAGTAGGTTGATTGATGTTGTGAGTGTAAAAGTAAAGTAGGAGAGAGAATGAGTGGGATGAATAGTAAAGATTCTTTACCATTTTAGGAAAGTGTGACTTTTCAATGGGACACCCAAAATGGCAATTTGTGCACATAGTTATGGGACGGAGGGAGTATAGGATAATTAGGATTGATTTGACTCTATATGTGATGGATAAATGTCGTTAAGGCTATCGAATAGTAGTGTTATTTTAGCGCGTTGGTGGTACCATAACCAACTCGATGGAGGCCAAAGCAATAAGTTGTGACTTTCTGTCGTAGGTTACTAGGTTGTAACAAAGAATTTTAAACATAAATAAATGAAAGACGTAATTTCAAATTAATTCATGATAAAGAGTAGATCTAAAATTTTCAAATTCTTGATAAATTTATTTAAATTTTAAGCTGTAACATTTCACTATGATTAAAACGTGAGATGGCAGCTTGTTCTTCCTGTATCCTTAAACACCAGTCAGTTCTTTTGGTAAGAAATTGGAGAGCGGAATTTATCAGTCACACAATTGCATATAGACCCCTCAAGATAGCATTAAAGTTGGAAGCAAGAGGAATGTCATTTTCACTTGCTCCATCCCGAAATGATCTTCCCACTTTTTTGTTGTTAATACGAAGATACTTTGAGCAATAAGTTTAGGTTAGTTTAATATCATTATAAATACTATCAACAACATTTTTAGATGTTCATTAGGATAACTAAATTAACCTAAAATTATTGCTCAAAGCACATTCGTATCGACAACAAAAAAAAAGTAGGGAGATAATTTCGGACGGAGGGAGTGTTTCTTAGATTGAAATGTTTGCTAGTTGCCTTCACATATTTGTTCTGTGTGGTTTGTTGTTATGTTATTGTGGTTTTTGTCCAAGCACACTTTCGATTTTTTGTAATTCCTGATTTATTTACTCCCTCATTCGATAAATGATCATCTCATTTGCCATTTTTCATTGTCCCAATAAGTTCTTCCCATTTCTACAATTTAGGCTTAAATGTGCATAAACACAAGATGGCCAGTGAAGCAAGTGTTGATATTCTTAAAAAGTGTGTATAGTCGAACGCGAAGATCATTTTGGTCGGAGGGAGTATTTTTTGCTTCCCATCTCCTCCATCGGCTAATGGTTGCCTAGCGTTTTATCCGAATAAAGAATAATGCTAATTCTCCTCCACGTTTCAACTTCCAATAATGTTCTTTGAGCTTGTACATGAGGCTTAATGTGTTGTTCCCATGAACGCATCTGCTTATAGTTTAGTTTAAACTACAAATAACAATAACCTTTGTCGTATTTCTTTGTCTCGTCAGAGTTTCTCTACATCTGACACATTTTTTTTCCCCTGGAAACAGGAATGTTCATCAGCAGCCTCCTCTCTCTGACAAGGACCAAAAAGAGAAGGCTAAGAAAAGTGAGTTTGTTCAAGGACTGCTCTTGTCTACTTTTCTTGGTGACGATTATTTATAAAGAAGAGGAGGAAATTATGCGGTTTATGCGTCTCCCACTATTGGAAAATGTAGTCTCGAGAGGGAAGAAGAAGAGGAGGGGTAAGTGACACTGGTTTTCATCAGTGGAGATAGTTAGGTGAGAGGATGTTTGTATCTTGTACTGTATTTAGTACTTGCTATTATGTGCATAATGGAAAAACAACCAACTTTAAGTGCTTCAGATTCGGCTAGGGCTTGTGCAGTTGAACTGTACAAAAGTCCGACTTCACTTTATAAAAGCATGACTTACACATGGTTATATGCTAGTGGTGCGGGAACATTATTTATATAAAACTCGGCATGCTCAAATACTACTCCCTCCGTTCCTAATTATATGACGTTTTAGAGTAAATTGTACAAACCAAGGAATGAGTTAATGAGCCTACCAAATTCCATATTTACCCTTCCCATCTAAATCAACTCTTCACCTTCCCAACTTAAAGAAGGGCAATATGGAAAGAATTTGAAGAGGTTTTCTTGTTAGGAATATAAACATGGACGCTGGAGAAGAAATTGAGAGGACAAACTTCACAATAAAGAAGGGCAATATGGTCCAAAAGACCAACAAAATGCAAAAACGTCAAGTAAATAGGAAAAAAAACGGGAGTCTAAAACGTCACTTAAAAAAGAACGGAGGGAGTATATATTAACATAAGTTACATAATATATTAGTATGAGTTACAACTTATAATAAGGGTATTGGATTGCAAACTATAATTAGGGTTTTTGGACACCTAAGTTCAACTATTCAGATCCCAATCCAATTCCCACATATGGTGCACTGCGGTTCAACTGCTCGGACCCAAAATCTCACAGTTCAACTGTTCAGATCTCAAATCCATGCACAGTTCGACTGTTCAAAATACAGACTTTCATGACTGATATCCGGCTACAAGTTACTTGGATTCGACAGTTCAAAATACAGACTTTCATGGCTGATATCCGGCTACAAGTTACTTGGATTCGACGCCATGGCACCCATAAGTCAACTATTCGTAAGTCGTACTTCATGGCACCCATAAGTCAACTATTGAAGTCGTACCGACTTTCATGTCTATGAGGCTGCCTGCAAATTACTTGGAACTTTTACTTCATATCAACTAGCTTTGCCTTGACAAATAAGTTAGTCTTACTATCCACTCCAAAATAAGGACTCTTTTC
This sequence comes from Campanula takesimana, assembly GCA_026119855.1. Classification (NCBI taxonomy): domain Eukaryota; kingdom Viridiplantae; phylum Streptophyta; class Magnoliopsida; order Asterales; family Campanulaceae; genus Campanula; species Campanula takesimana. The sequence goes on along the minus strand of JAOWBW010001034.1, from coordinate 208,991 downwards.
AACCCTTTCATGGACCACATAGCTGTGGACATAAGGGGAGAGAGAAAATGGACCATGAAACAGCAAGAGGGTCAAACAAAATGTATTCCACTTGAACACGGTCCCACCGCATTGGAAAACCGTCGCTGCAACAGTTCCAAATTCCACTGAAAAACATGGACTATTTTGATTGCTTGTCATACTGACAGCAAGCGGTGAGCCCTCTGCCAAAATTACTGTATGATAATATACAGCAAATCAGGAAAGAAAAAAACAACACATTACGGCTAAAAGAAAGTCAATTTATTCTAAAAACTGTACGTTCTAGTTTTAGGTACATACTAAAACAAGGGTACAAATACTGTAGTCTTCATCATCATCTTCATCGTCCATAAAACGAACCATATTATAAGCTGTGCATCATTCAAGCAAAACCCAAAAAAGTCAAACTAAGATAGGGGTCAACGTCTATAGACCCTCTTGAATCTCTTAGTATTTTAGTTCTATAGGAAAAACTTTATGGTTACCTCGTCTTTCCACCAGTTTTGATTACTAAGGGCACTTATTAAAGAAGTCGCCCTTAATAAAGAAAGCATTTTTAAGGATAAGGACACAATCCTACAGAAACCAGGAACAAAAACAGAACAACTGTACTGAGAGTTGACTTTTAAAACATCCATGGCGGCTTTGCTTGAACAAAAGCTCTCTCCCCACTTTTACCTCCAGTAGGAGCTATGGGACAGGAAAAATGAATAGTCGGGGTGATTAACATGCAAAAGACGGAGCCAATTGTCAGCAGCTCGTAAAAGGGAGTTGACCTTTTGACTTCCCTGGACTCCTGTCTGGTTCCAATCAGAATCTTTGAACTTGTAAGCAGCAAGCCCAAAGATTGGTAACGGTAGCCTCAAAGGCATGCCAGCATTCTGAACCTCCTTCGCTGTTGAACTCTGAACATGTGGCCACTCGGTGCTTGTACCTGCGCGATCAAGAAGGGAAACACATAAACTTTTTTTAGTTTTTTTTTTATTTATTTTTTATGATGACGGACACACATACAGACAGATTAAAAGGGTTGGAGGAAAGGAGGAACGTACTTCCAAAAGGTGTGGACAGAGAATGGAAAGTTAAAAATGAAGCATCAAGATTCTGCAGCGATGGACCAACGGGTATTCTGTATATGGGATACCTGCACGAGAAAGGCAAATAAAGACTTCTTCAGATGATGAACTATAGCATTTATCTTTGTTTCACTTCAGTTATAAGGGTAGTTATGGTATTTCCTTTCCTCCTTACGATGTTTGTCTTTCAAACACGGAGTAAATATAATAAAAGATTCCAACCCAATTAAGAGCTTACCAAGCCACAGAAATCCAACTTGCAGGAGTAAGATCACAGCTCTTATAAGTCTTCAACTCCGGGAATTGAGATGCAAGAACTGAAATCTGTTCAGATACAATCATGCCAAAGAAACACACATTCATATTAGTAAACAATTTTCCCTCCATCAGGAAACAAGCGTCCACTTTTAGTTTTTTGAAGGAAAATAAGGAAGTTGGCTTAGAAGCACTTTTAGTCGCACATGTACCTTAATGCTCATATCACTAACACTGTATACAATCGGATAAGTTAGTTGACAATGGTTAATTTAGTAACTTCATACAAAAACGGACATTTTGGAACGGAGGAAGAAGCAAACATACATAAGTTCCACAAAACTTTAAATACCCAAGAAAGCAAAAGGACTTACTTTGTCAGCCAAAGGTTCACGATTAAACGGCGGAACATGCTCGAAGTACTCAAACATAAGCAAACCAGGGGGGTTGCTTATATCCCTTTCATCATTTGCTGAACCCATCAATGAATCTTCTTTGAGTGGTTGTCGATTATGACTTTGGGCTGCGGTGTTAGTGCTGTTCTTTGGGACCCACGCTTGTTGAACGCCATTTGATCCAGCATTGCCTCCAGATTCGCTACTACCAACGCTACTTGTGGCTCGGGATGACTCAGCATCACTCTCCTCACCAGGCCTCCTGTCAGAAGTGGCAAGAAAAGTAGTTCATACAATTAGTTCATCAAGCATCTCTGTGAACCAAGATATATCAAGCTGTACTTTTAGATCAAAGTCTTATACTAACATCATTCCCACACACACACATATATACATATGTATGTATGTATAGATATATCACAGGTGTGTGTGTGTATGTGAGTATGTATGTGTGTGTGTGTGCGCCTATATATAGAGAGAGGTAGAGAATTATATGAAGAGTGAACTTTCAAGTTTTTCACAAATTTCCAAATGTTCCAACTTTCATAAAAAAACAGATAGGTGCTTTGCATTCCATCTCCCCTTACAGAGATATTGGTGTGGACACTTTCTTTGTTTCGCTCAGCAAATCTTAATGATATTGATATGTACTTGAGTAAGAGTAAAGAGCAATTTGACGCCAAGCAAAGAAAAATTGGAGTCAACGCCCAATTTGAAACCTTTGGGGGGGAAAAGAACTCCTATTAGGAATCTTAATAACCTCGGAGGTTTGACCCTATCTGAGGTTTGACCCTAAGCATTTATCACAAGTAAAGATTTGCTCATTAAACTCCTAATGAATCTAAGATATGCAAAATAAGACAGAAAATAGAAACTAAAACTAAGGAAAAGTTGCACCCATGATCACCCAACTATCCGCGATGAGTGGATTTGATCACTCATCTTATTTTTTTTGCATTCAATAGCTCAAACTTTTTTTTTGTGCATCTGTAATCACTTTGCCGTTAGTCATCCACTTTTTTATGTTAAGTTGTTATGTGCAATACACTTAACTAAAATTTAGAGGGTAAAATAGGAAAGTAATGTTATAAGGGCTAAAGTGTTAAAACTAAAACTATTAACCTTAAAATATAAAAATAATAAAGCTGAATTTAAAACACCAACAAACTTAAAATTCACTCATCTTTTCTCTCTCTCCCTCGTAATCTGTCTCCCCACCCACACCCCCGTTGTTCTCTTCCCAGCCCTTCCTCCCCTCTTCCCCACTCCCATCTACCACCAAGTACCAACGCTTCATCCTCAGCCACAAATCCGCCCATCCCAAGCAAATTCAACCCCTCACACTATAGAGATAGATGATATTGGGTGAAATTAGAAGAGCTCCAAGCTCGTCCAACCCCTGCGTCGGTGCCCAGTGACTTTCTCAGGCCACAATAACTCGGATCTACGGAGTCACGATTCTCGTATTAAGCGAAGCTCCTCCTCCACTACAAGTTTCGATGCCTTTTTAGGCCACTTAAACAGCGAGACCAAGATCCTGCGAATCTGATCCACCAATGCCTTCTTCTCCGGTCACCCTTGTTCTGGCTGTAGCCTCATCTCCAGCGGAATTCTAATTCCCCCCAACGTCATCTATCTCCACTGTCAACAACTTCAGCCATTTTGATTTCTTTCCTTTTTCTTTTGATTTTGGTGTTTGGTTTTCAAAGATATTGATTTACCCTGATCTAGAATTGTAACTATGTCTGAGTGAAATATGGTAAAGAATGGTGATGACAGCAGTGATAGCATTGTCAGTGGGTGGTGAAGGTGGTGGTGACGATTGGGTTGATGTAGTTGAAGATGGTTGTGAAGTAAATAAATATATTTTTTTGAAGAATTTAACAGAGAAATAGATGAATTTTGGATAGATGGACCAAAAGGAAAAAAGATTTATTGGCCAGTGACCAAACAAGTATTTAACTTGGTTAAAATGACATCAATTACCTCTCTTACCCTTCAGAATTTAATGCACATGACATTGTTAACAGAAAATAATGGATGTCGTTAGGCCATCATGAATAGTTGGGTGACTTTAGATTCAAAGAAAAAGAACTCCTATTAGGAATCTTAATAACTTCGCTCAGCAAATCTTATAATGATATTGATATGTAATTGAGTGAGAGTAAAGAGCAATTTGACGCCAAGCAAAGAAAAATTGGAGTCAACGCCCAATTTGAAACCTCTTGGGGGGGGGGGGAAGAACTCCTATTAGGAATCTTAATAACTTCGGAGGTTTGACCCTGTCTGAGGTTTGACCCTAAGCATTTATCACAAGTAAAGATTTGCTCATTAAACTCCTAATGAATCTAAGATATGCAAAATAAGACAGAAAATAGAAACTAAAACTAATCACTATGGACCTAACATATGAGAGACTGAGATATGGACTGAATAATATACGAACCCCATGTTCTCACAACCTCACTATTCAAATAACAGAATAATTAGGAAATAAATGACTTAGCCAGTCACGCAATCCAGCCAACATAATCCAGCAGATTCAGCTTGAAATAAGTAATATATCTTGTTGAATGCATGATTAGGAGTTTTAAGTAAAAAACGGAGTGGACGGTTACTGAGAGAAACATTATACACTCTCAGAAGTAACATGCACTCCATAGAAAGATGGAGCAATGTCAAAAGAAGGAAAGATATCAAGCAGGTTTTTATGACTAAACTAATAGTCAAATTGGTTAAGGGCAGATATGTAATTGTGTAGCCAGGCACCATTATAGCGGTGCAAGGTTGCTAACCTTCTCATCATTAAGGAACCTGGAAGAATCATAGGAAACAATTCTTAGTCCTCATGCAATAAGTACCAGTTCGTTCAACTATAACCGATCTAAATGGTGGTTGCCAACCTTGGTACTTTGAGATGGCAATTCCATAGTTACCGGGAACTCCCAACCTCCTCTCGTCCCATGTCCCGGGAACACGCGTCCCGGGTTCACTAGGGAACTCGACCCAAGGTACTCAAACAATCGTAAAGGAAAATAAACGGTCAACAACTTAGAATCTTGTCTGCATTTACAATCTTTTATGGTTATCCACCTTTACATTATAGTCTTTTATCTCCCTAACAATATATCTATACGTAAGTGTGTGTGTATATATGTTATTATATTCAACTTAGTGATATGTTTCCAATAAAGAGCGTACCACGTTCCCAATTGATCCTACCCCCAGCGTACCCAAAATTTACTAAGTCACGTTCCTCGTTCCCGTACCCGTCCCGCGTCCCGAAACGTCCCACGTTCCTGGTAACTATGGGCAATTCATTTTATACTGATATACAAGTCAACATTTCCCAGTAGATATTTGCCAAGATTACTTCTAAAAAGCCCTTATCTTTTAAAATTTGATATAAGATTGGTCATTCCGTGGAATACCCAAAACGTTATTTAACTTTATATAAAATAACATAATTGGCGAAGTTCCCCAAAAAACCCTAACCAAAACTTAAAGAGATAACAGGTTGAAAAATATAAGGCTTAAGAGCATCATAAAATTTGCTTGATTAAACATCCTGGTAATTATTTGCCAAGACTCCTGAAAATCTGTATAGAAAATCTTTAAAATTTGATATAAGAGTGAGCAACAGGGACCAGCTCTTTTAGGGTTCATCAGGTAGATACCCAAAACGTAAATAAACTTAATTAGCAAACTTTCCAAAAATAACCTTGCAAAACCAAGAGAGATTGTATGTCTAGCTTCCGAAGAAGTAACTTAAAACAGTTGATGATGTTTCCAAAATCAAAACATACAGGCCAGCCAGCAATGCTGCCTGACAAGAAAGCACACATATCAATCCACTGCTAAACCTAACCGCACCGTGCAAAATATCGGATTGAACAAAACCTAGTAGAGCCAGATTCAGTGAATAGTCTGGATTCTTATTTGAAACACTACCCACCGTATTTGGAAAAGTCAAGATTACAATAAAGTCAGATTAAATGCATTCAAGGGAATGCGAGAAAGATCATAAGGACTCACCTCACTCTTGTGAAGGGCGTTGAAGGGTCAACATAGAGCTGAATACCAGATAAGTATGGCACATAATATTGCACAACGGAGTCACTCTCGTTCAACACGAGAGGAACTCCAGCTCCATAAGCACTCCATTCCTTAAAGGATTCCCAAAGATCGCCAAGTACAAAATGTGGGTGGAAACCATCATCAATAACCCTCCACCCCTTCAAGCTAGTCTGCATATCGTCAACCACAAGATTTAGAGCAATGTACCAACACTAGAATAATATATTGAAGACTCAACGAGTTTGGTATAAAATCTATTTAACAGCAGAAAAATCGCCGTCAAAATCATACGATAGTCAATATGTAACTTAGGTAGGGTTCATTTATTAACACTTGCGATATGCAACTATATACTCCCTCCGTCCCAAAATGATCTTCACACTTTTTTCGACGTCAACTATGAGCAACGATTTTATTTTGATTTAATTATCTTAATAAAAATCTAAAACTTGTTATTAACACACCATAAAAAATACTACCAATAACAAGTTTTAGATTTTCATTAGGATAATTAAATCAACCTAAAATCATTGCTCAAAGTTCCTTCGTAGTAACGTTAAAAAAGGCGTGAAGATCATTTTGTGACGGAGGGAGTATGATGAATAGAATTGTTTGTTTCACCAAAATTGACTGGCGTATTGCGTGCTTCGTCCGAATCATATGATACAACATCGATTCGAAATTATAGGGATTGTGTAGGTCCGGCACCTGAATTCAAAAAGCTAAAAAGAAAATATTTTTTTCCAAGATGAAACTGATCAATGTTGGGTCGGTGATAGTTCTTTCTTTGAAATATTGGCCAAGAAAAGATTTAAATTCTGCTAGCAAACATTGTGAAAAGTTGGTAGCAATATGGTGCAAATACGATACAGATATCATCATGAAATCAGATGCGTGTGTGTGTGTGTGCAGACTGGGGTGAAAACAAATGGTTGGTTCCTGTGAATACTATTGCCTTTATACGAAAATCAAGCACAAATAGAATATCTAATTATTACCGCTATTAATTGTATTCTTAAAGAAGTATTTTCCGTATCATAAGATACGATCCTCGATATCATTTCTGGGAACTCTTTAAGGTATTAACCATTTGGAAGTCCGATCTAGAATACACCTTAACCTACACACACTTTCTCTTACTTACCCAACAATTCTGCTTACCGGCATTAGATAAAGGGTACCCGCAAACATAAAACCAATTTAGAAATAAAACAAATTATGCGCCCATTCTGTTGCTGAGAAACTAAAACTCATGAAAAGCTTAAAACTCATGCAAGCCCTATTAAATAAGCATTCAGGTGATTTTATTTTATTTTGACTAAAAGAGACGATCAACTTTCCCAAATCACCAAAGATTTTTAGCATCAGATGATAAAACTCAATGCCCAACAAGAAAATCTAATTATAGCGGCAAGAAAAACAAATTTCACACTTGTCCTTAAACCTACATTTTCTTAGCACCACAAGATATCAAATTTATAGGCATATATCAAATTTATGGATGACTCAAATCTATATTAATTAGTTATTTGAGTATTAATGATTGTAAATCTAGCAAGCCGGAATTATCTCCCCATCCAAACAACATAAAAAATTTAAAAATAAATAAATAAAATAATATATATATATATATATATATATATATATAAAAAAAATTAAAATTCACAAATTAAAAAAAGGGGGCAATTTCCGTTATACCTTCGAGAAATGCTGCGCTTGGACAATCGGAGTAGTGTGCTCCAAAAACCGATCCAAATTAGTCACGCGAGAACCACTGTTGACCACGTTCGCCGCCGCCGCCGCTTGCAAATGCGACTGCTCATCCTCTTCCATTTGTTGTACCATCTGCTGCTGTTGTTGTACTTGATGAGCTTTCTCTTCCTGCTGCCGCCGCTGCTGATTAAACCTCCGCATCGCCGGCGGACTGTAAAAGCGGTCCTCCCTGACCCGATTACGACCCGAAACAGACATTACTGGATACTTCACCAAATCGATTCCTTGCTTTGATCACAGAAAAAAAAAAGGGTTGCAGCTTCTTCTGATTCTGATTAGAGAATCAAATTCTTGATTAAAAATTTTTTTGTGGGGGTTTTCTGAATTATCAGATCAAAGGGGTTATACTTATCGAGGGTTTATCATCGAATCAAATCATAGTTTATATATAAAATTTAGGGTTTTTGAAGGGAAAATTTTAGGAGAGAGAGAAAGGGTTTGTGGGAATTTTTTATTCCGTTTGGGGGTTGGATTATGAATAGTTGAGAGAAAATGGAATGAAGGGTATTAGTATTACCGAGTGTAATGAAAAGGATGGTCCACCTTTATAGTTATGTACCTCATTGTAGGTGATTATAACTTAAAAGTGTACTTGTCAAATTAACCCTATAAGATATCCATATTGACAAATATTTGGAAAATAGCTAGACTTATCATCTAGATCCCCGGTTTATTTATTTTTGGTTCATGGTTTTAGAAAATCTTGTAAAGATTGTGAAGAAAAATGGAGAAATGAAGGAGAAAAATTGGTGGAAAGTGATAGTTAAAAAAGGTCAAATGAAAATTATATCTTTACATATCTTATTGTAAGCAATGTCTTGTTGAGTAATGTTGTATCCGTAAAAAATAACTGATTAAATTTTGTGTGCGTAAATCGTGATGATTGTCATTGCGACTTTAAAAATAAACCAGGAATCAGTGTTAAATCAATAGGGTTTAGCTGTGTTGATATTTTCTTCGTGATTATTTTTATTATGCTTTTTTCGTATATTTGTACTCTTTTTATAACCCACAAATTTTGAAAGCGTGATGGTGAGGATGATGATAATAATGATAATAATAATAATAATAATAATAATAATAATAATAATAATAATAATAATAATAATAATAATAAATAATAAAAATAACAATAAAGAAAATTTTCTTTTTTTTCCATCAAACTTTAAAGTGTGTTGTTTCGCCTTTGCCATTGAATGTTATATTTTTTTATTTTTATCATCGTACCACAAACTATGCTTTTATTTTATACCCAAAATTTATTTCATTAACAATAAACAATGATGCAGAGCCGTAATTTGGTCCCGAAATCGACAGTTTCGGAATGCTACGAAATTCGCACACGGCTTGCGAAACGAGGCGTAGATATCAAGTCATTGCGTCGCGGTGACTAGACGTGATTTTAGCCATCCGGGATCGTTTGAGGGGCGAAAACGTCATTTTTCTGATTTTAGGATTTGACTCCCTATTATTATTCTTTCTTTTATTTCTCAATAGTTACTGGATTAGTGGGGCAGTTATTGTCCATGTACATATGCAGTCTAGGAGTTATGGAGGAGGACATTTTTTGATTATTTGGTTGAATGAAATTTTAGTTTCTCTTTGAAACTATACCAGTTCTTGAATTGTCTCTTGTTGGTTTGGTCATTCTCATTAGTGTCGGCATCAAACAATGGTGTCATTTTGTAGCCATTTTTTTACAAAATGACACTTGTTGTTTGTAGTACAATAATAAAAATGAAAAAAGAAAAAGTTTAATGGCAAAAGAGAAACACTCGCCAAAGTATAATAGATTAAAACAGAGTTTTCCTTAATAATAATAGTAAATGTCAAACTACGAAAACGCACATGTTATTTTAAAGCTAATTACAAATCATCATAAATTATCCAATAATAAGAAATAAATCTTGGGATCTATAAAGTTAATTTTTGAATTACTAGATAATAATCCATATTTAGTAAAATCATAGTTGCCAATCCTGTACCATACTGGAACGGTACGTACCGGTACCAGAGCGCACCGGTATCCCGTTCCGAGTTTACCGCACTTTTAATTTTTCTATCAGTTTATAATTTATTAACATATTTCTAAAACTTATATCTATATTTATTAACTTATTTCACAATTAAGTAACAATTTTTTTCTAAACTCACAATAAAACAACATAATTATGTAAATTTATAAAATAATATTTATAATTTAGAAATAAATTTATAGAAATAATTAGTCATTTTTATTTTTGTAAAACAATTATAATATTGCATTCCGCCGGGACGGTGTGTACCGAACGATACAGACCGGAATAGGCAGATATGTAGCGGTACGGTCTGGTTCAGAGAATTACAAAAATGGAACGGTGCATAACATGTTTCGCACAGGTTTTTGACTAAAACAATACGTACCGGCCGATACGAATTGGAACGAGACGAGATTGACAACTATGAGTAAAATAGACATATATACATTCTACATATGTACAACAAAAGATGGATAAGTCATTAATTTCATCTAATGATATTAGTAACAATAATAATAAATTGAAGAGATAAGAAAGACATTTAATAGCATTAATAATAATTTTAGGGGCCTGGATTTCCTAAAATATCCACATGGTAAAAGAAAGAGTTTTTTGTTGAGAGAGGAAATGAGTTTGCGCCGCCCCGCTCATAGAAAGGGCAAACCATTTACTGTCTCAACGAGACCCGTCTCACGTGTGAGATCGTCTCACACAAATTTTTGTCAAATTTAAATATGAAATACTCATTTTGTTTATAAAAAGCTGACATGAAATTGAATGAAACCAAATCTCCATATTAATACAAACTTTAGAAATAGGCCGTGGAATTAATCCTACTATATTTATAGGTTTATTGGAGGGGTGTGTAAGTTGTCTACTACTAAGGAAGAGTGTGTTTTAGGGGAAATTAGTTCCTTCATAAGTTATAAAAAATCATGTTTTTAACCCTTAAATCCTAAACATGAAACCCTAAACCCTATAAAAACAAGACTTTTTAAGAACTAGTTTCCCCCAAAATTTTCTCCTAAGGAATCTTTGTACTATTGTGCAATGAAAATGATGATTAATTGTAACAAGGACGTGTTAAGCTTAAGCATTTTTTTTTTTAAAGGAAGTTTAAGCATTAAAATGTGATGAAAAAAATTGTCCTAAAATCTCTCTCTCTCTCTCTCTCTCTCTATATATATATATATATATTAAAGTTGGTGAGGAGAGTTATAGTGTTGACATGTGGATAAACTATAGAAAAGCTTGCATATGGTGATGACACATCATTCCTACCAACATAAATATGTGACTTTTCAAATTCTTTTTCTTAGCTAATAGTATTAGCTAATACTATTAGTTACTATATAGGGTAACTATTATAGTAACTATTACTATTATTAGTAATAGTTAACTATAATGGTTAACTATAGTAGTTACCTTATGTAGTAATTAATAGTATTAGCTAATATTAATATTAAGAAAATAATAATTAATTATTAATAATAAACTATTATTATATTTTATATTTTTTAATTAGAGTTAATTATTAAATAATTAAAAATTATTATTAATTAATAGTATTTGTTAATCAAAATTTTTATCATATATATATATTAATTATTGCTATTAATAATAGTATTAGTTAACCATAATTGTTATATAAATTAACTATTATTAATAGTAAAAGTTAATAATTATACAATACATGCTAATATTTAGTATTAGCAGTACTAACTCCGTCTAAGAGTTAGAGTTCTACTTTCTATTTTAATATATTCCAGAGAGTCTTTCTCAAATTGACAAATTATAAGAAAAGATGAATAGTGTTTTGGACTATATTTTCTTTCTAATGCTTCTATAATTACAAAAAAACCAAACTTACTAACTTATTTATTGTCCACTTGCACTATGAATTGTGTTTTGAACATCTATATTCTCAGCCCACCTGCAATGTTTACCCATTTTCTATTATTTTTTAATAAGTGTGCGTAAGCAAAGTAGGACTCTTACTCTAAGAAAATGGAGTATTAATTAATCATAACAGTTACTAGATATATAAATTATTACTATTAATATTATTAGTTAATTAATTTATTATTCTACTAACACATTATATGTACACTATAGACTTTTATATTTACTAATTATAATGTGTATATATAATAAAAAATAATTTATTGGACAATAGCTAATATTATTAAGTCAATCATGTATAGAATTAGAAGTTAATACATAATAATAATAAGTCATTCTTAATTTCAAGTTTTAATTATCATAATAAATACAAATTATATGCAACAAAAGCTAGCTAAATTTGTAAGGAAATGTTTTAATTCATATACAATATACTTATATACCCAAAAATATTATGTTTCTTTGTTAAATAAAAATAGCAAAAAAACAAAATAACAAAAAACTGACAAATCAGTTTCCCGTGCAAAGCACGGGTTACCTACTAGTGGATATAATAACTAGAGATTCACCCGTGCGATGCACGGGATGTTACTAAATTCCAAATGATACAAAACAAAATATAATAAACAATACTCCCTCCGTCCCAAGGAAGTTGCAACATTTTTTCATTTAGGGTATTTCACAAAAGTTGCAACAATCCAAAAATAAAAGCTTTTTATTACTTTTATAATCATCCACTCATTCTCTCTCTTCATCCCAACCACTCATTATTCTCCACTCATTCTCTTTCCACCCCCACTAATTCTCCCTTTTTCTCTCCACCTTTCATTCTTAATATAATATTATATCCTTAATTTCTCAACTCAAAAGTAAATGTTTCAACTTTTCTGGAACGGAGGGTGTATATATTAAACTGGAAGCATGTTTGAATTACAAATTGTGGAATACTCCCTCCGTCCCAGCACAAGTAGGACTTCTTTCCCTTTTAGGCCGTCCCAAAACAATTGAGACGGCCCAAAATGGAAATGTTGTAATATATTTATATTAAACCAACCACACCATTTAACTCCACTCATTTTCTCTCTTCATTTTTCACCACTCATTTTATTCAACCAACACTACTATTTACCCCACTCATTCTCTCTCTTCATTTTTTACCACACACTCACTATTTTCTCGTAATTATTGTGCTCACTCCTCTAGTCCTACTTGTGGTGGGACGGAGGGAGTATTTCCTTATAAACTACATTGTCAGTAGAAATATCAGTATAACCTGAAATGTCATCATTACATATTAATATTTTCAGGCAGTCAGGACTATTTCACTCTTGATAAAGTGACATACGGTTGTCCATGGCAGAATACATGTTTCTTTAGCAGAAGACCAACAAACAATAATGATTGACCTTGAATTTTATTAACTGTCATTTCATATGAGATAATCAGTGGGAATCGTGGCCTTTCAAATCGAAATGGAATCATTGTGTCAGATGGTGTTAGTGACATCCTTAGAATTAATACTTTCTTGCAAACATTTTTAGAAGAAAAGGCCTCACCTTCTGAAACATGATCCGCAAGCCTAGTGATAATCAAACGTGTACTATTTCAAAAACCAATCGAGGAGTCAATATTTCTTAGTAACATGACAGGAGTTCCAACTTTCAAGCTCAATGTGTGATTAGGAAGTCGTGATATTCAAATACTGTGTATGAAAATTGCTCAAAGATTCAAATTCATCATTAGTATGGGAAGGTGTGTCAGAACTCAAATAAGTCTATAACACCAAATCGTTCAATGAAATCAAGTAGTCATTAACAGCGGTAACAACATTTAATGTTAGAGCCAAAATTGCACTTTCTTGAAAATAAATCGTATCATGGCGGTCATTTAAAATCCGGCTATCCAATTTATGAATGGGCACTAAGATTGGAATAAATGATAAATATTTTCAACGGCAAAAACTGACTTAAAATATCTTAAAACAATGTATTTATACGTTCTGCAAACCTAAAACAAAATAAACACTAATTAAGCAAAAAAAAAAAAACAAAAAAAAAAACTGATAAAAAATAAAGAAGCCCATTTGAAGCCTTAAATAATGTTTTTTTGCCCTTTTAGACACTGCCCCCAAAGGGGCTTCGCCTAATGACTTTTGTTCGCCTCGCTCCAACGTTCGATTTGATATGCGGTACGTTCCGTGGTTCATCCGGAGTTAAAAGTTACGACCGTTTTCGCGCACGTGCGCAGACTCAAAAAATTCAACGCCTTGTGTCCGCATCAATTAGTATTTTTTTCCCCTATATGTTAATCAAAAATTAACAATTTTCACTAGATAAAAGAATTAAAAATTATTATATAAAAATCAATTTACATGCAAAGTTGGCTACATGTACCAAATTAAAGATAAATGACATATTTTTCCTTGTTTGGTGGATATTACTCTTTTGCCCTTGATAGTGATATTTTTTGGAGGAAAAGTTACTTTCTTGCTTTTATATACTCCCTCCGTCCCAGCACAAGTAGAACTTCTTTCCCTTTAAGGCCGTCCCAAAACAATTGAGACTGCTTAAAATGGAAATATTTTAATATATTATATTCAACCAACCCCACCATTTAATCCCACTCATCCTCTCTCTTCATTTTCCACCACTCACTTTGTTCAACCAACACTACTATTTACCTCACTCAATCTCTATCTTCATTTTCTACAACACATACCCTACTTTTCTCTTAATTATTGTGCCCACTCATCTAGTCCTACTTGTGCTGGGACGGAGGGAAAAGAGGGAGTATACTCCCCCCGTTCCAGAAAAGTTGAAACATTTTCTTTGGAGTTGAGAAATTAAAGATATAATATTATATTTAGAATGAAAGATAGAGAGGAAGAGAGAGAATTAGTGGGGGGGTGAAAAGAGAATGAGTGGAGAATAATGAGTGGTTGGGAGGAAGAGAGAGAATGAGTGGGGGGGATTATAAAAGTAATAAAAAGCTTCCATTTTTGGATTGTTGTAACTTTTGTGAAATACCCTAAATGATAAAATGGTGCAACTTTTTTGGAACGGAGGGAGTATATAGATATAGATGCTCTTCATTTTCATGTTAATCAATGTACACCATTTTTATCCTCTATTTAACTTCTTAAATGTGTGTGTCATTTTAAAGTCTATTTGATCATGAATTTTCGACCTACTCCCCCAAAAACTTATCTTACACTATTACATTTTTTAGCAAATGAAACACATCTAATTCATCTAATGCAACAATGCATGAGAATGACGTTGCATTATTTCATCTATGTAACGACTTATTTGAACTATTGCAACAACTAAGGCCTATGTGCTGCGTTAAGTCTCTAGGCGTTGCATTAGAGTCTTCTAATGCAACGCCTTCAATAACACCCTTGCATTAAGTTACTTGGCATTGCATTATGTTTTTTTTAATGCAATGACTATATTAGTAACGCAACGCGTTCAGCAACACCCTTGCATTAAGTTAATTGGTGTTACATTATATCTTTCTAATTAATATTGATGTACACACACACACACACACACACACACACACACACACACACACACATATATATATATAAACAGAATGAGACTGATAATATTCTTTAATTTTTAAGTATATATATACGTATATGTTTTTTTTTGTCAATAGAAATAAATATTTTGGACTCCTTTTAGTGTTGATGTTTTTTTCAAAAAGTTATAAAAAATAAAGTTATAAAATACCTAAACAAATGAAACTATAATACAAGAATGAGAGACGGAGAATACTCTTTAGCTTTTATGTATATATGCATATGTTTTTTTTATTCTTTGTGAATAGACATAAATATTTTGGACTTTTAGTGTTGAAGTTTTATTTTCAAAAATTTATAAATATAAAGTTAGAAAATAACTAAACAAATGAAAGTATAATAAAGAAATGAGGGGAGGACAATACTCTTTAAATTTTATGTATATATGTGTATTTTTTAGTTTTTTGTATATAAAAATAAATATTTTGGACATTTTTTTATGTTGATTTTTTTCAAATAGTTATAAAATAAATATATTAAATAACTAAACAAATGAAAGTATAACAAAGAAATGAGATGAGGAAAATACTCTTTAATTTTTATGTATATATGTGTAGATGGAGTATATTGTGTGAGTTTATGGTTGTATAGGACATGAGTATATTGTATAGGGTATATATGTGGTGTATAGGGTAATTGATATATGATGTATGGGGGTATAGGGTATGTGAATATGGTATATAGTATATGGTACATGTGTAAATGGCGTATATGGTATGTGGTATCGTGTACGGGTATATGGTATATTTGGGTATATTGTATATAGTAGGGATGGGTATATGGTGTACAAGGTGTATAGGGTATGTGTATATGAGTACAAGGTATATGTATATTGATGTATATGATATATGGTATAGGGTATATATGAGTATAAAGTATAGAGCCGGGGTATATAGGGTATAACTATATGGTATAGAGTATATGATATAGGGTATAGTATACTAAATTGACAATTTTTCTATTGACTTTGTAGATTAAAAAGGGACAGAGAGAGTATGATTTACTCTAATTATACAGTTATTATTAAATACTGAAGATATATTATAAAGAATTATTATTATTTATTTTAAAAGTTAAATTATTATTATTATTTTTTTACTCCATTTGTCCTTAAATGAGTGTTAATTTTATGGATTTTTTTGGTCCCAAATGAGTGTCCATTTTGATCATACTTTGTCTCTAAATGTTTTTTTTTCAAAAAAAATTTCACCGGTCTCTTCATACTTGCAAAAACTACATATTTTCAAGAGGATTACAAGATTATATATGAATCTTGCCACCAAATTTAACCAATTACTTATTTTTTTTCCAAAACTTTGAAGTACACCCAACTTAAAAAAAAAAAAAACAAAAAAAAAACCAGTACTTTATGTAAATAAAATTAACCAGATACTTATTAACTTGGCTTGGTTATTTGTGAAGTATAAATAAATTAGCTTCTTTTTTTGTAACTTTTCCTGTAAAAAAAAAAAAATCCTATTATTATTTCAAGCAGCCCCTGGAGGAACCGGATCTCACCAGGCTCAGTCCAAATCCGGTGGAATTTGAACGGCGGGGGACGGCTATCGCCGCCTCCTTGGACGGAGAGGTTATTGGTGCAGGGATCGTCGTCGTCTTCCGTCATCAAGAAGGTAATCAGGGGCGATGGGTTCGAATTTGGGGGTGATTAAAATTGGGGAATTAGGGTTAGGACTCAAAGAAAAAGAAGAGTCTTTGCGCTTAATTGGGAGCTTGCTTGAAGAGGGTTTGATTGAAGAAATGGGTTGGGGTTGAATAGGGGTAGCTGGGGTGGAGTCCATGGCTGCAAATTGCAGAGTGTGTGTTGTGTGTGTGTGTGTGTTTTGGGGGGTGAAGCCTGAACCAACTAGGGTTCATGTTAAGGGGGAGGTTAGGAGTTAGATTTGGTCAAGGTTGATTAAGTGGGGGAGTTATTATCGGGGTTGGGCTTGATTTGATCAAACTTAATTAGAGTAATTTTCGGTTAGTTTTGCTAAAGTTAATTGTTAAAAAAAGGTTTTCTAGTTAAGGGGGGCAAATTGAAAATATTAATAGTCATATCCGTTAAATTTTTAACGCCTATTAACGTCTATTGACACCCATTAACGATTTTGGTTAGTTTTGCTAATTTATCAATAGTACGCAGACATATCACGGTCAAGCAAATATAATTGATTTCTCAATCCCTCATTTGACCGCACCTCCAGTTTGCCGCATCATTCAAATGTTGCCGCTCACTTCACACTGCCGCATAAAGTCTTGTTACCTCATATAAAGTTAAAACATTCAAAGCAAGGTAAACACCTCACATCGACCGCACATGTCACGGTCGATATCTCAAGTTACCGCACTCAAGCCCAGGTAAGTCTTCTAACTTAGTAATATTTTGAGATATTTTGACGATATCTACCTCAAGGGCACAAAGGTAACTTTCTATTTTCCCTCGCTTGTATCTAATTTAAATCTTTTAGGGCATTAAATTTTTGCATTTAATTTTTATTCCTTAAACTATTTATGAGCCGTCATTGGCTATTGATTTGACACCTAGTAACCTTGCATTTAATTCGAATAGACAACCTAGGTCACCTCAGTACCTTTTGCAGAGTTAACCCTCCATCTTCCCATCATCTGACCTCTGCAAACCACCCTCCACCTAAACCGCTCCACCTTCTTATACTCCACCACTCTCTGCATTTTACTTTTTCAGAAAATCACCTCTCTCTAACCTCTCTCTAAAATCTCTCTAAAACCGTCATCCATCTTTCTCTCTTTGAAATTCTCTATAAATGACTTCCAAACACCAATCTAAGAAGTCTTCAAAATCGACTGAATCCAGAGACGAAATTCCTAGTTCTATTCCATCTCAACCCGCTCCTCCAGTCGTAGTTATGGTATGAACTTCTTGAATCTCGTATTTTTTTTGGCGGACATTTCCCAAAAACTTTTCACATTCTCTAAGATTCATCTCATTATTGTTACTTATATGTAGTTAAAACTTTGGGTTGATTGTTTATTCATGGTTCTAGTTACTATTTCTGTAGATTTCATAAGATTTCATCCAAGTTTGTTGAATTCGATTGAGCCAAATGGATTTTTAAATTTTCGGTATTCCAATACTTTTCCCTTTCAATTTCTGAGTATAATGTTGTTTGTTCCTTAAAATTGATATGATTTTGTGCCTTTATTTACATTTCCGATTCTATCTATGACATTTTCGTTGAGTTTCAGTCACTTTCTGGGTATCTGGGTTTAGTTCGACCTATGGTGTTCTTGGTGTTCCTCTTAAGTGTTCTTCGTGTTCTTGACGAATTAACCTTTTTTATCCTTGTTAATTTACTTGCTTTTGATATTTGTGTTTCTGCCCTATTCACATTTTGATCTCGTATTGGTCTAACACCTCAATGTTTGCGGTAATGTTATTATCATCTCTACCTACCGCAACCTTTTGTTACCGTGCTTCACTTGACCGCACCATCATTGCTTCACTCTTGTCAAGTGACCGCACGACCTACCTCGTTTTCTAAACTTTAAATTTTGCTTTTGTTTCAGGACTTAAACCATTTCATTCCTGGGATAGTCTTGGACCATGAAGATCTCAAGAAGGATGCCATTGGCCGCAATATCTTGGGTCGCATGCACAAATATGGAATTCTCCCTCTCTTTACCTTTGCTCAAGAATTTCATCTCCCCGCTTTTGTTGACGAACTCTTCAGTTCGGCTGTTGAAATGGAAAGTCCAGAAGAGCCTGCCGCACATCCTAAATTCCTTAAAGCCACTGTTATGGGAATCCAATTGGCCTTTGATGCTAGTGACATTGCCCATGCCGTGGGAATCAAGAAAATCAAGGACTTTGATACAATTTCACGGCAGGAGACCCTTAGTCTGGCTAAGAAACTAGCAGGCACGGCAGACATTCTCAAAATCCAGCGTAAGGACGTTGGTGAAATAATGTACCATATTGGCCATCTGGTAGATCATGCCCTATTATGCAAGACTGGCAATCATGCCAATTTTAATCACACTCAATGGATGATCTCTGCTGCTATCTACCTTGGCAAGCGATTAGATTGGGGTCAAATCATGTATGACATCCTGCGAGCCAATATTCTCTCATATAAGGATGCGGCTGATGAAGGCGAGACCAAGTACCGCACGAACAGTAGGTTGATTTCCTACTTGATGAGTCACACAATCAGAATTAGGGAATTGTATGAGCAGAACAGGAATTATAAGGTTCCAATTCCTACCTCAAAAGACTTCTGCCGCAAATCTATGAAGACCAATTACCGTAGTAATTTTGGAGATGAGATGTACCGCTCCTATCTTCTGAGAGATCCAATTGAAGAATACATCCCTCCCAAATACTCTAAGAGAGGTCAAGCAAATCTTGGTGATAGAATGGTTAGTGATGTGGAGGCTGCCGAATTTGAACAAGACCGCAAGAATGCTGCCGCCATGAAGGCTCGTGAAAAGGGTAAGAATGTTGAACTCCCCTCTCCTCCAACTTCTGTTAAAGGCAAAGAGAAAGTTGGGGAACCGACAAGGAAGTCAAAACCAGTTTCCCAGGGCGTCAAGATTGCACCTACCGCACCTGTTCGCCCTGCCGCGCCAAAACCTCCAAAATCTAAGGTCATTCCTACTGCACCTCCAATGTCTCCTTCCCCATCCCCTAAACCTCAACCAAAATCCAAAGTCTCTAAATCCCTCTCTTCTAAACCTGCCGCACCAAAACAACCCTATGTTGTCCCTCAATCTACCGTGCCTTCCCTCAAATCCAAACCTTCTATATCCCTCAAAACAGCACCAAGTAAGGGGAGTCGTTTGACAAGAAAAGATCCCATACCCCTAGCCCTGTCAAAGTCTCCAAAAAGGCTAAGGTGGCTAAGCAACCTTCACCTGAGGTAATCTCCCCAACCCTTTCATCTGACGAAGACATAGTGGTTGCCCCTCCCAAAATTTCAAAGAATTTTGTTCTGGATGCCCAAGAGGCTGATATGGAAGAAGTTAGTGGCTCTGAGAATGAGGATGATGCTGCCTCAGAAGAGGATGAGCAGTCTGAGGATGCCACTGACCGTGAAACAGAGGAACAGGCTGTTGAGAAGCCTATCGATAAGGGATTGGTTGATGAAAGTTCTGAGGAAGAACATGAAGATTCTGCCGCAAGTGATAAGTCTGCCGCAGAAAAGGATATGGATGTTGAGCATGTTGAAGAAGATATTGCTCCTGAGAAGATGCGTTCCTTTGTTGTTGTTGAAGATGTTGATGATGATGAGCCAATATCACCAAGGGTTACTGTCTCTGAGCAACACGTTGAAGTTCCTCCTACCGTGCCTCCTGTCCCTACCGCACCAGCTCCATCTACCGCACCACCTGCTCTTGAGACAAATCAATCTATTCCTGAACTGCTTGCCGCAGTCAAGCTTCTTACTCAGATGCAGGCAGACACTCAATCTCAGGTTGAATCTTTAGTGTGTAGTATGGTGGCGCTTCGAGAGGAGGTTATTGAGCTGAAGACTGATCAAGCCGCATTGAAGCGAGATGTTGCCGCACTTCCCTCCGAGATGATTTCGACCATTAAGGGGGAGAGTGTTGTGATAACAAAGGCTGTCAAGGACATTATGCAAGGAACAACTAGCAGCTCTACCGCACCTCCTGCCGCAGATCCTGCTCTCACTTATGCCGCACTCAGAGAGGCCCTTCATAAGCAAACTAATTACATCAGTACCAGTGTTGTCAATGGTGTTGAAGGTGCGAGCAAAGAATTGTCGAAGGCTATGAATTCTGATAAACTTGAAGTCAAGGATGAGCTGGGCAAGGAGCTGAAGAAGTTGAAATCTTCTCTAAAGGAGGAAATAATGGTTCAAACAAATACGCACTTCTTACGGTTGCTGAAAAGTTTACTCCCAAGATTACCGCGATGACTGAAGCAATGAAGGTTCAAACCAACCGTATCGAGATCAACAACGTCAGAATTGAAGGACAATCTACCAAGATTGACCTCCTATCCAACCGCATCAATACGGTAATGAACAGGCTAAATCGACAAGGCGTGATTCAAGCTGCGCAGGAAGCTTTTCAACCTCCTGAAGCAGGTCACGGCAATGTTCAAGCTCACGGTGAAGAGGAAGAAGAAGATGGAGTCGCTACTCCAGTCATGATTCCCGGATTGAATATCCCAGCTTACCGCTTTCCTCTTGCCGCAAAATTCATTGAAGACCTCATTGATGTTGATCGCATTTGATCTGACCACATGTGGTCATTAAATTTGATGTTTAAAACAATCTTACTTTTATGTTTTATTCTCGGTTTGTAACTTAAAACTATATTTCTCTTTTGAGATCCTTATACTCCTGCTGCCTTAATGATTATCATCTTGGAGTATGATTATTGTGTTTTTTGCATTTCTACTCCTTCTCTGATTATTTATCTTGAAATGCTTCAAATATTTCTATCTTCTAGGATTAGTAATTTGTTTTTCTTTTAGGATGATAGAAATCTATGACATTGGCTTAGAGTGTGCATTGACTTGGGACATGATATTTAATAAAATATTTATTCTTGAAAACATGTTTTTACCAAGTACAATGAATTAGCCTTTGTTATAGTAGGTAATGGTCTCAATCAAATAGGGGGAGATTGTTGGGTATGCTTATTATAAACCACTCCTATTACCTTAATTTGATTGATCCCATAACCTTATTTTACTCTTTGTGGACTTTAGGATATATTGTAAGAAGTACTTGTACTTCATTTAGAATAAGTCCACTTTATAGTTGAATAGGCTTAGCAGATTAGGACTCAATTTTTTTCTAAGTCTGGAAAAATGAGGTAGGTCCATTGCCTACCGCATGTAACCTACCGCATGACCAAGGTGCCGCATTATCTATGCTTGCCGCAGATAACCTTGCCGCATGGTTCATTCTACCGCGTGAATCTCTACCGCATGGAACCTTGGTTGAAGAAACTCAAGTTTGTTCAAACTTAACCATGGTCACATTTATGTCTTTACCTTGGTTAGTTTTGAACGTTGCAAATTCAAATTTCAAATTTGAATACAACTGTCATCATAGTACAGTTGGACCACCATGACTCTGCAACAAAAGGACAACTCAGACTGAGCTCCAATTAGACTTCAACAGCTCATTGTCCTTCAACTTGGACCCCAAGTATTTCTAACGGCTAGTTTCTCCATCAAGGCTATAAATAGACCTTGAATTCTTCATTGAAAAAAACGCTGAGATTCTAAGAGAGAAATTGCTGTTGAAATTCTTGGTGATTGAAGATCATACTCAAGATTTCCAGAATCCCTTGAATCTTCAAGCACTCAACCTTCAAGTCTTCAACAAATCTCCAGCAACCTTCAAGATCAAATCTCAAGCCTCTCAACACAAGATTCATTAGGCTCTAAAATCATATAGATTTCAAGAGTTCTTGATTCTTACACACACACTCACCCCGATTGATCAATCACATAGATTGAATCATTAGGGATACACTGGTCTAAGTCTAGGATTGTTCTTCATAGAATAGGAGTTAATTCAGTTCTTCATCTTTGTAATCTGTACTCAAGAGAATTAATACATCCTCCATTCAAAATCCAAGACTGACCATCTTGGTAAAGGACGTAGATCTTTTAACAGATCGAACCTTTCCAAATCATTGTGTCATTTACTTACTGCACTTTACCTTTCTGCAAATTTACTTATTGTTCATCTTGTTCATATTGCTCTTCACTTGTTCATATTAATTTTGTTTGTCTTTTAGTGTTGATCTTTCAGATTTAAGACAAGTGTGAATTGTGTTTGTTTGTCTACCTCATTGCCTAAGTTAAAATCTGACTAACTTATCATTTGCCAAAAATCTCCAAGACACAAATTTTCATCTTTCAACCTACCTCACCTTAACCTACCGCACTACTACCTACCGCATATACATCTACCGCACTACCTACCGCAAAAACTAACCTACCGCATTGAACTTATCAAAACCAACTCTTAACTTGTTTCAACGAAAACTTCCGCTGTGCATTTTATACTTGACCGTGGTTTTTTATCTACCGCAAAACTCAAGTGTAAGCATAAAGGTTGAATTTTGAAAAAGGGTTGAAATTTTAAATAGGCTATTCACCCCCCCCTCTAGCCTCTTTTCATACCCTTGTTGTGTCTCTGGGACCAACAAGTGGTATCAGAGCAAACACCTTTATAAAACTTCTGTTTTTCAAGCTTAACAGCTTGGGTGCCGATTCAAAATGGCAAGTCAGAAAACTATGGCAACGGTTAACTTCACTCACGTTCCAGCGTTCGACGAAGATAATTTTGACGTATGGAAGCACAGCATTCTAACTCAGTTCTACTCCATGACGAGCAACTTGGTGATTGTCTAACCATTGGACCATACTTCCCAATGAAAGCTAATCCGGATCCAGAAACCAATGGTGCAAATCCGACTATCAAGAAACACAAAGCTGAATGGACCGATGAAGAGAAAGACTGGTTGGAATGGATGTGAAAGCAAAAAGTATACTTCTAAGTACCTTGAGTACGTCACAGCGTCGACAGATCATGGAATGTTCTACTGCAAAAGAACTTTGGATGCAATTGAAGATTACTCGAAGGAGATCAAGCTTGCAAGGAAAGCAAAAAAGTTTGCAATTCAAAGAAGATTCAACAACTTTGCTAAGATCCCCGGTGAATCTCTAAGAGCCACTTATGATCGTTATTGTGAGATCGTAAGTACTTATACAGCACTCGGAAAGAAGCTTACCAAGAAAGAAATTAATGTTAATTTTCTTGCCGCTCTTGGTTCGCAATATCTACACAAAGGAAACACTCTTGAAGATACCAAGTTTACTAGATGACATGTCTCTTAGAAGCCTCTATGCCAACCTCAAGGTCTTTGATATCAAGCTTAACAAACATTGCTGAAATGGAAGGAAAAACAAAGAGCTTATCGTTGGTTGCTCAAAAGGAAGAAGTTATCGAGGAAGAAGATCCAAAAATCTCCACATCAGATTTACTTGATATGGATGATGATGATTTTGCTATGTTCGTGAAAAGATTCCAAAGTTCAGAAAGACAGCAAGACCCGATCAACAAGCAAAGCTCCAACAAGGTTTTCAAGGAGCAGCCCTTCAAAGAAGAAAGAGAACTTCAACTTCTCCAAGAAGAAAGAAGATCTTGTTTGTTTTAATTGCAGGAAACCAGGTCACTTCGCATCAGAATGTCCAATTCCCAAATATGAGTATATGAAGAAGAAAAGTAACTTTACTCCAAGGTATTCAAAGCAAAAGGGAATGATGGCTGAAGAAGACTCTACCTCAAAAGAGTTGGCTACTTGGATAGAGTCAGACTCTGATGAAAGCGATGAGGATTCTGAAGAAGGTCACATTTGTTTGGTCGTCCAGTCCGATGATGAGGATGATAATAAAAGTCGTCGCTCACCAAATGCAAAACCTAAACGGATAAGTTATACGGCCGAATGAACTTGCTGAAAAAGGATTCCTAACTCCGGTTCAAAAAATGGTGATCTTCTATTTTCAAGATGTGATGTTAGTGCAGCAAAGAAGGCTCTACTAAACCCCCAAAGTGAAGGAAGTTCTGTCTACCACACCCCAAGTCAAGTTTGACATTTCTCCCGATGAACAAGAAAAGATGTTTGCAAAAGCTGAACAGGTAATTAGTAAGTTTTCTGGCATGAAGGAAGCTTTAGCACTTTCAACTGAAGAAATATCCCAGCTCAAGACGGAGAAATCTCTCTACTCTGAACTCACCCTCCTTAAGGAGCAGATCAAAGCATGACTCCTCTTACTGATCGAAACCGTTTCTTAGAAGAACAAAATGCTATATTTAAGTTAAAGTTAAAACGATGAATTGGTTGCTGAGATAAATGACTTGAAAAAGATCACTAATGAGTGGACCAATTCTCGTGTCACTATGGAACAAATCTTAGAATCCCAAAAGCCTAGCGGTGATAAGGAAGGCTTAGGATTTCAAACTAATGACAACTTCAAATGTGCATCTTGTTGTGAAAGAGATGAGAAATTTACCTCGCAAACTTTGGAAGGGTCGAAGGCTAAACATCATGTTTCAAAGGGTGTAGGACAAGAACCAAAGAAGAAACTAGAGTTCACTATGTCTACCCTAAGAAACAAACTGGCAAGGCAAAGATGAAAGGTATTGCCGTGGATGAACCTACCGCAGAGTCTACTCATCAGGCAGAGGCTAGTCTTTCCTACCGCAGGATCCTACCGCGGAAGACTACCTTTCATGGTAAGTCGACCGCATATGGTGGAAATGCAGCAAAGTTCAAAAGGATGAACTTTGTAAAGGAGACCGCATCCACACCTGTAAACGATGTTGTGCTGAAGACTGTGACAAAGTTTGTTAACCCTCAGTTAAGTGGCTTCCACCATTGTTCTGTGTGTGATGGTTATGGTCATAAGCTGCTGAATGTCTTTTGAGATTCACACCCAATCCCAGAAAGAGTAACCCTCCTTCTGTGAGGCAGGTTGTGGTCGTCAAAAGTTGCTAACCCTTTGGACCCAAAAGAATAAAAAGGGGACCTTGTTCTTAAATATTTATTTCATAGGTTCTCTGCTTAACGGCTGGATCTCCAAGGATAGATCAAGTTATGGTATCTCGATAGTGGCTGCTCAAGGCACATGACCGGAGATATCAACTTATTGGAAGATGTCCGTGAAGAAAAAGGGCCATCAGTAACCTTCGGAGATAATAACAAAGGAAAGACTGTAGGTATGGAGTATTCGTAAAGGAAAAATCACCATCCAAGAAGTCTCTCTAGTTATTGGACTACAACACAATCTACTCTCAATATCTCAGTTCTGCGACAAAGGATTGCAGTGCCACTTCACTTCAAATTTATGTCTCATCAAAGATGGCATACCCGGCGTCACTTTACTCAAAGGGATTCGTAAGAAAAATGTTTATGTTGTTGATTTTAACTCATCTTGCATTTCTTCTAATCTCTGTTTTTGTAGCAAAGAATGTTAGTAAGAATAGTTGGCTGTGGCATAAAGACTAAGTCACTTAAACTTCAAGTATCTCTCCAAGATTGGTAGAGAAAATCTAGTTCGTGGTCTACCCAAGTAGCTGATCACCACGATGAGAAGTGCACAGCATGTCAACTAGGCAAACAACCAAAAGCGTCTTTCTCCAGCAAGACGACACCTTCAACTTCTAGATGTTTGCAACTACTTCATATGGACCTGTTTGGACCTGTTTCTACCGCAAGTATTGGAGGAATAGATATTCCTTAGTTGTGGTAGATGATTACTCAAGATATACGTGGGTCGAGATGATGAGCTCCAAAGATGATTGTTATGACATTTTGACCACACTCTTTAGACAGCTCCAAACACAAAAAGAAGATGACATCGTTAGTGTTCGATCCGACAACGGTACAGAATTCAAGAACAACGGTGTTGCTCAATACTGTGATGATCATGGTATTGACCACAACTTTTTCTGCTGCTGGAGTTCCACAACAAACGGTGTTGTGGAAAGGAAGAATAGAACGTTGATAGAGGCGGAAAGACAATGATTGCTGAAGCAAAGCTACCTCAATACTTTTGGGCTGAAGCCGTCAACACAGCATGCTTCACTCAAAATAGATCCCTCATCAACAAGACCTACAACAAAACCCTTATTAACTTTGGAGAGGAAGAACCCCCAACATAGCATACTTCAAGATATTTGGATGCAAATGCTTTATACTCTACAACGGTAAGAACATCGAGGTAAATTTGCTCCTAAGGCGATGAAGGTATATTTATGGGTATGCTAAACACTCAAAAGCTTTTCGTGTATTTAATAAAACCACTCTTAAGATAGTTGAATCCGTCCATGTTTCTTTTGATGAACATTCTCTCCTTGAGCGCATATGGCTCCAAATGTTGCCTGAGGATTTTGTTGAGATAAATGAGACAGGTACAACTCAACCACAAAATCAATCAACTCAAGAAACCCATCTACCTCAACTGCACCTCCACCTACCTCATATGAAGCACCAGAAGGTACCTCATCTGCTGCTACCTCAAATGGAGTTGAAGTTGAGACACCCATAATGTTGAAGAACTATCCCTCAAATTACTTATGATTGGGATGGCTCAAATGATGTACCACTTGAAGACTTACAACCACCATCAACTCAACCAGACTACCTCAAGAAGTTCGTGAGGTCAGAGATCACCCAATTCAGAATATCATTGGTGATTTGCATTCTGGTGTAAAACAAGAAGATCAAACTATGATGCACTTACCGCATTCATATCTCAAGTTGACCTAAGAAAGTTGATGAAGCACTCCAGACTCAAGTTGGGTTGTTGCTATGCAAGAAGAGCTCACCAATTTGAAAGATGCAAAGTTTGGACCTTAGTTCCAAGGCCACAAGATCAAGGAGTGATTGGTACAAAGTGGTATTTCGAAACAAGATGGACGAGAATGGAAGCATCACAAGGAACAAAGCAAGGTTGGGTGCACAAGGATATAGACAAGAAGAAGGCATTGATTATGATGAAACATTTTCCCCCGTTGCAAGACTCGAAGCTATAAGGATATTCTTAGCTTATGCCTTTACAAAAGATTCAAGCTATATCAAATGGATGTGAAGAGTGCATTCCTCAACGTGAACTTCAAGAAACAGTCTTTGTTGCTCAACCACCCGATTTGAAGACCCCAAATTTCAAATCTGTCTACAAACCTCTCCGTAAAGCTTTATATGGACTCAAACAAGCTCCACGAGCATGGTATGATACTCTATCTAAGTTTCTCCTTGAAAAGGGATTCAAGCGTGGTAAGATCGACACAACTTTATTCATTGCTAAATATAATGATCATCATACTTTACTTGTTCAAATATATGTAGATGATATTATTTTTGTTCTACTAATGAATTGTTGTGTAAGCGTTTTGAGAAACTCATGAAAAGTAAATTTGAGATGAGCATGATGGGAGAATTAACATTCTTCCTTGGGCTACAAAATCAAACAATGTGCTGAAGGCATCTTCCTCAACCAAGCAAAGTACACAAGAGATCTTATCAAGAAATTTGAACTTGAAAATGCAAAGGCATACGACACTCCTATGGCTACTGGTAACAAGCTAGATAAAGACTTGAAAGGTAAGAAGGTTGATCAAACCTTATATCGAGGTATGATTGGCTCTCTCCTATACTTAACTGCTAGAGGCCAGATATCATGTTTAGTGTTTGCGTGTGCTCGTTATCAAGCTGATCCTCGAGAAGCACATCTTATTGCTGTTAAACGAATTATTCGATATCTATCTGGGACTATTAACCTTGGACTTTTATACTCCAAAGATTCAACTTTTGATCTTATAGGTTACTCAATGCAGATTATGCAGCATGTTCCATCGACAGGAAAAGCCGAGTGGACTTGTCATGTTCCTTGGAATCGACTAGTTTCATGGGCAAGCAAGAAACAAGCCTCAGTCTCTGTATCTACCACAGAAGCTGAATATATAGCTGCTGGAAGCTGCTGCTGCCAAGTGCTGTGGATGAAGCAACAATTGGTTGACTACGGAATCAAAGAAGAAAATTGTCCAATCTTTTGTACAATACATCTACCATTGCTGTCTTCCAACAACCCTGTCATGCATTCCAAGACCAAACACATTGATATCAAATACCCCTTTCTCAAGGATCATGTGGAAAAA
>JAOWBW010001034.1:128390-180100 GCA_026119855.1 Campanula takesimana | reverse complement strand
AGGCTTCCAATAAGCATAATAATGCACCAAAACAACTTGAGAACTTGAAAATGGACCTAAATAACAACATCTAGCTACCCACAACAAGATTCAAAACCCCAACATTCATTCCCAAGACACCATTTTTGACCAAAACTCAAATAAATCCAAATAAATTCTAAACTCAACCAAACTTCAAATATAACACATCAAGCATTATCTAAGCATGATATGAACATTTTAGCATAAAATGATGGGGAAAAGTAACTTACTTGTAAATAATGAAAGTGACGGAATTCGATCTTTTTTATTCTACGCGATCCTATCGACGATCTAAACACATTTCACGTTTTAAGAAATGAGAGATTATGAGAGGAAGAAGAAGAAAATGAAGAGAGAGGAGGAGGAAAAAACTCACCTTCTACTTGGAGAGAGAGGAAGAATGGGCTGGAGAGAGAGAGAGATGGTGAGGAGGTGATGTAAGAGGGAGAAGGAGTGTAGGGAGAGGGTGGGAGTAATTTAAAAACTTACACAAGACCCCCCTCCTCTAATACTACCCACTCAATACTCCCCCACTAACAACTAAGACCCAGCTCAATTAAAATGCTAGGCATAAATATTATGACACATAAAATGCACACATAATTATTTAAATAATAATTTAAATAAATAAATAAGCAAATAATTAAATAATAATCATTTAATTACTATAAAATAGAGCCTATAATTCGGGTCGTGACATTCACTCCCCTTAAAGAAAATTCGACCCGAATTTTAACGAGACTCACCTTAAACAAAGGCCCCGGAAATTTTCCTCTCGATCTCATCTCGGAGCTCCCACGTCGACTCCTCGATGTTATGATTCCTCCAAAGAACTCGAACCAACAGAAATGCTTTTGCTCCTCAACTCTTGAACTTTGAATCTAGGAAATCCGAACCGGTCGTTTCCTCATAAGACATATCGGGCTCAAAAATCCTCCGGTATCCTCGGTAACACGTGAGACGGATCATGAACGTACTTCCGAAGCATAGAAACGTGGAACACGTTATGCAACCGGTCTAGGATGATGGTAACGCAAGACGATACGCTAGAAGTCCAACCTTTCCCAAAATCTCAAACGGACCAATAAACCTCGGAGCCAATTTGCCTTTCCTTCCCAAACCTACGAATACCCACCTTTGGAGACACTTTCAAGAACACCCAATCACCGGTCTGAAAGCTAAGATCTCGCCTTCGTTATCTGCGTAGCTCTTATGTCGACTCTGGGCTGTCTTCAATCTATCCCGGATAACTTTAACCTTCACCCGAATCCTGAAGCAAATCAATACCCACGATCTTCGCTTCACCAACCTCATCCCAACAAATAGGCGATCTACACTTCCTTCCATACAAGGCCTCGAACGGTGCCATCTCGATACTAGCCTGATAACTGTTGTTGTAAAGAGAATTCCACTAACGGTAGGTGCGAATCCCAGAATCGGAAAAGTCTATCGAACACGCTCGCAACATATCCTCCAAAATCTGAATAGTCCTCTCGGATTGACCATCGGTCTGAGGATGAAAAGCTGTACTAAATCGCAATCTGTACCCAAAGCTTCCTGAAACGCCTTCCAGAATCTAGAAGTAAACCTCGGGTCTCGATCTGACACAATGCTAACCGAAACCCTATGCAATCTCACATCTCGTCGATATAAAGGGTCGCAAGCTTCTCCATCGAATATCTGATGTCAATAGGCAAGAAATGGGCGCTCTTGGTCAATCTATCCACTATTACCCAAACACTGTCATACTTCCTACGGGTACGAGTAGTCCCGTAACGAAATCCATAGTCACATGCTCCCATTTCCACTCGGGAATCTCTAACGGCTGAAGCAGTCCCCGGGTCTCTGATGCTCGGCTTTGACCTGCTGACAAGTTAAACACCTCGATACATACTCGGCTATTTCCCTTTTCATATTAATCCCACCAAATTGTTGCTTCAAATCCTGATACATCTTCGTACTGCCCTGATGAATAGTATACCTCGATTTGTGACCCTCATCAAGAACTCTCTGTTTAATTCCATCAACATCCGGAACACACAAACGACCACGAAAAGTCAACACTCCACTCGAGCTCAATGAAAAATCCTCGAAATTCTTTCCTTCAATTTACCCATTATCTTCACCAACTCGGGATCTTCTTTCTGAGCTTCCTTTATCCTCTGAATTAGGGTCGGTGACACCCTAATATTCGCAAAAATAGCCCCATGTCTCGATTCACGAGGAGACCAATCTCGAACATCCTCAAGCATTTTCCATTCACGGACCATCATCGAAGCCACATAAGAATTTTCTACTAATCGCATCGGCTACCACATTCCGCCTTCCCCGGGTGATAAGAAATCGTACAATCATAATCCTTCAACAATTCCATCCATCGGCGCTGTCGGTTGTTCAACTCCTTCTGGAGAAAAGGTACTTCAAACTCTTGTGATCCGTAAAAATCTCAAACTTCGCCTCCATAAAGGTAGTGCTTCATTTGTGCAACACAAATACAATAGCCGCTAACTCCATATCATGAGTCGGGTAATTCTGCTCACTAGGGTCACTTCCTCGAAGCATACGCAATTACTTTCCCATTCTGCATCAACACACAACCCAAACCTTCTTTCGAAGCATCACTTAAATCACTAGGCCATCGCTCCCATTAGGCAAAAGTGAAGATCGGTGCGGGTAGTCAACCTCTTCTTCAATTCCTCGAAACTCTTGTCACTTTCTCGTCCACACAAACGGAACATTCTTCCGGGTCAACTGAGTCATCGGAGTAGCAATCCTCGAAAACCCTTCAATAAACCTTCGGTAATAACCGCTAAACCAGAAAGCTTCTAATCTCTGTCACTGACTCGGGTCTCTTCCAATCCACTATAGCCTCTATCTTTGAAGGATCCACAGAAATCCCGTCTTTCGAAATCACATGGCCAAGAAATGACACCTTCTCGAGCCAAAATTCGCATTTACTAAACTTCACAAATAATTTCTCCCTCGCAAGAACGGATAAAACTGTCCTCAAGTGTTGTTCGTGCTCCTCTCGAGATTTCGAGTAGACGAGTATATCATCATAAAACCACCACGAACGAATCAAGATAGGATGGAAAACTCGGTTCATCAAATCCATAAATACGGCCGGCGCGTTCGTCAACCCAAACGGCATAACCAACTCATAATGACCATACCGAGTGCGAAAAGCAGTCTTCGAAACATCCTCCGATCGAATCTTCAACTGATGGTACCCACTCCTCAAATCAAGTTTAGAGAAAACCACGGACCCTTGAAGTGATCAAACAAATCATCAATGTGCGGTAGAGGATACTTGTTCTTCACCGTAACCTGATTCAACTTTCGGTAATCTATACACAATCTCAACGAACCATCTTTCTTCCGCACAAATAAAACCGGTGCTCCCCACGGGGAAACACTAGGGCGGATAAACCCTCGATCAAGCAACTCTTGCAATGGAACCTTCATTTCCTTCAACTCTGGCGGGAGCTAACCTATAAGGTGCTTTCGAAATCGGAGCCGTACCCGGCAAAAGATCTATACAAAACTCAATCTCACGATCGGGAGGCATATCATACTCGGTAGAGAAAACATCGGGAAATTCCCGAACTACCCGAACACTATCCAAACTAGGGGATTCTTTCCTAGTATCAAGAACACTAGCCAAATACCCCTCACAACCACTATGCAATAATTTTCTCGCTTTCATAAAAGAAATTAAGCGAACCCTTCTACTCAGAGGACTAGCCTCAAACACAAATTTAGGCACATCGGGAATAGAAAAAGTACAGTTTTCTTACGGAAATCAACGGAAGCATGAAACTTGCACAACCAATCCATACCCAAAATGACATCAAAGTCTTGGATAGGAAGAACTACCAAATCCGCACAAAGGACTCGACACAAATAACCACATCACAACACAAAAGAAAGACTCGATCAGAAATCAAGCATTCTCCTATAGGGGTCGACACCTCTAGCACGTACAGTAAAGACTCGAATGCAGCATTTAACATGGAAGCAAATTGCACAGAAATGTATGAATGAGATGATCCTAGATCTACTAACGCTCGTGCGCTCACATTAGACACAGAAACAATACCTCCATAACGGATGGATCATCGGTAGCTTGTTGTTGATTCATGGCAAATACTCTTCCTTGGACTTTGGGCTTCCCGGTAGCATCCCTTTTTTTACCTTGATTATTACCAACTCCTGACCCGGATGCTTGTACTCTACCTTTCGGGCAATCTTTTACAAAGTGACCCATTGACCACAATTGGTGCACCTTCCTTGCTTCTTCCAACAACGGTCTTCAGAATGACCTTCCTTTTGACAATACGAACAAGCCTCCTAATTTGGTTCCCGGAAGTGGTACCCGGGTTCCTTGGGATCGGTTTGCCCTCGGAATTGAGATTGTCCCCCAAAGTTACCTCGATTATCGAACGGTGTTGAGGTTGAGATTTAGCATGGCTTCCCGGTTTACCCGTACCCACAACCTCGGTTTTCCTTTTGTGCTCCCTAATATCTTGCTCTATTAAGTAGGCTCGGTCCACCGCATCTTGGAAAGTCACAATACGTTGGGCAATAAGTTGAGTACGGATGGAGGTCTTCAATCCCCGAATGAATCTCATAGCTTTTTGTTCCTCAGTCCTCACCAAATAGTCGCAATACCGGGCTAATTCTATGAACTTAGCCGAGTATTTTGCTATAGACAACACACCTTGCTCCAGGTTGAGTAGCTCGATCTCCTTTCGGTTTTGATCAACCACCGGAATGAAATGCTCCTTGAATTTGCGTACAAACAACTCCCACGCATACACCGTGTGAGTATCATCCCAACTAGCTTTGACACCCTTCCACCAATGCTCGGCGGCACCCACAAGTTTGTAAGCCGCAAATCGGACCTTGTCCTCATCCGTGCACCCAAATACATCATAAATCTTCTCCATCGACTCAATCCACAACTCAGCCTTCCTTACATCGGGCTCCCCATTGAATTCAACCAGTTTCTGTTTGAAAATTGCTCCAATCCATAGCCGGGTGGTGCTTGTTCTACTCTTGGACCTTGATCATGTATGGCCTTCATGGCCGCCTCGAACATGCCTTGAAACATGGCACGTGCTTCTTCCCTTGTTCATTCTGATTCTGTGCCCCACTAGTACCTTCACACTGTCTCCTTCTAGCCATTTCAAACAATTACCTGCATAAGACATCAACCGTTAATCACTCCGCACACTACTACCCACCTAGTCATACTAATCCACCTAGACTTATACTTAAGCTAATGCCATAGCTCTGATACCAACTGTCGCGACCCCGGACCCCGCGGGCCCGAGACCGCGATCTGGACGTCGACTCTAAAACCAAAACTGAGAAATACCAAGTTAAAAATTTCATTTGACCAAAAGGTAATGATCCAAAGTTTTACAAATCCCAGTTTGATAAAAACCAAATACAACTATCATAAACTTCCACAAGTTTATGCCCAATAAAATACAAATATACAATTCTTAGTGACGTCATTGTTTGGTACAACTATCCCAAATGGTTACACATTTACATAATGTAAACCAACCTATATCAACCTTCCCCAAAAGAATGGATCCACACTCGACGTCCTCTTTCTCGTGATCAGCGAGACTAATCCTTAGCACCTGGGGGGGGGGGGGTTAAGGAAAAAACAAAGATAAAAGAAAAAGGGGGTGAGATAAATCTCAATAAGTTACTAATGCAACTACATGACATGCTATGATGCAATATACAATAAGCAATAATAAATATCATATAGCACATAGCATTTATCACATAACAGATAGCAGCGGAAGTAAACACATAATAAAGGATATAGCCAAGGTTTTCCAAACCGGAACATCCAAATAAAGGATCGCTGCGCAGCTTCAATAATCAACAAATCATCATCTTCATAATAGCATGAAAGCCGAAGAGAAAACCCCGGTACCGGAACCAATAACCCAATAAAGTGTCACAAGGGACGGGAGACATGCCACAAAGTCATAAGCTAAAGTGCACACAAAGGAGCTAGCTCTTCTCACATCCAAGGCCAATCTGGAGGAGGGTAATAATGGGGCAAAACAATGGTCAACATCACAATGGACTTGGCCGTGCCATCATAATGTTTCGCATCGCCCAAACACACACAAATACTAGCTGGACTTTCAAATAAATGCTAAGTAATAAATACTAGCTTAAATAAACAACTTAAGGTTCCAAAGTAGGGAACCAATCCAAATAAATTACGAAAAGGTGCACCAATCCAACAACACATCAAAAGATATTCAAACAAATACAAAACGATACTTGGTCAAACTGCACACGTATTTGTTCACAAGGAACCGTTTTTAAACACTAAGTTATTCGCAACCCACACAAACAATTATCCCAACCGAATAACCACCTCATACTCATTTCCCACTTTTATAACTCTAACACACTCCTTACACGGCTTACATAGGCTTACGGTTGACTTCTTATATGTTCCGGGTGCTTACTTTTAAGTTATAAACATTTAAGCCTAAAACAGGGGTGCTCGGCCGAGCAGTTCTATATGACTCGGCCTAGCAACCTCGGTTCCAAAATTATGACTCTCTGGTCTGCTCCGCTCGGCCGAGTCAAGGGACGCGCTCGGCCGAGCACCTCCTAAATTCAGAAAAAAGCGCAGAAGAACCCAGGTAACCAAATTTTACCCAAAACTTCACTATTTCTCTAATACTCAAAATCAAGGCTTCCAATAAGCATAATAATGCACCAAAACAACTTGAGAACTTGAAATGGACCTAAATAACAACATCTAGCTACCCACAACAAGATTCAAACCCCAACATTCCCAGAACACCATTTTTGACCAAACTCTCAAATAAATTCCAAATAAATTCTAAACTCAACCAAACTTCAAATATAACACATCAAGCATTATCTAAGCATGATATGAACATTTTAGCATAAAAATGGGGGAAAAGTAACTTACTTGTAAATAATGAAAGTTGAAATCGATTCGATTCTTTTTTATTCTACGCGATCCTATCGACGATCTAAACACATTTCACGTTTTAAAAAATGAGAGATTATGAGAGGAAGAAGAAGAAAATGAAGAGAGAAGGAGGAGGAGAAAAACTCACCTTCTAGCTTGGAGAGAGAGGAAGAAATGGGCTGGAGAGAGAGAGAGAGATGGTGAGGGAGGTGGAGTGTAAGAGGGAGAAGGAGGTGTAGGGAGAGGGTGGGAGTAATTTAAAAACTTACACAAAGACCCCCTCCTCTAATACTACCCAACTCAATACTCCCCACTAACAACTAAGACCCAAGGCTCAATTAAAATGCTAGGCATAAAATATTATGACACATAAAATGCACACATAATTATTTAAATAAATACTAATTTAAATAAATAAATAAGCAAATAATTAAATAATAATCATTTAATTACTAATAAAATAGAGCCTATAATTCGGGTCGTGACAGAGGAGCTTTTCAATCTCTTCTTTGACTCGTAGAGACCATTCTGGCTTGATCTTTCTGAGCTTCTGCTTTACTGGCTTGGCGTCCTCTCTGATCGGAATTCTGTGCTCCGTGACTTTTCTGTCCAAACCCGGCATGTCTTTGTACGACCATGCGAATACATCCACAAATTCTCTGAGCAGTGCAGTCAATTTGTCTTTTTCTTCCCCCTTGAACAAGCTGCCAATCTCGTTTCTTTCGGCTCTTCGTCGGTACCCAGATTAACAACATGCAATTCCTCATCAGCCCTGGACCATTTTCACCACGACAACGAACCTGTTGAGCTAGTTCATTTAGGTATGTTATGTTTTCGTGGTCTATTTCATCATAATTTGAATCGTTATTAACTTGTTCATTAAGTTCGTTATTAGTTAATTTATCATTTATGATGTTTGCAATCTCGGGGTACTCAGAAATATCGAATTTTTCATTAGCAAAGAAATGAAACACACGCTCGGCTATTGCCTCCATATCCTCTTGGGTGAGGGCATTAGAAACACTCTCAGACTCGAAAGTAAGTATGAGCCGCTCTTCCTTTGTTGCTGTACGGGTATGCAACCCATTTCTCGGACCAAGAAATCTTCGGAACTAAGGGCCCCTTCGTTGAATACCAGTTGTTGATTAGCTCGGAGCTTGGCGGGATCTCACTGATGGTTTCCTTTCTAACAACGGTGTCGTAGATGGCGTTGACTTGGCAATCATCCATGATGGAAAATTCTTCGAACATGGAGGCTATATCGGATAATTCTTCCCCCACGGTAATCTCTACCTCGGACTCTATAGTCACTTTCTTGCCCCACCACTCTCGGGGTGACATTGGAGTAGGCTCCCTTTCTTGTGTCGGTATTTCACAATCAGTGAAGATGTCGAGACCGGGCTTTCTGACGCCCTTGTCGTTAA
The DNA here is from genome assembly GCA_026119855.1 of Campanula takesimana. Taxonomy (NCBI): domain Eukaryota; kingdom Viridiplantae; phylum Streptophyta; class Magnoliopsida; order Asterales; family Campanulaceae; genus Campanula; species Campanula takesimana. The sequence goes on along the minus strand of JAOWBW010001034.1, from coordinate 171,667 downwards.
CCCATGGTTCGGGAAACATCATGTATGGAACATCTTCCCCTTGGCGAACAAAGTAACCTTTTAGTGTGTTGCGGTAAGGTTTTAAGTCAGGGATATCATATTGTCGACCTTCTTTGCGAGCTTGGGTCTTTTGATTCTTGACTGCTTACTCGTATTTCAAGTCATCTTCAGTGGGCTCGTACCCCAAACCAAACTTGCTCTTGACAACAGGAATTTCTACGGGGTGTAATATCCCTTGTTGATGCTTCCCTAGGCCTAGACCGGGAAAGTGATTCATGTTCCTCATCATGCGGAGGATTTTAGGATTGCCGAGGGTCCATTGTCTGTTTCCCCCTTCTTTGTCGATGGTGTTGACGCCGGAGAGAGTGGCATCTTCTATCCCGTGTTGGACTTGGTGAACGGGTTGTCCCCCACTTCTGTGGATGGTGACATTCTCGGCCATGATGGTGACTATTTCGTCCCCATTTCTGATCTTGACACACTGATGGAGAGTGGAAGGTACCGCATTGGAACTGTGGATCCAAGGTCAGCCCAGGAGTAAGTTGAATGAAGCAGGGACATCAAGTACTTGGAATGGGACGTACATGATCATGCTTCCAAATTCGATATCAACTTCTATCATTCCCATGATTGTACGGGCAGTGCTGTCGTACCCTCTAATGACTTGTGCGGAGGGTTGCAAATCGGAGCTTTTGAGCCCCAGTATGCCCATGACTCGGCTAGGCATTAAATTGAGTGCAGAACCACCGTCTACTAGAACCCTTGAGATGGGTCTCCCCCTTGCCCTTACTTTGAGGTAGATGGCTTCATTGTGTTCGGACCCAAATGGCGGGAGGTCCATGTCGGCAAAAGTGATGACATTGCCGAAGTGAATGTGACCTATCATTGCTGTGAGGTCCTCAGGAGTCGTGTCGGGAGAGACTGATGTGTCATACAAGTTCTTGATGACGAGGTCTCGGTGTCTCTTTGATGATGCATTAAGGTCCCAGATGGATATGTTGGCTTGCGTCTTCTTGAGTTGTGTTAACAAAGGATCTTCGGGTATGTCGCGTGTTTGCGATCTTTGAGAAGAGGTGTTGGTTGCTGCGGTATTGGGAGGGATTGCGCTCGTTGTTACTCGGCCACTGCGAGTGAGCACGTTCACGGTCCCTTGTAACTTATTCTTCCTATTCTCTAAGACTTCCCTCATAATCTCATCATAAGTCACAACATAACAAGAATTATCAATTTTATTCATATCATCGGAGCCCTCATTCACAATTGGGATCAAATGAGTGGTTCCTTCAAACTCTCCTACCTCTATTACATTGACACCACCCTCATTAGGGATTATGAATTCCTTTTTTTCTATGAGGTCTTGGATGGTGTTGCGGATGGAGAAACAATCCTCGGTGAGGTGGCCGGTGCATTGATGGTAGTCACACCATTTGTGGTGGGCATGATTGGGACGGAGCGGTTGTGGTTGCTTGTACCCTTGAAGAGGGGTGATTTGTCCCTTGGCCTTTAGAGCTTCATAGGCCTCGGTGATGGTCATGCCATTGAGAGGAGTGTAGACGCGGCCGTTTTGGAACCGCTTGCCTTGTGGTGGAGGGACCTTCTTGTAATTCCCTTTGTCAGTAGTAACGGCATTGACAGAAGCCTCTTTGTTTGAACTAGAGGCGGCCTTGTATCGGAAAGTAGGAGTGGCCTTTTTAATCTCCTTGAGCAAGTCATCCATGCGTACCCCCGCCTCATACATTTGGGAGAAGTCGGAGTAGCAAGCCCCACTTAGGTGGGTGCGGAGATCAATCTTGAGACACTTGAGAAAGATGTCCATTTGCTCTTTTGTGTTTGGCCTCTCAACAATTTCAGAGAGTTTGTCATTCCATCTCCTTGTGAAGTCAATGAAGGACTCGTTGTCTCTTTGAGTGGTGTTCTCGAGCTCTTTCCTTGTGGGCCGGTGAGTGGTGTTGCCTTGATATTGATTTTTTAAGGCAAGCATAGCGGCATCCCAATCAAGACGGACAGTGAGTGGAAGAGTTGCATACCAATCCTTTGCCGCCCCCTCGAGAGTGAGAGGAAAGCATTGAGCCATAACTTTTGGGGAGACCTTCTTCGGAACCATAGCCCAAATGTAAGTCTCGATGTGAGCCATCGGGCATAAGTTGCCCTTAAACTTGCTAATGTCGGGCATCTTGAATTTGTCGGGGAGAGCGGCCATCGTGCTCATGAGGATGGATGACTGATAAAGGCTTGTGTTGGAGCCTTTTCCCATGGCCGTCGAATTTCTGATCAATGTAGGCCATGATGGAATCGACCATTTTGGGGTCGCTGTTGTCGGTGCTTGGTTTCCCCACTTTTTTGGTGCGGGCGCTGACATATGGGCTTTCAAACAAACCCTCGGTCCACTCGGATTCCTCATTGTCATTAACCCCCTTGTTCTTGGAGAGCTTGAGGAGCTTGGCTTTCATTGGTCAACCTCGGCCTCGTGGGCCTCCCTTTGACTGTCGACATGAGCTGCCACAAGGCTTCTTTGGTTTGAGCCTCTTGGTTAAGGGTAGAGACTTGTTGTTGGAGTGTTTGAACCATGGCAGAAAGCTGTTCGAGAGTCATGGCGTTGTTGGTGCTGGAGTCGCCGCCATTGATGATGTAGAAGCTGTTGGAGTGATCGGTTCACAGACAAGCCTGTTGGATGAATCCCTGTAGACGCGGAGAGTACCAATCGGACCAATAATTGGAGAAGTAGCCCTTGTCAGTCTCGGTTCACACTTTCGGTCTATGGAGAGGTTGAGAACACACAGTTGGGCACACGACTCGAACCACATAAGAAAAAAGACTCTTTTTTTTATTTTATAAGTCGGAGGGAATGGTCCCTTTTGGGGTTTCTAAGAAGATAATGGAATCGTCACACTAGTATATAGACCATCTCGCGGTCCCATATACTCATCGGATTCCATCGCGCTTGTGAATCCTACATGTGTCGGGATTAAACTAAATTAATGTAGTAAAGCATACATGCGGGGACGGATTTTTTTATTTTCGTCCAAGATAACCACTTTTGGGGACGGATTTTTATTGCGTCCGTTTCAACAAGTTGGCATGTATGATTTGAAAACATTAGTTTAGGGAAATCTCGGTACATGGAAACCGACTTGGTCACGGAGTGTTAGACCCTAACTAGAATTGTGTGGTTTGTGCTCGGCTAAAGAGAGGTTTAAAGGTCACCCCCGGCATGTGGTCATGAACTACGCCACGGGCTGAGGTTTACCGCTTCGAAAGATCCAAGGTCGAGTGGAGCTTGAAACTTTCTAGGACGAGCCTCGACGGGTTTGGGGTTGGACTTGTGCGACTCGATAGTGAGCAGTTGATAAGAATTGTGCGCGTAGTGTGAGGTCCATCACGTGACAAAAAAAATTTTACTTTTTTTTTTTGAAAAGAAAAGATAAAAACACATAAGCACGTAAATTACAACTCCCGAATCACCCGTGTGACCGGTAAATAAAACATAAAATTAAACAGTCCAAGGGTTCAATTCTGTCCTGATGCAGGCAACTGTGCCCACACCCCACTGTTATGTTCAGTCACTGAACCTGTTCTTGCCCTGGAAATTGACCCAGAAGCGCGCGCCTCGGGTTGGTGTTGTGGGAAGCGCGCGCCTGGCGCATTGTACCTGGGAGGCGCCCGCTTCTGGGCTCACCTGTCAGATTATCAGAAATTTATGGACTCAGGGGATTGCCCTGGTCCTGATTGTGTGATGGAACCCCTGCAATGTTTGTCAGCATGAAATAGTAGGAAGAAAAGGAAGAACACATGGAAGGCGGGCGATTCTGGAATTTGACGCGGGACGCGCGCGCTTTGGACCATGAAGGTCCGAGGCGCGCGCTTCCTATGTCAATTTCCAGAATGCCCAGAAAAGTGAATTATGAACAGAAACACAAGTTTAACCCTCAAGCGTCCCCAGCGGAGTCGCCACTGTAGATACCCCGGGGGACCACGGCTTGGCTAGAGCGCGTGAATTACCTAGGATGTCTAATTGATTTTAAGAGTCGCCACCCATATTTTTGAGGAACGTAAGAAAACCTAATGTTTATGAGCCTAAGTTTGATTTACGAAAACAGAGATTCTTTGGGATGAGGGGTTCGGGGGTTAGGTTACGAAATGGGAAGTACTTAAACACCCATTTCGCCCGAGCAAAGTCGGTCTTGTTTGTTCATAATTCACTTTTAAAGATAAATGTGTTATTCCTATTAAAATGATGATGAAAGGGGTTTGAGATTCAAAATGTAGGGAGATGACTCCTAGGCCAATTCAATGTAATGAAAGGACCATTGGTGTCATGTCCCAAATGGTTTTTGGGTGGTTGCACATTTGATTGAAGAAGAAGAAGAAGAAGGAGGAGAAGAGAAGTTGTAAGGATCCCGCCCCACGCGGAAACGCGATGAGTATGGGGCGAAACGCCAAACACGGGAACCGGCCAAATTTAACGGAGTCGCCACATTTGTTAACTTTTAACCCAACAAATGAAAATTGTTAGAGATTTATGAGTTCGGAGGTCAGGTTACGACTTGGGAAGAGTTTCACATCACCCAAGTCGCCTCGGACAAAGCCGAGTCTCCCTAAGTTTGTTAACCAAAATGTGCAAGTGTGTGTGTGTGTGTTTGAAAATGGGAGAAACTGACCTGTTGACAAAACCAGTTAAAAAACTTAACAAAAGGGGTTACTTTGCAAATAGTTTAACAGAAAATGGGCAAAACTGGAAAAAAGTGCTCCCTGTCCAAACTAGCCGTATGGATGGTTTAAACCATCCGTACGGCTCGTTTGGCCGTCCCGGGGTTTTTTACAGATTCATCAGAAAACTGTCCAGTTTCAGGCAAAACAGAGTGTTCTTGCTGAAACTGGACTGAAATGATTATTTTTCAGATATTTTCTTTAACAAAAACATGGATTAAATCATCCCTATGTCATTGATCACTAGTTGGACATCAAAAACAAAGGTTTTGGGTGTGATCAAGACAATCATTGGGGAAATTTTGAGAAAAGTTGATGAACATGCCCTTTGGGCAAAATGGCCATTTGATGAGTAAAGATTGAAACTTTACCATCAAAATGGACTTATTGTGCAAGATTACACCTTTAGGGACAAAAGTATAACATAAATATTGGATCTTTATGTCTCATAATTGGTTATTTTATGGCTAAGTCATGTTTGGGATGATTAAGATTGAAACTTTATCACCCAATCATGCCTCTCATGGCCAAACAAGAACAAAATCAACATGAAATTTAACAAACCATGATCATCCTTAGGTTTTATCCCATAATCACACACTAGGCATGAAGGGAACCTTGAATCACCTCATAATTTGGTTCCAATATACATATATAATCATAATATATAGCTTGAGAAGACAAGACTTGTATAATAGATATATATATATAGTGCTTGAAATGGACAAGTCTTGCAAGAATATAAATTTGCTTGAGAGGACAAGTATTACAAGAATATAAACAAGAACAAGTAATATGATTAACAAAGATAAATAGAGTTGAGATGAAGATGAAGATGACAATAGGATAAAGATTCAACCTTTAAGCAAGATTGGGGTAAATCATTAATTGATTGACCCAAGTTTGCTTCTTTTTTCACTTAGAGATCATAGACTCCAAGATTTTCACTTAAACATGGATGGATCATTGTGTATTTTTGATTAAATGGGACTAAAGATGAGAGGGATGCTACTCTTGGTAGTTCTTCACCATCATCTAAAGTAAGCCACAATCTTTCACAAAGACCAACACTTAATTTTTTAGAGAGAGAACAATTTTAGGGAGTAACTTTACTTGAGAATTCTTGTCCTAAATGAGAGAGGATGACCTCTCTATTTATAGGGGGAATTGGGTCTTGATTTGCTTATTGGATCATTTTTGTGCACAATAATGGGCTAGAAATTGGGTCATCTTGGTGGGCTTTGGCTAGGCAAGGGAATTGGTTGGGCTAGGCACAAGGTGAGGGATTAATGGGCTTCGGCCCAAGGGACAAGAAAGGGGGTGGGTGAGTGACACAAGTGGACTGATGACACCCAAACCATCCGTACGGATTGGGCTTTCCCGTGCCTATACCATCCGTACGGCACACACTGGCGAGTTTTCGTATTTTTCCATTTTTATTCCAAATTGGTCCTAAAGTTTTTTTTATTCCCAAATTACCCCTTAGCTTTATAATTTGATAATTTTAAGGATAGTGATCTGGATCAGGGTACTTACAGAGCCCCTCGGCAACGGCGCTTTCGAAGGAAGCGGGGTTGTCGATAAAAGAAAAATCCCGATCTGGTGAACTATCACGATGGGAGAGGAGGTGACCAAAGTGGTCAAGTGGCTGGACCCTTATTTGTAAAGGATTCCTACGTATCCCTATCCGAGGGAATCAAGCCGGTCGTAGTTCTGAAGGTGAGAAACTTTAAGGCTACTCAAACCTAAAAGTGACCATTAAGGTCGGGTGAGGAACTTGGCGTCTCAAACCTAAGGGTGACTATTCAAAGTCGAGTGAGGAACTTAGCGTCTCAAGCCTAAGGGTGACTATTCAAAGTCAGGTGAGGAACTTAGAGTCTCAAACCTAAGGGTGACTATTCAAAGTCGGGTGAGGAACTTAGCGCCTCAAGCCTAAGGTTGTAGGGGAATATCTGTCATTCTCTCCTAGAGGAATATGTATGACTCTTGGCGAGTTCAGAGGCGGGACAGGGTCAACTTGGGACATGGTCAACTTAGCTCTATTGGAGAGGGTCGACTTACACGGGACATGGTCAACTTGGCTCTTTGGAGAAGGTTGACTTACATGGGGCATGGTCAACATGGCTCTATGGAGAGGGTCGACTTGCACGGGACATGGTCAACTTGGCTCTATTGGAGAGGGTCGACTTACACAGGACATGGTCAATTGGCTCTATGGAGAGGGTCGACTTGCACGGGACATGGTCAACTTGGCTCTATTGGAGAGGGTCGACTCACACAGGACATGGTCAACTTGGCTCTATTGGAGAGGGTCGACTTACATGGGACATGGTCAACTTATCTCATGGCGGAGGGTCGACTATGTAAACTGGTCAACTAAATGGTTGGACTTACGAAGTACGACCTGGGTATGGGTTTCAACCTATGATGACTATTCTGAGTCAATGTTTGATCAACTCCATTTTTGGGGAGTTTAACGGGGAAAACTGGTCTTACATCCCACTAAGGACTGCCGGGGACAAAGACTTGAACCTAAAATGACTATTCTGAGTCAAGGTTTGGGTCAACTCCATTTTTGGGGAGTTTGACGGGAAAACTGGTCTTACGTTCCTCTAAGGACGGCCGGTTCTTTTCACACAAGTTTGGACTTACGAAGGACTGCCGGGGTATGGTCAACTTGGCTCTATGGGAGAGGGTTGACTAAATGGTTGGTCTTACGAAGAACTGCCGGTAAAAATGGTTTTCGTATCCTAAACTGACCACTCTGGGGGCGAAGGTTTTTTTTTTTTTTTTTAACCTAAATGGTCACTCGGGGGACTAAGATTTCAATCTAAAGGGGTCACTCTGGGGACGAAGGTTTTTAACTTGAAGGGTCACTCGGGGGACTACGGTTTTAACCTAAAGGGTCACTCGGGGGACGAAGGTTTTAACCTAAAGGGTCACTCGTGGGACGAAGGTTTTAACTTAAAGGGTCACTCAGGGGACGAAGGTGTCAACCTATAATGACTATTCTAAGTCAAGGTTTGGTTTGGGTCAACACTACTCTACGGGACGTTTGACACATTTTCTTGACACCGGGGAAGAGCCTAGGGGCGACCTTTAAGGCGCAAGACTTTGGAAAAATCATTTTAAGAAGAGGTCAAAAGCATTTTGCTTGAAACATTGTTTTTGATAAATGATGCCAAATGGCCAAATTTGAAAATGCTTACTTCTAAAGGCAAATCTTTTAACGAAGCATGTTAGTCAAATTTTTGATTTTAGCTTAACCGCGGGGCTTGTTATGCATAAAGTCCTTTGGATTTGGTCCATTCGTTGAGAATTAACCGTTAGTAAGAAATCTGCTTGTCACTGTTTATGGGGATAGCCCCAATGTCATCTTTGTCGCTGATGACGGGGTAGCCCCATGTCTTTGTCGGTGTCGGGGTAGCCCCATGTCTTGCCGTCGTTGATGCGGAGGTAGCCCCATGTCCTTTGTCCTTTGAAGTGAGGTTAGGAACCCATCCCTTTTTCACGACGCACCCTTTCTTTTGCCTAGGCCGCCCTTTCGGGTTTTCAACCTAGCGGGCATCTCTTTTTGCGTCTTTTATGGCACACCCAGTTTTTTGCCTAGGCCGCCCTTATGGGTTTTCAACCTAGCGGGCTACTTTTTTGGTGCCCTTTTCTTTCTTTTCCTTCTTTTTTATGAGTGAACCAGCTGACTCAATATAACAGGTATCAAAAGTATTTTCTTGGAGGAAACATGCAAGGGCATTTTATTTGGGAGAGAGTCCCTTTCTGTTGGTGAGCTCTTTGAGCAATGTATCATGAAATGGGAGGAAGCCCTTGCTTGACAGAATACAAGTGTTTTGCTCTTTCCTAAGATGTAGAGAAGAAGACTTGTCGAAACATTTGAAATTTGCCTTGGTCAATATCATCGAATGATTGCTTGAATGGACCGTGTTCATTATTAGGTCAAGTTTATAACAAGCAATCATCCTTAACATGTATAAATGTTGTGATCAATTAAGATTAAGATTCGATCAATGGAAAGATCAAAAGGTGTTTACGGGGAGATTGGTCATTATCTGGGAAATTGGTCATTGATGGGACCAAGGGAAGAGAACCGAGTCATTTTGGGAGGACCGAGGTTTGATAGATTTATTTCATGCTGTGACCGGACCCGAAGGTTGCCTACGTTCCCCTCATTTTGAGGAGCTCAGGTCGCCGTAGTTCGGCCTTTTTGCCGTCTTTTGCTGGGGTTGGCTTTCTTTGATGTTGTCTCGGAGGATGTTGTTGCTCTTTTGATGTAGATCACTTTGCTCTGTGGTGAACTCCTTTTGAGGTGAGTCCCTTTTTTGTCGTCGTTTGAGATAGACTTCCTTCCTTGCGGACCCTCGGGGGCGGACTTTGCGACGAGCTTTTGAGGCGAACTTCCTCTTCACATATATTCATTTCCTTTTCTTCTTTCCATACATTCATTTTTTCCTCTTTTTTTTTTAAATTTTTTTAGGGAGAGGGGAAACATTAGCCCCAACTTCCTATCTTGGGCATTGGCTCATTTGTGGCCCCTTGGTGGCATGTCTGTCATTTTTGGCTTTGACTTTGAAGATCCGGGAAGCCCTTTGCTTGGTTGAGCGCACGCGATCCCGGTTGAATCTTGGTGGTTGAGCAACAACATCCTTGCCTTTTCATTGTCTCGGGATGCCTTTGATGCGCATCAAGGATTTGTATAGGAAAGGTGTATCGGGTTGTGTATCGGGGAAGGCTTGCCATTAATGGTTTCTTCATGCCAATTGATCACAACATTTATTCACATCAAGATTAATTGTTTGCATTTAGCATTTTTCATTTGTGTTAGGTCCATTCGTCCTTAATGAGTCGTCATTGACTAATACGCTTAGATGTCAATTCATCATTTTAGGGACGTAGCAATCAATTGATAATAACAAGAAAGGCAATTTCAAGAGTAAATGTATATTGCAAATAATGTCCCAAGTCCAGAGAGAAGAGAAGAAAAATGACTCTTTTATTTAGATAACTTTGTACATACATGTCCAAGTACGGACCTTTGCAAAAATAAAAGGACATAGTCCGGGACGGACTTTTGATGAAAATCTAGATCCAACGAGGCTGGAAGACTCATCTCTTTTTTTTTTTTTTTTTTTTTTTTTAGGGATGGGTTCCCATGAAGCACGATGATCCATTTTCTTCCTCAATTGTTGGAGAGGTTGTCGGCGGCATATTCCATGTCTTCCACGGGGAACTCGGGTTCCATGTCAACGGGAAAGATTTCGCGAGGTCTCCATTTGGCTTGGCGTTGTAATTGCCGGATTTGTCTACTCATAAGTTGGGGGTTTGCTTTGGCCATCTCCTTTTGGTGATTTCCTTTCAAGGTGCGTAATCTCCGTGCATTGCATTCGGCGAGAGTACGGATTTCCCTTTGATGTAACCGCTTTGGGCCTTTTGAAGCTCGGGCTTTTTCTTGTTGTTCACATGGATGGTTGTCTCAGACGCCAATTCAGATGTGGGCTCCTTGGTCGATGTTTCCAATGGACAAGGCCGTAAAGGACTTTAGCATATTAAACCTCAAGGTGAAATTATAACCGGGATTTGAAAAGAATGCTTCGTTAGCGGATTGACCTTTTAGGAAAACATGATCTTTTATTTTGAGAAAACTTGATCTCCATCTTTTTTTTAAGACACGTTTTCATTTCGAGTGAAAGACTCACACACACTTTACACGAACTTTCGGCAAGGAAGTAATAATAATAATCTTATTAAGAAAACTGACAATGTATTCAGAATGGTCACCACATGGCATCAACCGGGGAGTCAAGACTCTAACTAAACTTAACAGGCATCTTTTCTTTTCTTAAGGGCTTATCACACATCCTAACAATGGACTTTGACTCTTCCTAAGGGGAGGTTGATGGAAGGGGTTTTGAAACTTCATCCTCTGTTATGCCAACAACGACACCATTCATTTCCCAATCCGAGGTATTTAGCTTTTCAGACATTTTCTGTGCCACTGATCCTTTCCAAACGCCTTCCGTCATTTCGTCTTTGCTGATTTTAGGAACCACCACCTTGGACATTGATTTTGTCAACTTTCCCAAAACAAGTTCTCCCACTTCATCAATCATGAGCTCATTTTTCTTGGGGCAGACACCGCTCCATTTTTCCTTCACATCAACCACCGGAGTTCTGAACTCGGGGAAGGTCACGGAATTAGATTCCACGAATTCGAGCATGTTAACACTCGGGTCATTGGCTGTATCAGGGGCGTGGGGGCGTTCAAGATTTCCATCCTTAATCAGACCTAGAATGATATGTTTCACAACACAGCACTCGTCGGTATTGTGCCCATGGCAATTGTGGAAGGCACACCTTTTGTTAACATCGAGGTACCTCTCAGGTTTTTTGGGTTGGAAGTTAACAAGAGGCTTTGCGAGCCCTAGCTTAACCAGTCCCTCAAATACCTTGCTTATGGGAATTCCGAAATCCTCAAACCTTATGGAGTGGGGTTTGGGTTGGCGTTTGGATTTTCCTTTATCTTTGACCGAAGTGTGGTGGTGATGAGAATTACCGTCGCTCGAGATAAGGGTCTTCTCATATTCCATTTGCTTTCTCTTTCCCAATAACCCACCTGACTGAGGTGCAACATGAGGAATCTGTGGAGGCGCGGGGGCATAGGCGTACTCATAACCTTGGTTGCTCACAGGAATATACATTGGAGGCATGCAAGGAGCTTGTGGTCCGAAAGGTCTTGGATTGTAGAGCTGATACGGGTCATCATGGAATCCAATGGTTGGTCGAGTACCCACGTATGGTGACTGAGTTCTTGGGATTCGGTTGGCGATCTCGAACCGGGAAGGGGTGTAATTAGGGAGATATCGTGGGAGTGATGGTTGAGGCATGGCCGGTGTGAATGGTGAGACATGGGTATTTTGAGTGTATTGTATTCGGGGATTTATGGGAGGTAACCAATAGGGAATGTTGGATCCGGGGTGAGGCGGAGTGCAGGGAGCTTGAGTAGGAGGTAAGCTTGGAGTGGGAGGTGAGCTTTGAGTGGGAGGTAAGCTTTGAGTGATGGTATGTTGAGATAGAGAATGGGGGGATTTGGTGTTTTCGCAAGGTTGAGGGGGCGGGGTTTGGTTGCGATTTGGAGGCTGGGTGATTTCGACCTCTTCCTCATGGTCAGCAACCTCAATGAAGGACCCATCGGTTTGAAACAAAATCTTAACACCTTTCTGTCCCATTGACTCGACAAACTGATCTCGTGCCTTTTCGTGGCGTTTCCTGGTAATCTCTTCCCGAGTCCTGGAGGCTTCTAATGCTTGGAGAAACTCTTCTTTGGTTGGACTGTTCTGGTTATCTGCGGAATCACTCTCCCAACTACTTTCCTCTGAACTGGTCATTCCAAGGTACCGAAGTGGAGAAGTTGTAGCGACTGGGGAACTACCAGACCCGTGCTAACCAAGCGGTGACACGGTGCTCTTTTCCACTTCATTCTTGCTGCGGTGGGAAAAAAGGGTAGTTTAGACTCGGGTAAACATTGGGTGAATGCTTGGGCCAGAGGCTATTTTGAGATATTTGACCGGGCCGAAGTTGCCTACGCTCCCTTCAATATGAGAGAGGGGGTCCCACGCAATGAGAGGCTCAGGTCACCGTAGTTCGAATGGGTTTAGAATCTTAAAAGGGAAAGACGATCATGACTGACTTCTTAGAGGGTAACCGGAACCCATCCAAGGACTTGACTGGCTTTCTAGGGGACTATTCCTATAATTTAATGGGGATCTTTACGGGGAACCTAGGGGACAACTGCCTAGGGTTTCAACATGAATTATAATGGGGGACCTAGGGGACAACTCCCTAGGGTTTCAACTGGAATCTCAACGGGGACCTAGGGGACAACTGCCTAGGGTTTCAACTGGAATCTCAATGGGGACCTAGGGGACGACTGCCTAGGGTTTCAACGGGAATCTCAACGGGGACCTAGGGGACGACTGCCTAGGGTTTCAACGGGAATCTCAACGGGGACCTAGGGGACGACGCCTAGGGGTTTCAACGGGAATCTCAACGGGGACCTAGGGGACGACGCCTAGGGGTTTAACGGAGGTCTTGAAGGATAACATGGATCCTTCCAAAGGCTTAATGGGACTTAACGGAGGTCTTGGAGGATAACATGGATCCTTCCAAAGACTTAACGGGACTTAACGTAGGTCTTGAAGGATAACATGGATCCTTCCAAAGACTTAACGGGACTTAACGGAGGTCTTGAAGACAAGAACAAAAACGGGGTCAAAATTATGCAATGTGCAATTATTTATTCATTCATGTTTACTTAAAACGCATTTTTATTCCTAAATCGTTGGAAAAGATTTCTCTTCTTTTTCGCAACTATTCTCAATCCTGGATCAGTGAAGGCCATCACTACGCCTATAGACCCCTCGTTTTTCACCTGTATTGCACACTCCCAAGGACGTACTATCCCGGGCGAGGGTCCTATAGGGCGAGCGGCTTCCACCGACCAAAAGAAACGAACCTAGGGTCTAGTGCGTCGCAAGGTTCCCAATACACGGGTCATCCTAATCATGATTAAGCCCTAGTCGGGATCGAGACTTTTTTCCGAAGGCTACACCAAAGGCTGCACCGATATTCCGACATGACCCCACTTTAAATGGGGTGTCTCAATCCTTGACCATGGGCTTAAGGATGATTAAAATTACTAGCACATTAGGGCTTAACGACACGGTGTTACCCTATCCTTAGCACATGACCTTCACTAATTGTGGTCATCATTAACACACGAGTTAAAGGCTGGTTAGGCCATGCTTGCATTACATCAAGGAGTCACAACTCGAGCGTTAACTTGGCCACAATTAACTTTGGACACGTATTAGGGACGTGGTAACGTGTACTAGACCAAAAACCAACCATAGTCACGGTATTTGTGTGTCACGGACATGTGTGGTTGACTCGACTCGGAAGGGGAGGTGGAATGGACCCGTGCGCGCATCGAAAGGAACAAGAGCGCCCAACGAGCTGCATCGTGGCATCCATCCCGGGTTTAAAGGGAATTTGGAACATGCAAGGTCAAGTGCGCGTCGTGTGAAGCCATTCTATGTTCCCTTTTGAGTCAATATTAGAGATTTTCGGTCCGTCTTAATACCATGAGCAATATATGATCAAGTATGAACAAGTATAATGAACAAGTAAATAAAAAAGTGTATTAACAAACAAGAATCAAAGCTTTGTACATGGAGAAAGCTATGCACAACCAAAGGTTTTTGAAACTGAAATCTTTACAACAAGAACAACAACCTTTTGGAAAACATTTGTACAAAAAAGGTTGTGCACAACAAGAAAGTTTGAAGACCAAACATTTTTTGAAAACGGGTTATGCACAAGGAGGTTTTGAAAACCCAATTTTGTGTCCAAAAAAATTGCACATAACCAAACTTTGAAAATCCATTTTTTGGCTAAAAGAAAGAAGGTAAATGTGCACAAGCAAGGCTGTAAATCGGAACCTGGACTAGAAGAGGCAAGGGGACCATCAGAATGTTTCTACCCTGCACAAAATTGTTAACTTGAAACATTCTTTGGGCCCGGACAAACTAGCCGTACGGCTAGATCAAGAGATTCATCATTTTTTGCAAATTCCCAGCTTCTGATCATCAAGCCCCGGTTTATTGCATTTCCAGAACAGTCTTATTCATAGAAGTTAAAACAGAAACATAAAATACACACAAAACATGCACAAAGTCAACTAACGGGGACGGGAGTTTGACCCACACAAAAGTGCCTCCAAATCCTCTAAAAAAAGGTATGCAAGCACCTTATTCCCCAGCAGAGTCGCCACTGTAAGGATCCCGCCCCGCACGGAAACGCGATGAGTATGGGGCGAAACGCCAAACACGGGAACCGGTCAAATTTAACGGAGCCGCCACATTTGTTAACTTTTAACCCAACAAATGAAAATGGTTAGAGATTTATGAGTTCGGAGGTCAGGTTACGACTTGGGAAGAGTTTCACGTCACCCAAGTCGCTTCAGACAAAGCCGAGTCTCCCTAAGTTTGTTAACCAAAATGTGCAAGTGTGTGTGTGTGTGTGTTTGAAAATGGGAGAAACTGACCTGTTGACAAAACCAGTTAAAAAACTTAACAAAAGGGGTTACTTTGCAAATAGTTTAACAGAAAATGGGCAAAACTGGAAAAAAGTGCTCCCTGTCCAAACTAGCCGTATGGATGGTTTAAACCATCCGTACGGCTCGTTTGGCCGTCCCGGGGTTTTTTACAGATTCATCAGAAAACTGTCCAGTTTCAGGCAAAACAGAGTGTTCTTGCTGAAACTGGACTGAAATGATTATTTTTCAGTTATTTTCTTTAACAAAAACATGGATTAAATCATCCCTATATCATTGATCACTAGTTGGACATCAAAAACAAAGGTTTTGGGTGTGATCAAGACAATCATTGGGGAAATTTTGAGAAAAGTTGATGAACATGCCCTTTGGGCAAAATGGCCATTTGATGAGTAAAGATTGAAACTTTACCATCAAAATGGACTTATTGTGCAAGATTACACCTTTAGGGACAAAAATATAACATAAATATTGGATCTTCATGTCTCATAATTGGTTATTTTATGGCTAAGTCATGTTTGGGATGATAAAGATTGAAACTTTATCACCCAATCATGCCTCTCATGGCCAAACAAGAACAAAATCAACATGAAATTTAACAAACCATGATCATCCTTAGGTTTTATCCCATAATCATACACTAGGCATGAAGGGAACCTTGAATCACCTCATAATTTGGTTCTAATATACATATATAATCATAATATATAGCTTGAGAAGACAATACTTGTATAATACATATATATATAGTGCTTGAAATGGACAAGTCTTGCAAGAATATAAATTTGCTTGAGAGGACAAGTCTTACAAGAATATAAACAAGAACAAGTAATATGATTAACAAAGATAAATAGAGTTGAGATGAAGATGAAGATGACAATAGGATAAAGATTCAACCTTTAAGCAAGATTGGGGTAAATCATTAATTGATTGACCCAAGTTTGCTTCTTTTTTCACTTAGAGATCATAGACTCCAAGATTTTCACTTAAACATGGATGGATCATTGTGTATTTTTGATTAAATGGGACTAAAGATGAGAGGGATGCTACTCTTGGTAGTTCTTCACCATCATCTAAAGTAAGCCACAATCTTTCACAAAGACCAACACTTAATTTTGTAGAGAGAGAACAATTTTAGGGAGTAACTTTACTTGAGAATTCTTGTCCTAAATGAGAGAGGATGACCTCTCTATTTATAGGGGGGATTGGGTCTTGATTTGCTTATTGGATCATTTTTGTGCACAATAATGGGCTAGAAATTGGGTCATCTTGGTGGGCTTTGGCTAGGCAAGGGAATTGGTTGGGCTAGGGACAAGGTGAGGGAGTAATGGACTTCGGCCAAGGGACAAGAAAGGGGGTGGGTGAGTGACACAAGTGGACTGATGACACCCAAACCATCCGTACGGATTGGGATTTCCCGTGCCTAAACTATCCGTACGGCACACACTGGCGAGTTTTCAGATTTTTCCATTTTTATTCCAAATTGGTCCTAAAGTTTTTTGTTTATTCCCAAATTACCCCTTAGCTTTATAATTTGATAATTTTAAGGATAGTGATCTGGATCGGGGTACTTACAGAAGTGCTTAAGACATTTACCTATAGTATCCTTCAAAAGAGAACCTCTCGTAAAGCCTTGAAGAAAAGGTTGAGTACTTTTGTTGAAGAAATCCCAAAGGAAAGATCTAGAAAAGAAGTGAGTAAAAGGTCTAAAATGATGATTTTCGAGGTCCTCCTCCAATGATGGATTGGAGGGGTTTTTATAGTTGAAAAAAGACTGTTTTTGGAGCCAAACGGAGTCTCCAAGAAATCTTTCCCGGGCAAAATCATGTATAATGAGCAAGGGAGAGATTCTTGGGCAGAATCTGTAACTGACACGCCCCAGAAGCGCACGCTCCCACCTAGGCGGCGGAAGGCGCGCGCGTCTGGCCTCAAGGGGCGGAGGCGCGCGACTCTGAGAAGCAATTTTTGACAGAATGGACTAGAAAGTTAGAACTGTTATTCAGTTTAGTCCCGGGACTTAACGGAGTCCGTCTGGAACTTAACCAAAGTAGCAAAAACTAACAGAAAACACTTAGAAGAGGGAGAAACACAAAACCAAGTGTGCAATCGGGGTGAGCGGTCCGAGGTGGGCTGTCTACAGTAGGTCTACTTCACCTTCTTTGAGTAGTCTCCTATTCTTTAGTGCCTGCACATTTAAACAAACGTGAGATCCACATCTGGTATCTAATACCCAGGAACTAGAAGTAGAAAGGAGAATATCTATAACATAGATACCTGAAGTAGAAGCAGTCCTACTGCCCTTCTTCTTCTTCTTTTCTTCCATGTATGCCTTGCAATTACGTTTCCAATGACCAATCTCATTGCAGTGGAAACAGATTGCATCCTTTTGGGAGTTTCGTTTAGCCACCACAGCATTGGCAACATTTGCCTTGCTTATTTTGGGTTTGATAACTTTGGCCTTACTCTTTCCTTTGGCCTTAGAGCCCTTTCCTTCTTTTTAAACCACGAGCACATGAGAGGCTTCTTTAATTATTTTCTTTTCTGCTGTCTTTATCATCCCATGCAACTCAGACATAGACTTATCCATACCATGCATATTATAGTTCATGACGAACTGATTATAGCTTTTAGGTAATGAATTCAAAATAAAATGAGTAGCCAACTCAACAAAGATGGGATGCCCAAGTCTCTCCAAATGCTTAAAATGGGCCTTCATCTTCAAAACAAGAGGACCCACCGCCTGTCCTTCACTCATCTTACATGAGATCAGGGCAGCTATGGTATCGAACCTTTCCTGCCTTGCTTGCTCTTGAAACATATCTTTCAACTGAGTATCTATATCATAGGCTTCCAAGTGTTCAAGAGTATTCTGAAGCTCAGAACACATGGCAGCAAGCATGAGACCACCGACCTCACGAGAATCATTTGCATGTTTTTTGTAAGCATCTCTCTCTGCCCTAGGGGCAGTGGTAGCAGGTTCCTCCTCAGCAACGGGTTCATCAAGAATGTACAGCTTATCTTCATGCTTTAGAACAATTCGAAGGCTCCGGATCCAATCCATGAAGTTAGCACCATTCTCTTGAAGCTTTTCCTTCTCAAGGATAGATCGCAATGATAGGGATTGAGTGTTTTGAGCCATTATCTACATTTTATGCAAACATATATTAATATGTATTAGTACCAATTTTCATAAAGAGATTTAATAATTGTATTTCATAAATACTCCCACTAAATTATATAACCTTCATATATATCTAATGTATCATATAATTTAAGTGGGCTAAGATCCATATTTCACTTAACTTTGAGACGGCTTTGGCACAACTGTTCAAAATAAGTTATTTAGGTAGACAACTTGTTGGGTATGCTTATTTCTTAACCCTCCTACGTATGTTAGAATTGATTGATACCATCACCTATTAATGTTTTATGGACTTTAGGACCCTATGTAAGAAGTTTTATAACTTCAATTTTTAGCTTAGTCCATTTTATAGTATAGGCTTAGAATATAGGACTTGGAGTGAAAAGGAATGAAGATCTAAGCAAGTCTGTGGTCACTACGCAGGACTACTCTGTGCAGGACACCACTGCGCAGGTATCTCCTCCGTAGCATTCTACCTTGCTCAGTTTTCGATGCATTCAGATCACCTAACTTGGAAAACGCTTTGAAGATGTACGCTTATTAAGGTGCTGAGGTGTGCAGAAACGACAAAGCAAGCACACTCAGCAGATCCAACGGTGGAGATGCGCTCAAGAGAAATATTTCAAAAAGACAGCTGTCAACCTTCTAGAAGAAGCTTTTGAAATTAGTCTTCATGCTCAGTCTCCAACGGCTCTATATCACATGCGCACCAATCATATTGTGCCAGGTCATCAACCTTGATCAGAGCCCCAACGGCTATAAAGGACATCTGCTCACCAATCATATTGTGCCAGCTCATCGTCTTTGCTCAGAGCTCCAACGGCTAGTTTTAAGCTCTCTGCTATAAATAGCCTGCTCATCTTCATTTCCAAGTTGCTAGAGTTTGTGCTTACTAATATCCTTGAAGTTCTGAAGATTGCTGCTTATATTCCCAGATTCAAGATCAACCTTCAAACCTTCATACATTCAAACTCCTGCCCAGATCCTAAAGCCTTGTATCACCCAGAATTCTTCGTGCTCTTCATCTCATAGATTCTTAGAGCACAGAATTTATGTCACACACACACCTCTTGAAGCTTCGATCATTTAGATCCTACTTCTTGAGATACACCGGTTTAGTCTAGGATTTGTTCTTCATAGAATAGATTTTGATTTGAGTTTTGATTCATTGTAATCTTGTAAAAGCTCCTCACATCAATTTAAATCTCATTAGAAAATCCAAGACTAACCATCTTGGTAGAGGACGTAGATCTTTCTTCGATCGAACCTCTCCAAATAGCTTGTTCTTTATTCTCGCTATTTATTTCCTGCTTAATCATTTCTGAATTACTGCTTTGTTTGATCTTATCAGATTGCTATTATTGCTGCTGTGTTTGTTATTGCTTATTGCCTTAGAATACTTTTTATCCAACACTTTAAGCCAAAACTTAGCGCGTGCGTTTTTATCTCTGCGTAGCCTTTTCCTGCGCAGTAGCTGCTTAAATTTCTGCTGTGCATTTCACACTCTCTCTGTGCGCTATACCTAGCTTATTTGAGAACTGTGCGCATACGCTATTGCTTTGCAAAAGGGTTTGAAAAGAATTTTTAAAAATGCTATTCACCCCCCCCCCCTAGCATTTTTCATACCCTTGTTTCCCCTTTGGGACCAACACAACTCCTTGTCAATCATATCATATATGACTCTTAGATCCTTTATGAGATTTTAGACATCATATGTCTAACATGTTTTAATCTCATTTGTGCCTTAGACCCAAAACTGTTTTGATAGCCTAATTAAGTCAAACCATGATAGACGCATAGGACCACTATTTCACTCATCTTGTTCATACAAGGATAGAATCAATGCACCTACGCTTTGGCGTAACCCACACAAAACTATCCGTGTAATCCCAAGTGTCTATCATGGGTTGGCACGTGACTTTAAATTTTAACAAGAAGGTTCAACACATATAGCATGGTAACATATTTATACGCACATAATATAAACACATAAAGCATCGGTTGATAATTTAATTAATTCCATTAATTAAACTATGATTTCATGTGATTGATTTATGGGGATAAATTCTTTAACACATAATTGAGAGAACGATTGTACGGTCGAAATTAAGCCAAAAGGCATCCACAATCCCGTACCAAATTTAGAAACTAGAAGAAACAACTATGTAAGGTCGAAACTAAGCCAAAAGGCATCCACAATCCCTTACATAAAGTAACTTGATTCTAAATTCTTTTGTCTCATCAATTTATGACTTTGTCCGTGAGATTTGTTTTCAGGAAACACGGTTTCTAAAACCAGCCATCTGACAAACAAATTCAATCCAAAGTAATTTTGAAATTGACATTTAATTTCAGGAAACACGGTTTCCAAAACCAGCCATCTGACAATTAAATCCAACACAAAATATTTACCATTGTGTTTCAATTTTAAAACCCTAAAATTGCTTTTCTTGATTCAATTAGGCTTTGGTGTTCATGATTATCAAATCACCATGTTCATCAAAACCTTGAATAAACAATTTATTCTTGAATCTAGGATCATCAACAAATTAATCAAATTAACTTTTGATGATGACAAAGTACATGATAATCAAATTATTATTGCAATCTTAGATCCCACATAACGTATTTAAAATGGTGCGATTTTATGATCTCCATATATCTCATATACATACATAAAATAGAAATCATATAAACATCATGAATCTAAATTAAAATAGCATGCGTACACATATAATCCAATTATATTATCAACATGTTATTATTAAAATAATCATGATGAATGGGGCTCTGATACCATTGTTGGGTTTTGCAAAATCATGCGTAGCGGAATAAACCCAAAAGCCTAGATCCATTCAAGATGATTAAATTAATACAGGGTTAAATTTAGAATACTAACCGTGATGGAGCTTTAAAATTTTCGGATCTTGAAACTTCGTTCTTCAAGATTTGATCTTCTCCAAGCTTTTGTTCAAGTCTTGATCCGCAGGAACACGAACTAGAAGATGATTAAGAAATCACCCTCTATGGATATCCACACGCGAACGAATATCAACAACTCCTTCTTGATCTGGACTGCTAGATCCAAAATAGGTTATATGAAAGTAGGGTTCTTGATCTTTGATTCTCAATCTTTGATCAAGAATATTGTTTTTCCAAACAACTAAGTTTCATGTGTTTAATGGTTGGTGAAAAGATACTTATATAGTCCCTAGTCCTTAACCCTTAAGGACCTAGGAAACCTAAATCCCGTCACCCAATTAAACCTGCAGTTTTGGCCCAGACAGCATTAGCACGGTCGTGCCCTAAAACTGGCACGATCGTGCCAATTGGTCCGCCAGTGCCTTCCTTTGGTCGATTAATGGCACGGTCATGCTTTATAATCGTCATGGTCGTGCCAGACCTAAATCTATCCTTTTTGCCTTTTTGACAATTCGTTCCATTGTGTGTGACCCCATAGGATTATATCAAGTTGGCAATGAGTCCAAACATATTTTGTTCTCATAAATCATGAGCGGATCCTAGCAGGCCATCATGATTACCCAAATGATACAACTTTATCAAAGTTCGCTTATCCTTCATAGAACATATCACAATCCTTTTGTCCACGAAGTCATTGAGCGTAAGCCATGGTCAATGGTCAACTTACAATGCTCAATATTTTTCTCGATTCCAAATAGTTTGATAATACAAATGACATTGATCATATCAATTCATTTGAGCACGGCCATGCATTTTATCAACACTATTCATCTAGGGGCCCAAGCTTGACATATCTCATTAAGAGTAACGTTTGAATATGTCAACCATGATCTCCACTATGTGGAAGATCTTAATAATCTCAGGTCTAAGGATTCTAATGATATAATTATTTAAAGGTTTAATTATGACATTTTGATTATGACATAAACCTCATAGTTGGGTCATGTCCAGTATGTGTTCCCTAAAACATACCCATAAGTTTAACTTGTATTCAATACATATGATCATCATATGATCATCGAATTAAACTTATACTAGTTCTTCATAAGTACTAGGGACGGAGATTATAATAACAAAACATGTAACAATAAATAATAATCCAAAACATCTCTTTTTTATAAATGAAAAGTGATAACAAACATTGTCAAACAACGTGCCAAATAACATGCCTAGGCCATATACACCAACAAGGCATTGGATTGGAAGTTGATGATAATATTAAATTCATTGTAAATAAGAAGAATAGCTATATTCAATGTATTTTTGAAGGTCAAATGACAAATAAGGGTCCCTGTAGATACCCCGGGAGGAGCCCCACTCACTTGGCTAGAGCGGTGGGTGATCCTAGGATGTTTAATCGATTTTAGATTTGTAGAGTCGCCACCTATGGTATTAAGGGAACATAAGAAAAACCTAATATAGCCTAAATTATGTTGCGAAACCAAAGAATCGGGAAGAGAAGGGTTCAGGGGTTAGAAGACAGAGTGGGAAGTACTTAAACATCCACTCCGCCCGGCTTAAGCCGGTCTTGCTACTATTGGTGTTCTAATGCTAAATGTCCTTATTTTATTGATATTAAAAATGTGTTAACAATTACATAGTAAAGAAAAGGGGAATTGCAAAGGGAAATAAAAGGGAATTGTTTTATATATTAATTCATACGAAAGATTACATTAAGAGAAGAAGAGTAAATTAAACTAGAGTTTAGAATGTAGGGAGATAACCTTTAACCAACTTTAATATAATAAAGTGATAATTTGGTCATATACCATTTGATGGGGATTGCATACATTGACTAGACAAATAAAAGAGAAGAAGAAAAGTTGTACCTTTAGAAGGAGAAAGAAGACTTGAACTTTGACTTGAAAAAACTTTGTGTAGAGTTTTGGTGCTTCAATTGTTGTTGGGAGAATTCTTGTAAAGAGAATTCTTGAGAGAATTGTGTATAGTGTAGTTGTGAAAAAAATTCAAGTCCAAGGTCCTTCGTAGAGAGGAGAATTTCGGTCCTAGCCTCTTTCTAAGGTAAAATGAGAGGGTTTTTATAGGTGAAAAAGAAAGGAAAATATGGTCCTTCAACCAATAAGAAAATAAAGAGAAATAAAACAATAAAAAGAAAATCAAATAAAATAAATATAGAATATTTGGTTTTAGGGAAAAGACTAAGAATATGGGATTGGGAGTTACAAACCTAGGGGGGATGAACTTGGAGGTTAAAAGGAGTTTTTGTGATCAAGAAAAAGGAGGTAAAAGACTGCAATCCGTAACTGCCAAAATGGGAAGCGCGCGAGTCCCGTCTTAGGGACGAGACGCGTGCACGGTCCATTGGCAGTGTCGGAGGCGCCCGCAGGTAAAAATGGAAGAATGATAGAATGACCCTAAAAGTTAACTCTGTTATGCAGTTTAGTCCAAAACTAACGGAATCAGTTAGGAACTTAACCGAAGTAACAGAAATTAACGAAAATAAGTTTAAATAAAAATACTATGTATGCAATCGGGGTGAGCGGTTGATGGATAAAATTCCAAGTAATAAATACCTAGCAAGCGCACTAGTTACCGTAGTAGTAACGCGCGAAAGCGAGGGTCGATCCCACAGAGACTTGTTGGACAAACAAGTAAATTTAATTAGTGCAAAAGAGTAACCAAAGGGGGGTTTGTAATTTGATTTTTAATTAATCTACTTTAACTACTAAACAGTAAAAATAAACTAAGATTGAAGATCACAAAGCAAGCAAGGATTGAATTCAAGATAACAAAGATTCACGGATTGGGATTCACAACTATTTCCACTCTATGCTATTTGTAAATAAAGATTATCAAACTTGTTCAAGAAATCGTTCACTTAGTTAATAATTTATTAAGTTCTTAGGAACAATTGATTTTAGATCCTTTTGATTTCCCCTAGGTCCTCAATTAAATCTATTCAATGAAATCTAGGTCAATGTAAAAACTATCCACGCTAGTGAAATAATTTAAACCCTAATGATTTAAAGATCAACAATATCTATCTATAAAGTTGAAATCTCTAAATGAATGAAGATCAATTTCAAAGAACAAGAACAAGAATGATATTAAATTAAACCCAATTTAGCATAAAGTTTCAATAGTGCTACACCCAATCCATGAACAAGGAAATTAGTTACTCATAGACATAGCAAGAATCACAAGCATAAGATTAAAAACCATAAACCTGGATAAACGCTTGATGATGAATAAATCCCAAAATCTTGTTTACACCTTGAACTTGAATAAAACCTAAAAGAAAGCATAAAGAAATAAAGTACTGCAATCTACTATTTATACAGAGAGAAAACTAGGGCCAAAAATAAGGAAAATTGGGTTAAAACCCGCTTTGGAGAGGAATCCCGAAAATCAGTGCGGAGGAGTGGGCGACCGCCCGGAAAGGTTATGGACGACCGCCCAAAGCATCAGACTGGAACATCTCAAAATCGCCTTAGTGGGCGACCGCCCGGGTCAGAGTGGGCGACCGCCCACTCTCCTGGAATGGACTTTCTTCATTTTTCTTCTTTTCTTCACCTCTTTGACTCGCTTGACCACGGTTGACCTTTGACTCGAGCAATTCTTGGTCTTCAATCCTTAACATCTCTAAGACTTTGCAATACATCCAAAATTACACTAAAAAGTGTCTCAAAACACACATAATCTCACAAAGTTCCTCAAACACAATTAGACCAAAATTACATTAAACTATTCTAAATTACATCAAAAAGTCAATAAAATGAGAACGAAAATGTAGAGATAACGTATGATAAAATCGATCCATCAAATTCCCCCACGCTTAGACCATTACTCGTCCCAGAGTAATATTCCTAACCCCACATCTAAACTCCGGTCTATTAGCGTAGCATGGAGGAAAATGACCCCTATCTCCTCTACAACTCCCATCAAACAAAGCCAAGACAAGATAAAGAAAATCAATCGGAGTGTAAAGGACTCCACTCCTTATAACTCCCCAAAACAAACAAATAAACAATGACAAATGGCCCTAATCGATAGCACCCCAATAATAAGAAAGTAAAACGCATATCCAACTAGGGCCCTCTCAAAAAGCTAGGGGGATCTAAAACGTCCTAGGTTTCCCCCACGCTTATCTTATACTACTACATCCCTCAAATAGAAATCAAAGCCATAATAAATAGCAATGACTTACCTCATAATAAGCTCCAACGCCCCCTTATGACTCCAACAAGAAATATGAGGATTTTCTATCCTATTCGCCTCTAACCAAACCTCCTACACCAAACAGGAATCCTACCCAAATCTCCGAACCTCCCTTAGGACGCCACGCCAAGTAAAAACAATAACTCCCTCAATTTCTCTCCTTTTGCCTAGGCGCCCTTTCGGGTTTTCACCTAGCCTCTCGTTTCTTTTTCAATTTTTTTTTTTTTAACTAAACACAAGTAACGGTGATATAACAGCAGCAAAAAATAATAATACCCCACACCCCCACACTAAAACCATGCAATGTCCACAATGCATAAACAATAAAGATTAGGTGGGGGAGGGATACCTCCAATCAATACTGAGGTGGCGGAAAGAAGTGGTCCCAAGCACCACTGGAACTGCTAACCTGCCCTTGACCGCTCGAACTACTCCCAGGCCATTGCGGTGGCTGTGCCGCTTGTTTTTCTCCCCATGAAGGCCCTTGCCACTGCATGTTAGGTGGTGGGACGTATGGGTCAAAAGGTAGCGGTGGTGGCAACCTCTGAAGCACATCTCTGAAAAACTCCTGCTGGGCATTCTCCTGCCTCTGTAATCTATGCTCGATCTTGTCCTCCCAACAGCTCCTGTTATACTCCCACAATTGCATCCTCTGATCCATATCCTGGACCCGCCTGTCCACTGCCTGAATCTGTCCTGATAGATAATGCGTATACTCAATGTGGGACATCTCTCCAATCTCCTCCTCAAACTGATCACCCCCAGCACCTTGCCCCTCTTCATCACCAACTGGCTCATCATCTATCGGTTGTGGCCCTTGCGATGTGCTCGCACCCCCATGTGCACTGCCCCTCGTGAGGATTTAGCATCAACCGCTGAACCAGGAAAAATATCCCTTGGGACTTGCAACAAATCCGCTCTTGCCTTCCCAATCAATCCAGTAATAAGCAGCGGGAAATTAAAATTAGAGCTGCTCATGTTCTGGATTGTGTGATAAATTTTAGCCCGGATAATATTCCCCATATTTATTTTTGCTGCTGTCAACACACAGTGCATAAGCACCGCCCGTCTCCAATGAACTTCATTGAAATGTGTGGTGGGGAGAATCCTCTCGCAAATGAACCTGTGCAAGTATCTAAACCTGGGCTCCAAGTCTCGTGTAAACAATACTTGCCCACTCCTCTTGTTTGTCAAGTCAAGCACCCCAAACATTGGGACCAGAACATCCAACCTATGCCTATAATCCCCTTGGATTTGCCTCACCATTCTGACATACGCACAATCCTCGGGTTGAACCGCATTAGACATCCCATAATACGCATTAATGTTCGTGCCCAAATAGCCAATATCAGTCCCTCGGACATGGGACGTTGCATCATTCCCCTTCTCAGCGGCATTCGCATAAAATTCTTTAACATATTCACCTACCCCATTCTCTGCCGGGTGAGCCGCAAGTTTATTCCACTTATACCGGGTAAACAAATCATTAAGTCCCAAATCTTTCTTTTTAAACTCCCTTTCAACATTAAAATGTTTATGGGACCAACGATTATACCAAATTTCGGCCTTCTCGCCCACAAAACGGGTTCGATCAAAATTTGGTTGGGGAGCTACTTCTCTAGGGGGAGCACGACCTCTAGCCATAACCCAATACAAGAATACCCAACAGCCACAGAGAATTAAGCGCAAAAGGGATTCTTACTTGCTCACCGGAGACTCGCCGAAAGTTGGCCGGAAAATTCACCGGAGTAGGAGAAGATGACCGGAAGATAGAGCTTGCTCACATGATCACTTTTCCCTTCTAGAAGCACCTTTAATTCTTGCTCCAAGTTGCCAAATTTCACCCTTTTCCGTGTTCTTGACAACTTCAACAATTCTTCCAATTCTTGAGCTTCAATGGCGTTTTTGGGTTGATATCTTTGAGATTAATGGAGGAGGAGGGATGAGTATGACAATTTTGGTGATTAAGGGAGAAGAAGGTGGTGATTTATGGGAGAATTTGTAGAGAGAAGGAGGGGGAACTCGGTTTTTGGGAGAGAGAAAGAGGGTGGAGGTTTAGGGTTTTTGAAGAATGAAGGGGAGAGATCCAAAATCTGACCAAAACCCCGTTTTTGTCCACCCAGTTCGCTTAGTGGGTGACCGCCCATAGGCTTAGTGGGCGACCGCCCATTAAATCAGTTTGGACTCCCCTTTTTTCACCATCCTGGGCGACCGCCCATGACCAAAGTGGGCGAACGCCCACTTTCCTATAGCTCTTTTTTTTTTTTTTTGAGCTAGCCACCTCGCACTCCATTGCTGCACATCACCACAAACAAACATCACAAGCGTAATATCCATTATGAAAAATAAAAATAAAAATGACTCAAAGACTAAAAATCTTTTTGGAGGGTGACACTATTTACACTCCCCTATAAACCCACAAACTCGGAGAGATCCAAGAAAGATGACACAGACAAATTTACTGACCGCACTTTCGTTGCCTACGTTCCCCTTAGGACAATAAGGGGCTCAGGTCACCGTAGTTCGAACCGACCCAGAAATAAAAGACACGATTTTTTTTATTTTTTTTTTATGAATACCACCACTCCCAAACCAAAAGTGTGCTATGTCCTCATGGCATTGAAGAAAACAATATACTCCCAATTCAAAAATGATGATAAAATGAAAGGAAAAACATAAAGCAATAAAATGATACCTGGTTGGGTTGCCTCCCAACAAGCACCTTTGTTTTAAGTCTTTGGCTCGACATAATGCCACATGAATATTAAGTGGCTCCCTCCGGGTCCGTCAAATCAATTACATCAATTTCATTGATGTCTTCCAAAATAGACAGCCCCTCATAATAAGGCTTCACCCGGTGTCCATTCACTTTAAATATTGTCCCATGTTTCAAATTTTTAAGCTCTACAGCTCCATGGGGAAAAACTCGAACCAATTCATAAGGACCCGTCCACCTTGAACACAATTTTCCGGAAAAAAGTTTGAGGCGAGAGTTAAAGAGAATGACTTTCATACCCGATTTGAGAAACTTGGGTTTAAGGTTTTTATCATGATATCTTTTTGTCCTCTCTTTGTATAACTTTGCACTCTCATAACTATCCTGCCTCATTTCTGCAAGCTCATCCAAGTCAAGCAACCTTTTCTCCCCTGCTAGAGTCAAATCCATGTTTAGTTGCTTGGTTGCCCAATATGCTTTGTGCTCTAATTCTATTGGCAGATGACACTCTTTTCCATACACAATCCGGTACGGGCTCATTCCAATGGGTGTTTTGTATGCAGTCCGATAAGCCCACAATGCATCACACAATTTGTCAGCCCAGTCCTTACGATTTGGACGCACCGTTTTCTCAAGCACCGCCTTGATTTGGCGATTACTCACCTCCACTTGGCCCGAAGTTTGAGGGTGACAAGCCGTAGCCAACTTGTGACCCACCCCATATCTCCTTAGCACTTGATTGAACATTCTGTTTGTGAAGTGCGTCCCTTGGTCACTGATAATGACGCGCGGCACTCCATACCTGCAAAAGATATTTTCACGCACAAACTTGCAAACAATATTAGCATCATTAGTCCGGGTAGGAATTGCTTCCACCCATTTAGACACATAATCTACAACAACAAGAATGTACAAGTAGCCTAGGGAAGGGGGAAAAGG
Organism: Campanula takesimana; assembly: GCA_026119855.1. Taxonomy (NCBI): domain Eukaryota; kingdom Viridiplantae; phylum Streptophyta; class Magnoliopsida; order Asterales; family Campanulaceae; genus Campanula; species Campanula takesimana. The sequence continues at coordinate 142,879 of JAOWBW010001034.1, read as the reverse complement.
ACCCATAAAATCAATACCCCACACATCAAAAATATCAACAATTAAATTATGTTGTAGGGGCATTTCATCTCTCTTTCCTATGTTGCCAGTCCTTTGGCATCTATCACACCTTACACAAAAGTCATGAGCATCTTTAAATAAAGTGGGCCAATATAGACCCGCTTGCAAAACTTTCCTAGCGGTCTTTTGCCCACTAAAGTGACCCCCACATTGGAGTTCGTGGCAAAATCTCAACACGCTAGCTTGCTCATGCTCCGGAATGCATCTCCTGATTATCTTGTCCGGGCAAACTTTCCATAAATAAGGGTCATCCCAAATGTAGTGCTTCACATCCGATCTAAACTTTCGTTTTTGATCGTAAGTGAAGTGAGGTGGCATAATATTAGAAACAATGAAATTCACAAGATCCGCATACCAAGGCTCATTAACATGTAAAGCAAATAGTTGCTCATCCAGAATATTGTCATTAACCGGAATCGCACCATCTATCACATTAGTAAATGTAAAGTTCTCTAGCCTAGATAAGTGATCCGCCACCACATTTTCGGTCCCCTTTTTGTCCTTTATTTCTATGTCAAACTCCTGCAGCAGGAGCATCCACCTAAGAAGTCTAGGTTTAGCATCCTTTTTATTCAGCAAATATTTAAGTGCAGCATGATCAGAGTAGATAATCACCTTAGACCCAAGCAAGTAAGAACGAAACTTTCAAGAGCAAACACAACTGCTAAAAATTCTTTTTCAGTGGTAGTGTAATTCAGTTGTGCATCATTTAAAGTTATACTTGCGTAATGAATCACATGAGGTAATTTATCCACTCTTTGCCCCAAGACAGCCCCAATCACAAAATCTGATGCATCACACATGATCTCAAATGGTAGAGACCAATTGGGGCTAGATAGAATGGGGGCACCTGTCAACTTCTCCTTCAGCAGATTGAAGGCCTCTAAACACTCTTGGTCAAAGATGAACTCAGAGTCCTTAGCTAGCAGGTTACATAAAGGCTTACAGATTTTTGAAAAGTCTTTTATGAAACGCCTATAAAAACCTGCATGGCCAAGAAAACTTCGCACACCCTTAACCGACACAGGGGGAGGCAATTTTGAAATCACATCGATTTTAGCCTTATCTACCTCAATCCCCTTGTTTGACACCAAATTCCCTAGCACAATACCATGCCTCACAAGAAAATGACATTTTTCCCAGCTAAGGGTCAAATTTGTCTCACAACAACGATTCAACACCATTGTCAAATTCTCTATGCACCCATCAAAACTGTCACCAAATACAGAGAAGTCATCCATGAAGACTTCGACACATCGCTCGATTAAATCAGAGAAGATGGAGGTCATACACCTTTGAAAGGTCGCAGGTGCATTACAAAGCCCAAAGGGCATCCTCCTAAATGCGAATGTGCGAAAAGGACAAGTAAAAGAGGTCTTGGCTTGGTCCTCTGGTGCAATGGGGATTTGGTTATACCCCGAAAAACCATCCAAGAAACAATAATACTCATGTCCGGCTAACCTCTCAAGAATCTGATCAATAAAGGGCAAAGGGAAGTGATCTTTCTTTGTTGCAGCATTCAGTTTGCGCAAATCTATGCACATTCTAAGCCCAGTCACTTCCCTTGTTGGGACTTCCTCACCCCTCTCATTAATGGTGACCGTGTAACCCGATTTCTTTGGAACGACTTGAACCGGGCTCACCCATTCACTATCAGCAACGGCATAGATAATGCCTGCATCCAACAATTTAGGACCTCTTTCCTAACCGCCTCCTCCATTTGAGGATTTAACCTCCTCTGTCTCTCCCTAGACGGCTTAGCACCATCTATGAGATTAATTTTGTGCATGCACATGGAGGGGCTTATACCCTTAATATCAGCTAAAGTCCACCCTATGGCCTGCTTGTGCTCATGAAGCACTTTGATCAACTTGGCCTCTTGTTCTAGGGTCAAATCTGAGGCAATTATCACGGGCAAAGTCTCTCCCTCCCCAAGAAAAACATACTTTAAATTGGAGGGAAGGGCTTTCAACTCAAGAGCTGGAGGGGTTACAATAGAAGGCACCGACTTCTCATTGAAGTGGCCTAGGGGGTGAAACGGGCCATCACTAGGATGGTGTTCGTCGGCCTTTTCCACAGCCATCAGTTGAACATCCGCATTATCCCTAAGTTTCTCACCGCCTGTTGACAACAAAGACTCTAACTCCTCACAGTCTCTCTCATGCCACAGAACTTCACTCACACAATCCTCAACAATATCCACATAGTTACAAGACTCATCATCTAAGGGACTTTGCATAACATCAAACACAGATATTTCTATTTTCTCATTAGCCACACACATAGATAGTCCCATCACCCACATTAATGATGGTGTTAGTCGTAGCCATAAATGGACGCCCAAGCAATATGGGAGAATCCTGACTATTCCCAACACCATTCACAGTTTCAAGCACAACAAAATCCACAGGGATAATCAAATTGGCTACCTGCACCAAAACATCCTCCACAATTCCCAATGGCCTCTTGATTGAATGGTCAGCCAATTGCAAGGTCATTGTGGTGGGCTTTAGCTCAGGTAAACCCAACTCAAGATACAAATGATGAGGTAACAAATTAATGCTAGCACCGAGATCTAACATTGCCTTCACCTTTTTAGAATCCCCCATAGATATAGAAATATTAAAACTTCTGGGGTCTTTCAATTTAGGTGGGAGGTTCTGTTGTACCACGGCACTGGCACTTTCACCCATAACCAATTTCTCATCATTCCCATACTTGGGTTTCCTGGAGTTAAGTTCTTTGAAAAACTTTGCATAAGCTGGGATATTTTTAATGACATTTAACAAAGGAAGATTAATGTTCACTTTTAAAAACATGTCATATAAATCAGACATTTGCTTATCCAGCTTACTTCTCATTTATCTACCAGGAAACGGTACAGGAGGTACATATGGCTTGGGGGTGGAAGAATCAGTAACAGGAATTTCCCCCATGCCATTAGTACTCATACCAACAACATTCTCAACAACAGGTGGTTCGGCAGTTTCAGAAGGAGAGTTAGGACATACCTCATTGCTTACCTGTTTGCCATTTCTCAGAGTCATAATGGCCTTGGCTTGCTCCCCTTGACTAGGGAAGGTTCCTGGTTTATGCCCTTGCTGACCCACAGCTAGTTGACCAATTTGGGTCTCCAGATTTTTGTTGACCGCTTCCTGCTACTTCTCACGCTGCTCCATCATTATTTTCATTTGTTGCTGCTCTTGCATCATGGACCTCATCATATCCTCCAAAGATTGCTTGGGCTGCTGTTCTGGATTCCCTTGTGGGGGAGGAGGATAGAGAGGTTTCTACTGCTGGTACTGAATTCCTGGGTTACCCCTCCAAGAAAAATTGGGGTGGTTTTTCCAATCTAGATTATAAGTGTTAGAATACATACCACCGTGATTTTTCCTTGGGGGGGGTACCCTTGCATCGCATTCACCTGTTCAGAATCAAACTGTGCAACAACTGGACAACCATTAGTAGCATGAGTGTTAGATCCACAATTAGCACAGAAATCAGATACCACATTAGCACTTGAGGAAGACATATTAGAATTCATTTTAGGCATGTTTTGGTTTAACAAAGACACCTGCCTAGTGAACTCATCCATACAACTCAACTCATGTACTCCCCTAGGTTTCCCTCTAGAGCCTTTTTCTTGCGAATTGGCCCCCAACATCTCAAATAATTCTTGGGTTTGGTCAACAGTTTTGGCTCCTAAAAAGCCGCCTGCTGCATTGTCGACCATAGCTTGGTCTGCTGCAGTCAACCCACCATAAAATGTTTGATGTAACAGGGCCTCAAGAAAAGCATGATGAGGGCACTGAACTTGCAACATTTTGAACCTATCCCAAGCATCATGAAATGGCTCACCTACCTCTTGAGTAAACCCTATGATTTTCTATCTAAAGGTGGCCAAAGTAGCATGCGGGAAGAATTTCTTTAAGAATGCATCATGCAACCCATCCCATGTAGTGATACTCCTAGCAGGAAGCAACATAAGCCAAGTTTTAGCTGCCCCTTGAAGAGAGAAAGGAAAATATTTAAGCCTTAATTATTCATCAGTAACCCCCTCTTTTACAGGGAATCCTGATATAATCATCATGTACTCTCTCAAGAAGTTCAAAGAGTCTTCAGCGGGAAGACCCTGAAACTTGGGCAACTGACTGAAGTAATGCCCCTTCGCCTCATAAGATTTAGCGGCCTCAGTCAAGACAATACATGACACCGATGTGTCAACCTTAGGCCTAGCATATTCTTTCATTAAGGGATTAGCCATTACAACTTCAATTTCTTCTCCCCCGGTGGAAGAAGTTTCAGATTCACTTAAAACTACCTCTGTCTCGGTGACAGAAACTTCAGACTCCGACTCAGAAATAGGGGGAATGCCCCTGTTGAGTCTATCGATATATCGTCCAAAGGAACCAACTCGGGGTTCAATGAACGCCTACCAAACATACACCGACTAAATTAACTTGTAAATCAAAACAAGTCCCCGGCAACGGCGCCAAAAACTTGATGGATAAAATTCCAAGTAATAAATACCTAGCAAGCGCACTAGTTACCGTAGTAGTAACGCGCGAAAGCGAGGGTCGATCCCACAGAGAGTAACCAAAGGGGGGTTTGTAATTTGATTTTTAATTAATCTACTTTAACTACTAAACAGTAAAAATAAACTAAGATTGAAGATCACAAAGCAAGCAAGGATTGAATTCAAGATGACAAAGATTCACGGATTGGGATTCACAACTATTTCCACTCTATGCTATTTGTAAATAAAGATTATCAAACTTGTTCAAGAAATCGTTCACTTAGTTAAGAATTGGAACTGTCTGGTCACCGGATTGCAACCCTATTATTATCTTTATGTGATGAATTCCGCTAAGTCAACAACATACACAAATAATTTATTAAGTTCTTAGGAACAATTGATTTTAGATCCTTTTGATTTCCCTTAGATCCTCAATTAAATCTATTCAATGAAATCTAGGTCAATGTAAAAACTATCCACGCTAGTGAAATAATTTAAACCCTAATGATTTAAAGATCAACAATATCTATCTATAAAGTTGAAATCTCTAAATGAATGAAGATCAATTTCAAAGAACAAGAACAAGAATGATATTAAATTAAACCCAATTTAGCATAAAGTTTCAATAGTGCTACACCCAATCCATGAACAAGGAAATTAGTTACTCATAGACATAGCAAGAATCACAAGCATAAGATTATAAACCATAAACCTGGATAAACGCTTGATGATGAATAAATCCCAAAATCTTGTTTACACATTGAACTTGAATAAAACCTAAAAGAAAGTATAAAGAAATAAAGTACTGCAGTCTACTATTTATACAGAGAGAAAACTAGGGCCAAAAATAAGGAAAATTGGGTTAAAACCCGCTTTGGAGAGGAATCCCAAAAATCAGTGCGGAGGAGTGGGCGACCGCCCGGAAAGGTTATTGGCGACCGCCCAAAGCATCAGACTAGAACATCTCAAAATCGCCTTAGTGGGCGACTGCCCGGGTCAGAGTGGGCGACCGCCCACTCTTCTGGAATGGACTTTCTTCATTTTTCTTCTTTTCTTCACCTCTTTGACTCGCTTGACCACGGTTGACCTTTGACTCGAGCAATTCTTGGTCTTCAATCCTTAACATCTCTAAGACTTTGCAATACATCCAAAATTACACTAAAAAGTGTCTCAAAACACACATAATCTCACAAAGTTCCTCAAACATAATTAGACCAAAATTACATTAAACTATTCTAAATTACATCAAAAAGTCAATAAAATGAGAACGAAAATGTAGAGATAACGTATGATAAAATCGATCCATTAGCGGTCCAAGGTGGGGTGTCTACAGAGCCCCTCGGCGACATCGACAAGAGAAAAAAGAAAAGAAAAGAAAACAAAGACTCGATAAAAGCAGGATTTTGAAATAGAAGTGCGCTCCCTGTGTGAGCGAAGAGATACGGTGATATGAGACGGCCCACCGTGGCCAAGGTTTAAAGTCTGGTTAACAGACTGAGGCTGGAGCCATTTAGCGGTACCGTTATGCCCATTTAAAGTCTGTTGAGCGGACTGAAGCTAAAACCCGTTTAGCGAATCCCGTTTGCTGATTTAGAGTCTGGTTGGCAAACTGAGTTGACATGAATCCATTTGGCGAACACGTTATTTTCTATTTTAAGAGTCCGATGAGCGGACCTACGCGGATTTCTGTATGTCGTACCCGTTATGCCCATTTTATAGCCCGTTGAGCGGATCGGCTGAATCCGTTTGGTGAATCCGTTTGCTGTTTAAAGTCCGTTGAGCGGACTGGCTGAATCCGTTTAGCAAATCCATTTGCCATTTTAGAGTCCGTTGAGCGGACTGGAACTGAATGTGAGTTTGTTGAACGAACTTTGTTGATGAGGAGGTGGTAATTTCAGTGGTTCTCCATGGACCAAATTGCTGTTTTGTAGCCGTACTTGCTTGTTGTCTACTGTTAGAAGCCGCACTTGTTGTTTGTCTGCTGTTAGAATCCGCACTTACTGGTTGTCTGCTGTTAGAAGCCACACTTGCTGTTTGTCTGCTGTTTGAAGCCGCACTTGCTGGTTGTCTGCTATTAGAAGCCGCACTTGCTGTTTGTCTGCTGTTTGAAGCCGCACTTGATGGTGTCTGCTGTTAGAATCTGCACTTGCTTGTGTCTGCTGTTAGAAGCCGCAGTTTTTGTTGTACCTGTTATGTGTGTGCTTTGCAGATATACGTGCTTGTGTGTGAAGTGTGAAATTGTGCTTGTGGTGCGTTGTGATTTGAAAAGCAGAGATTTGCATGAGAGAGAGATTTTGCAAGAATGGAGAAATTGCTTTTGTGTATGATGGGATTTGCAGAAAGCGTTAATGAATGATGTCCATACCTTCACTTACCATGGCCGCTTGATTGGAGATGGATTTCTGATGTCGCGGAAGATGCCTTGATGGAGAATGTTTGATGTCTTGATGATGATGGAGTATTGGTGAGATGGCATTCTTGATGATGGGTTGGTCGTGCCAAAAGGCTGCCTACGTATCCCTTGAAGAGAATCAGACCAGCGTAGTTCAAGGATGATGGAGAACGCTGGGGAAGAAGCTAAGATCAAAGCAAAATAAAACACATACTTTTTACACAAGTAAGAAAAAGAAAAATAAAAATATTTTTGTCATTTTTTTTTCTTAGTTCGTGGGTGAACCATTTTAACCATTGTGTGTTTGTAAAGCCAACCCAATGTTAAATCATATTCGGTCGAAGTCCAGATTTCCTAGCTTGAATTCTATTGCCCCCGTTGTGCCCAACGAAGATTGATGTCTAGCCCCAAGAGATTTATCGATTATGGGGATTCAAAAGACTTTCGATGCCGAGATACCAAGGGGTTGTTGATTGTAAAACCCCTAGAATGCCTTTGATGCCAAACTTTGAGTGACTTGCATAGCCCCAAGATAAATCAGCTCTTGGCCCATTCAAATAAATTGCCTTTTGTTGACGTGAGCAAGCCCCAAGAGAAGATTATTGATACCAAGATTCGAGAGATTGCTAAGCCCCAAATATCATGTATTTATTGTTTGTGAGCTTCAAGATGGTGGAATGTGAAGACTTTTCGATGTGAAGCCCCAAAAATGTCCTGGAATCGGCTTGGCGTTATATCGAGAGTGGATGCTCTGTTTGGTAGAACTCTAGATAGTGATCTCCCTCTTGCCCTTTCTTGGAGATGAATGGCCTTATTGTGGTCGGTACCCAAATGGCGGAAGGTCCAAGTGCAGCAAGGTCTTCGGAAATGTCTTGGGAGAGATTGTGGATGATAAGGTCTTGGCGTGATAAGGTCCCAAATGGGTATGTTTGCTTGAGTCTTCTTGGGTTGAACTAATAACGGATCTTCGGATGCAACTCGTGCGGATGAAACTTGTGCTTTTGATCTCAGAGAAGGGGGTGCTGAATTGCAGAAACATTGGGATTATTATGTGAGTTTAGCATATTGAATCTTTTTCCTTTTCTCTAAGACTTCCTTCATAATCTCGTCGTAAGTCACAACATAACATGAATCATCAAATTCATTCATAACATCGGAGCCCTCCTTTCAAACCAAAAGACCTTTGCGTAAGTACCCCAATCTGAAATTGACCAACTTAGAGGAACTCTTAGTACCATTCAGGGATAAACTGATAGGCTGGGACCTCACTAAGATAAACCTAAAATTCCAGGACTACTCTGGAATTAAAATTAGAAAAATCCAGAAGCTCGCCAGGCTGAGCCGTACGGATAGTTTGGGTACTAGAGGGGCCAATCCGTACGGATGGTTTGGACGCCCTCAGTCCCTATAAATGCAGGCCCTTGCTGATCATTTTAGGGGGAGGGGAGAAAATTGTTTAGAGAGCAAAAGCTCTGCAGAAATTATAACAGAATAGAGTGATCAACACACTTGAGAGAAAAGAGAGAGGAAGATAGGCTAGAATCAATATTGGTGAGGCCTCCTATTCCCCCATCTTCTCTTCATCTCTTCTTCTTTTTTTTTTTTTTGTCTATTTACTTATTTTATGCCATTATAAATAATATTGTGAAATAGAACCAAGACTTGGAGTGATCAATGGTGCCCTTCATGCCTAGTGTGTGATTTGTGGGTTACAAACCATGATGATCAAGGCTTGTTATGTTTAAATGCACCTTTATTTTATTGTCATTTAAATTAATGCACTTTACATTCAAGTCTTTACTTTTGTTGTCTTTAAATTAATGCAATTCACTTCCAAGTCTTTACATTTATGTTGGTTTATTTGAGTTTGATTAACTTTGGATGGTAAAGTCTCAATCTTTACCATCCAAGGTCTTGACCAACTCATAATAATGTCCCTTTCGATGGTAAAGATTCAATCTTTATCCATCTAAATGTTGATTTCTTGTTTCCCCAAGCCTTTCCTTGAATGAATCATTCATTTGGATGTTAAAGTTCCAATATTTAACCATCCAAATGATGATCTTGGCTCAAAAGCCATAATTTGTCAACTTTCTTCATATTTCCCCAATGATTGCCTTGATCACACCCAAGAATCTTTGTTTTGGTGTTTAGCTAGTGATCAATGGCATATGGATGATCTTATTCATATTTTGTAACTAGCAAATAGGCTGAACAGACCCAAATCAGTCCACTTTTAGCAGAATCCCCTGTTTCTGCCTGAGACTGGACTGATTCTTGAGAATCTGTCAAAACTCATGGACAGCCCCATAAAGCCGTACGGCTGGTTTGTCCAGGGGAGCATTTTTTCAGTTTTACCACTTCAATTAGATAATTTGCAAAGTAAACCTTTCTATTAAATACTTAACTGATTTCGTTAAAAGTCAGTTTTCTCCCATTTTTTCAAGAAAACACACACACACATACACTTGCACAATTTTTAACAAACTTTAGGGAGACTCGGTTTTTCCGAGGCACTTTGGGTGAACTACCGGTTGAGTTCTTCCCAAAGCGTAACCTGACCTCTGAATCCTTTGTCTCTAACCATTTTTCATTAAGTTTGGGTTTAAAATTAAACTAACATGGCGACTCCGTTAAACATTTGAAAGTGCCGTGTTTGGCATTCTCGAGGGAAACACTTCCATTTTCCCGCGGGGATCCTTACACTTTGACGTGAAGTACTGAGAGACCCTTTAAGCTTGGACCACTCCCCATATTTTATTGCTCAAGTATCATTGCCCAAAAAGATTGTCAAAGCTCCTTAAAAAGACATTCGGTGCCAAATTGATAGAGAAAGCTTCAAATGTTGCACATGACTTCGCTAGGGCCCTCGCTGGGGGAGGTGAAGTGAATTGCATTTTTGCCGAGGGAGCCTTTCAAACTCGAGTCTAGCCCCTAGAGTGCCATCATTGATTGTAAGTAGAGCGAGAAAGGCCTATCCTTGATTGGGGGAACAGGCACAAGCACACATGACAAGAAGGCTTTTCGACATTCCTTTTGAGAGACTTTGAGGATAGTCTCACACATCTTTCTTGAACGTATCCCCTAGGGATCATTAACTGACAAATGAAGAAAAGAAGCTCTCTTTCTTGAGTCACACATAGCCCCTAGGGCGTCATCATTTGTAGAGAAAATCAATAGACTCGTCCTCGTACGAGGAAACAAACATAAGGGGACATGGCAAGAGCTACTCCATTCTCGGGAAGCCTTTTGACATACTTTAGGGGCACATGCTTGAAGAAGCTCAAAAACTGAGTCACACGTTGTTTCCATTTGTGATCCAAACCAATTGATGCATTTAAGACCATTCGTGCAACCTCTCACCCCATATCAATCATGAGCTCATTCTGGGACGGATCTTCTTTTACATGAGCCCAAAAATGCACATTGCAAGAACAATCTCTCTTATGCCAATAACCCAAAACGACTTTTGACTGTGCCATATCTTGTCGAGCCTTTTGCAATTCCAAAGTTGACTCGGAGGGGAATTGACTTGCTGAGGAGATTCAATGTAGAACTTGTGTAGTTGTCTTCTTTATAGGCCGGGGATCTCAATTTCTCTTTCCCTTCTCTCTCTCACTCTCTCATTTTTTTATGACGTACCCTATTTTTTGCCTAGACCGCCCTTTCGGGTTTTCAATCCAGCGGGCATCTCTTTTGCGTCTTCATTTTGACTCGAGTAATGAGGAAGTGTGCATTAACTCTAGCTGGGGATGAGAGACATGCGATTTTTCGGTGGAGACCTTTTGTCACTAATGATGAGTGACATTGACTTGACTAGGGAAGTAGCCCCTAGTATTGACTTCATATATTTATATATATTTTTTAAATGACTTGCGAAGTCAAGTAAGTCATTATGAGAGAAGAGAATGAAAGCCCCAATTTGATTGCGAGAAACTAAGAGTATCGCCGAAAGATAAGAAGCACCTAGACTCGATAAGGAACGCAAAGCGACTCCAATTCTAAGAAAGTTATTCAATCTTGAGGTGATTAATTCATTGGCAAATGAATCGTACAAAGATTTCTTGACAAGTTCGAGAGGAATGCCAATCACTATAACGCGTTAGGGCTAAACATATCTTCTTTCTTGCATGAGACCGGACCCGAAGGCTGCCTACGTTCCTCCAGTGTAGAGGCTCAGGTCACCGTAGTTCTAGTGAATGCTCCTTTCGTCGTGAGGAATTGTTGCTTTGTCTTTCGTTGGTGCATGGAATGATGATGTTGTGTGAACTTCTTTGAATGGGGGATTTTTTTTTTTTTTTTTTTTTTGTGCTCTAACTTTTGCCTAGGTTGTTTTGGAGAGTCAACCTAGCGAGCTTTTTTTTTTTTTTTTTTAGTTTCCCCCTTGAAAACTTTGCTTGATGTTGCTCCACCTTGTTTTGCTTCTTGGCTTCGTCGTTGATGTTGTTGCCTTCGATGCGATGTTTAGACCCTAGGCGTTCAAGTGATAGTCTTCGTTCCAAACTTTCTTAGACATCTTTTCATCATTTTGCCAAGAATTAAATTGAACAACTTGGAATAGTGTATGGGGACAAGAACGACTTTTATTTTATGAGAAGACTCGAATTTTTACATAAACAAGACGAAATAAAACTTGATGCACACTTGAGAGGACTTTTGACTCTTTTTTTTTTTTAAACTAGGTAGAGAAAGAGAAACGGAGATTGTTGTCGTCGTCTTTGCTGTTGTAGTTCTCCCCATTTTAAACCCAAGTCGTTCCTTGCTTCGCAATAACCTCTCCTTTGATGAGTTGCTCTTCACCCACGGTAAATTCACCATTATCAATCAAATCTTGGATGACGTTATGGACTCCGTGGCACTCCTCGGTAGTGTGCCCACTATACATATAGTAGTTGCACCATTTACCATGTGCATGGTTCTTTTGTATCTTCTTGGGCTTGTACCCTTCCAAAGGCTTGACCTTTCCACTTGCTACCAAAGTTTCAAATGCTTCGGTTTGGGTCATTCCTAGGAGAGGAGTGAAATTCGGTTGTCGGCGACACCTTTGTGGCTCTTGAGGGGTGGGGCACTTGAGCTTGTTTTACCGTTGACATTTGCCTTGTTGTCGGTGAACTTTTGCAAACGAGCCTTGAGTTCAGAAACCTCTTCCTCGTGAATTCTTTTCTCAAGAGAAAGACGGGCTTGCCACAAATCGTCTTTACGGCGGGCTTCCTCGGCAAGTCTATCCATTTGTTCCCCCATGTCTCTTATTATGTTGAAAAGTCTTTTGTTGGACCCTTGATGTTGTTGCCGTTCGAAGCCATTGGACCTATTGGAAGAAAACGGTTGATCTTAGGATGGCCCACAAACACCTTTTGAGTAAAATAAATTAACACACAAACAAGAAAAGGACTCAACCACATAAGGAATTTTTTTTTTTTTAATAAGTCGGAAGGACGTTAGTCCTTTTTGGGGTTTCTAGAAAATAGTGGAATCGTCACACTAGTATATATACCTTCTCGCGGTCCCATATACTCATCAGATTCCACAACGCTTGTGATACCTACATGTGACGGGATTAAACTAAATTAGTGTCTTAAAGCATACATGCGGGACAGGAGTTTTATTTCGTCCATAATAACCACTTGGGGGGAGGTATTTTATTTCGTCCATAATAACCACTTGTTTCTTTTGGAAACGACATGTATGATTTGATGACATTAGTTTAGGAAATCTCGACACATGAAAACCGACTTGGTCACGGAGTGTTAGACCCTAACTAGAATATGTTGTCTTGTGCTCGGCTAAAGAGAGGCTTAAAGGTCACCCCCGGCATGTAGTCGTGAACTACGCCACGGGTTGAGGTTTACCGCTTCGAGAGAGTCAAGGTCGGGTGGAGATTGAAACTCTCTAGGACGGGCCTCGATGGGTTTTGGGTGCGACTCAATGTGAGAAATTCATAGGAATATGTGCATGTAGTGTGAGGTCAAGCCAAGTGAAAAATTATATTTTTTATTTTTTTTATTGTTTTTTCAAAGAAATAAAACAAATAAGCACGTATGTACAACTTTAGAATCACCCGTGTGACCGATAAAATAACAGAAAGTAAAATCATTTATGTGCAGGCCCGATGCCCACACATTGTCAAAATTGTTCTGTTCTGTGCACTGTTCTGTTTCTGAAAAATGCCCAGAAGCGCGCGCATTTGGGTACCTACCCGGGAGGCCCGCGCGTTAGGGGAAGTGGGGCAGAGGCGCCCGATTCTGGGTAAAAACCTGTAAATTAGTGGGTTCAAGGGATTGCCTTGACCCTAAATAAAGATACTTTCCCCTGCAGAAATTGTTAGCACAGAAACATGGAATTGAAGGACGAGATGAGAGGCGGGCGATTCTGGTGATTAGGGTCGGAGGCGCGCGCCCTAGGCCAAGAAGGCTAGAGGCGCACGCTTCTTACCCTTTTCCACCAGAATGCCCGAAATGCAGAAATAAGGACACCAAAAGCAGAGAAACGCAGTTTAACCCTCTATACAGTTCCCAGCGGAGTCGCCACTGTAGATACCCCGGGAGGAGCCCCACTCACTTGGTTAGAGTGGTGGGTGATCCTAGGATGTCTAATCGATTTTAGATTTGTAGAGTCGCCACCTATGTTATTAAGGAACATAAGAAAACCCTAATATAGCCTAAATTATGTTACGAAACCAAAGATTCGGGAAGAGAAGGGTTTGGGGGTTAGATGACGGAGTGGGAAGTACTTAAACACCCACTCCACCCGGCTTAAGCCGGTCTTGCTACTATTGGTGTTCTAATGCTAAATGTCCTTCTTTTATTGATATTAAAAATGTGCTAACAATTACATAGTAAAGAAAAGGGGAATTGCAAAGGGAAATAAACGGAAATTGTTTTATATATTAATTCATACGAAAGATTACATTAAGAGAAGAATAGTAAATTAAACTAGAGTTTAGATTGTAGGGAGATAACCTTTAACCAACTTTAATATAATAAAGTGATCATTTTGGTCATGTCCCATTGGATGGGGATTGCATACATTGACTAGACAAATAAAATAGAAGAAGAAAAGTTGTACCTTTAGAAGGAGAAAAAAGACTTGAACTTTGACTTGAAAAAACTTTGTGTAGAGTTTTGGTGCTTGAATTGTTGTTGGGAGAATTCTTTTAAAGAGAATTCTTGAGAGAATTGTGTATAGTGTAGTTGTGAAGAAATTTCAAGTCCAAGGTCCTTCGTAAAGAGGAGAATTTCGGTCCTAGCCTCTTTCTAAGGTAAAATGAGAGGGTTTTATAGGTGAAAAATAGAGGAAAATATGGGTCTTCAACAATAAGAATATAAAGAGAAATAAAATAATAAAAAGAAAATCAAATAAAATAAAATAAAGATAGAATATTTGGTTTTAGGTAAAAGACTAAGAATATGGGATTGGGAGTTACAAACCTAGGGGGATGAACTTGGAGTAAAAAGGAGTTTTTTGTGATCAAGAAAAAGAGGTAAAAGACTGCAATCCGTAACTGCCAAAATGGGAAGCGCG
>JAOWBW010001034.1:0-128290 GCA_026119855.1 Campanula takesimana | reverse complement strand
TCAATGACCGATTTCCCAAGACACACCTTCTTTGGGCCAATTCCCCTAAACACCTTCTCTTCCCGATCTTGCCATTGATCGAATCTTAATCTTAATTGATCACAACATTTATACATGTTAAGGCTAATTGCTTGCTATAATCTTGATTTAATGACAAACATGGTCCCTTCGAGCATCATTTGATGATATTAACTAAGGCAAATTTCAAATGTCTCAACAAGTCTTCTTCTCTACATCTTAGGAAAGAGCTAAACACTTGTATTCTGTCAAGCAAGGGCTTCCTTCCATTTCATGATAAATTGCTCAAAGAGCTCACCAACATAAAGGACTCTCTCCCAATAAACTGCCCCTTGCATGTTCCTCCAAAGATACTTAAGTCCCGTTCTATCGAGTCGACTGGATCACTCATAAAAAAAAAGTGGGAAGAAAGCACCAAAAGTGGCCCGCTAGGTTGAAAACCCGTAAGGACGGGCCTAGGCAAAAACACATGGTGTGCCATAAAGACGCAAAAGAGATGCCCGCTAGGTTGAAAACCCGCAAGGCGGCCTAGGCAAAAGAAAGGGTGCGTCATGAAAAAGGGATGGGATTCCTAACCCCACTTCAAAGGACATGGGGCTACCTCCACAACGACCACAAGGCATGGGGCTACCCCGACATCAACACAGACAAAAGGCAGGGGCTACCCCGACATCCACGGCGGCAAGGACATGGGCTACCCCGGCATCGACGACGGAGGGTTCTCTACCCCCGATCACTCCTAATAAATGGACAACTCCTCGAACGACCTTTATGCATAGTAAACTTTGTGGTTAAGTTAAAATCTGAATTTGACTAAAATGCTTTGTTAAAAGATTTGCCTTAGGAATGCGCATTTCCAAAATTGGCCAAAAATGTTTTTTTCGTCCCTTCCAAATTGCATTGGGCATTTGAGGGTGTGTTTATAAAAAGAATGTTTTTTTTCGTCCCCTTTCAATTGCATTGGGCATTTGAGGGTGTGTTTATAAAAAGAATGTTTTTTTTTTCCGTCCCCTTCAAATTGCATTGGCATTTGAGGTGTGTTTTTATAAAAATAATGTTTTTTCGGTCCCTTCCAAATTGCATTGGGCATTTGAGGGTGTGTTATAAAAAATAATGTTTTTTCCGTCCCCCTTCCAATTGCATTGGGCATTTGAGGGTGTGTTTATAATAAGAATGTTTTGTAGAATATTTGTGAAGAGGATAGGCGGTCTTTTGATGTAAGTCCATTGGAACCTAGTCTTGACCAATCCGGTTAGGTTGACCAAGTAAGTGTCAAACCTATTGTTGCCCGGCGTCCTTAGTGGGACGTAAGACCAGTTTGCCTTGTCAACTCCCCAAAGGTGGAGTTAACTCGAATGTTTTGACCCCTTTTGAGACAAGTCTAGGTCCCTAAGTGACCCCTTGTAAATAAAGTTTAGGTCCCCCGAGTGACCCCCCCCTGTGAGATAAAGTCTAGGGACCCCCTGTGAGAAAAGATTTAGGTCCCCCGAGTGACCTTTTTTAGATAAAATTAGGCAGTCCTAGCGACGTAAGCCCAACTTTGTGAAATTAACATAGGCCGTCCCCGACATAAGCCCAGTGAAGCTATGACTTAGGAATAGTCGTTATAGGCTAGAGCCTTTGTCCCGGCAGTCCTTAGTGGGACGTAAGACCAGTTTGCTTGTCAAACTCCCCAAAGGTGGAGTTAACTCGAATGTTTTGACCCCTTTTGAGACAAGTCTAGGTCCCTAAGTGACCCTTGTAAAATAAGTTTAGTCCCCCGAGTGACCCCCCCCCCTGTGAGATAAAGTCTAGGGACCCCATGTGAGAAAAGATTTAGGTCCCCCAAGTGACCCTTTTTAGATAAAATTAGGCAGTCCTAGCGACGTAAGCCCAACTTTGTGAAATTAACATAGGCCATCCCCGAGATAAGCCCAGTGAAGCTATGACTTAGAATAGTCGTTATAGGCTAGAGCCTTTGTCCTGGCAGTCCTTAGAGGGACGTAAGACCAGTTTTCCCGTCATCTCCCCAAAGATGGAGTTGACCCCTGTCAAGCTATGACTTAGAATAGTCTTTATAGGCTAGAGCCTTTGTCCCGGCAGTCCTAGAGGGACGTAAGAACAGTTTTCCCGTCAATCTCCCCAAAGTTGGAGTTGACCAAACCTTAACTCAGAATAGTCATTATGGCTAAGCCTTTGTCCTGGCCGTCCCCGACGTAAGCCCATTAGCTATGACTTAGAATAGTCATTATAGGCTAGAGCCTTTGTCCCGGCCGTCCCTAGTGGAACTAAGACCAGTTTTCCCGTCAAACTCCCAAAGTTGGAGTTGACCCAAGTAAAACCTTGACTTAGAATAGTCATTATAGGCCGTCCTTGACATAAGCCCAGTAGAACTCTTGACTAAGATAGTCATTATCCCCCCGCCGTCCTTCGTAAGTCCAACCATTTAGTCACCTCTCCATAGAGTCAAGTTGACCATGTCTCGTGTAAGTCAACCCTCTCCAATAGAGTCAAGTTGACCATGCCCCCAGCAAGTCAACCCTCTCCAATAGAGCAAGTTGACCATATCCCGCCTCTGACCCCGTGAGTCATGCTTCCTTATAAGTCAAACCTCTCCCATAGAGCCAAGTTGAACATGTCCCCCTCTGCCTCGCCAATAGTCATGCTTGTCCATGTCCCGGCAAGAGCCAAATTGACATGCCTTTGCCTCTGACCCCTTGGTGTCATGCCCAAATGCCTTTGCCTCTGACCAAATGAGTGTCATGCCCAAATGCCTTGGCCTCTGACCCCTTGGTGTCATGCCCAGATGCCTTAGCCTCTGACCCCTTGGTGTCATGCCTAAATGCCTTTCCTCTGACCAAATGAGTGTCACGCCCGAACCTTCGCCTCTGACCAAGTAAGTGTCATGCCCGTGTCCCCGCCTCTGGCCAAACGAGTGTCATGCCCAAATGCCTTAGCCTCTGACCCCTTGGTGTCATTCCCAGATGCCTTAGCCTCTGAACCTTGGTGTCATGCCCAGATGCCTTAGCCTCTGACCCCTTGGGTCATGCCCAGATGCCTTAGCCTCTGACCCTTGGTGTCATGCCCAGAGGCCTTAGCCTCTGACCCCTTGGTGTCATGCCCAGATGCCTTAGCCTCTGACCCCTTGGTGTCATGCCCAGATGCCTTAGCCTCTGACCCCTTGGTGTCATCCCAGATGCCTTAGCCTCTGACTCTTGGTGTCATGCCCAGATGCCTTAGCCTCTGACCCCTTGTGTCATGCCCAGATGCTTAGCCTCTGACCCCTTGGTGTCATGCCCAGATGCCTTAAGCCTCTGACCCTTGCCTTGGTGTCATGCCAAATGCCTTTGCCTCTGACCAAATGAGTGTCACGCCCGAACCTTCGCCTCTGACCAAGTAAGTGTCATGCCCCGTGTCCCCGCCTCTGGCCAAACGAGTGTCATTCCCAAATGCCTTAGCCTCTGACCCCTTGGTGTCATGCCCAGATGCCTTAGCCTCTGACCCCTTGGTGTCATGCCAGATGCCTTAGCCTCTGACCCCTTGGTGTCATGCCCAGATGCCTTAGACTCTGACCCCTTGGTGTCATGCCCAGATGCCTTTGCCTCTGACCAAATGGTGTCACGCCCGAACCTTCGCCTCTGACAAAGTAAGTGTCATGCCTGTTGGTAGTGGTGCCCTAGGCACGTTTAATAAACGTTGTAATTGTTATCATTTATTTCATATCAATAAAGAGATGTTTTGATTATTATTGTTGTTCATGTTTACTTATAATAATCCCCGTCCCTAGTACTTGTTAAGCACTAGTATAAAGGCTAAATGGTCATGGGATGATCATGTTAGATTTATGGGTACTTGTTTAGAACAAAGTACTGGACATGACCCGCTGTATGAGATTTATGTCATGGTCTATATCGAACATATATCTCATATTAGTTTATGTCATTTGAATCCTTAGACATGAAGTTATTATAGTCTTCCACTTGTGTGAATACCCCTTTCCGATGAAGCGACGCATGGGAAGTATCTTGTGATTATTTTTATTTACAAAAGGAATATTCTTAACGACATTAAAATTATGAGAGTCGCCACGCCGTTTTAATTAAAGCCAAAACATTGAAAAAAGCATTTTTAGTGGGTTCGGGGGTCAAATTACAACAAGAGAAGAATATTGAACGTTATCACTCCTATTGCCCGAATTGATCGGTATTTCTATCATGATGAATGTGTTAGTAGTGTGTTAGTGATTTAGACCGGATCCGAAGATTGCCTACGTTCCTCTCAATGTGAGAAGCTCAGGTCAGCGTAGTTCGCAGAGAATTAGAATAGGCAGAAGAATTGGGATCATGCATAATAAGGGGGAATTACCTAAAGATTAGGGTTTAGAAATAGTTCCTAGATCATCCTAGGGTTGATGAACCCTCGATCATAATCGGTTATGAAATAACATGTAATTATGAAGATCGCCACCCTAAATATAGCATAAATAAGGTTTTAATCTATGAACACGAAGAACATGCGAAGAACATATTATGAACGTATGACTGTGCATGCAAAGAATATGAAGAAACTATGAATAAACATGTACGAACATGCATATAAAAAGATCTACATTAAAAATAATGCAAGAACACGAAGAAAAAGTTAGAAAACTTACCTATGTTGGCAAGAAATAAACCTTGGATCTTCTTGAGTGTTTGAATGCTAATTAGAGAGCAAAATAGTGTTTAAGAACTCCAAAACTCGGACTTAGAGCTCTCAAAATCCGATCCTTAAACCAATAGCCTGGGATTGGTTTATATAGTAAACTGAGGGGAAGATCTGATGGTCAGGATCATCCAGCGCAAGGTTGGCCGCCTGGCCATGGTTGAAGCCGTGACAATAGTGGCCGCGTGGCCAAGATCAACGCGGAGCAAGGTTGGCCGCGTGGCCAAGGTTGCAGGCTGACTTGATTCTTAAGCTAGGGTTTCTGCATGGTTTTAAGGAAACCATTTGTTACCTAATTTGATAGATTTTGTCATAAATGAGATATTTTGGGAATCCGGGACAAGTCTGTACAAGGTTTCTAATTCCTATAAAGTCCTTGTATTTTTGGGAAAGTCCTAATAAACTCATTTTCAGGTCGGGTACTAACAGTAGCCCCTCGGCGACGCTTCTTGCAAGGCAATGTGGGGTCGACGATAAAAGAAGGATCCGTCTGAAACATGAGTTTCAAAACAGAGGAAAGGTAAGGGAACGGCTGAACCTTGGCAGGCGACCTACGTATCCGCGGGGGAATCAAGCCAAACGTAGTTCAAATCTGATGGAAATTGGGAATGACTGTCCTCTGATGGGGAACAAAGTCTTCTGCTGGGGAAAATGCACCTGCTGGGAATGAGAGATGACCGCGTCGGTCGGGTGGCTGGACCTTTTCAGGTTTCCTACGTATCCTCCGAGGAATCAAGCCGGTCGTAGTTCAGATATATTAGGGAAAGACGAGCCATCGGACTTCTGCTGGGGATAATAAACTACGGGCACTATCCTGCATGAAGAAGGAACATTTGTAAGCAATGAAGTTATTTGGGAAAAATGAAGACTACGTTGTCTAAATAATCCCAAGATGGAATGATAAACGCAATCAGGATCGTCAGGGCTCCTGCCGATTGCGCTAAAGTAATCGATGTTGGATATCTCGCGAACAGAAAACACCGAGGCTTCTGCCAACCACGATCGATCAAGGATACGTATGTCATAGAGGCGCCGAAGTCTCTACGATCATGCAAATCCTAATAAATGATGGATCTCTCGCAAACAGAAACGCCGAGGCTTCTGCCAATCACGATTGATCAAGGATACGTATGTCATAGAGGCGCCGAAGTCTCTACAACCATACGAATCCTAATAGATGCTAGATCTCTCGCAAACAGAAACGCCGAGGCTTCTGCCAATCACGATTGATCAAGGATACGTATGTCATAGAGGCGCCGAAGTCTCTACAACCATACGAATCCTAAGCAAATATTCGGTGAAGAATGGAAATTTTAAGGGGCTTTCCACACCCAAAGGTAACGAATATTAGTCAAAATTGTGCTAAGGGCATTTGAGATGAATTAAAGGGAAAAGATCAGGGATAAAAGTGGAATTTTATCTGAAGGGACAAGGTTGGCCGCGTGGCCAAACACACTAAATTGCAATAGTGGCCGCGTGGCCAAGACCGCTGAGTGGTCAGATCTCCTTCACGCGGATCGCTGATCTGACGGCTGGGGTTGTAAGGGCAAAAGTGGCCGCGTGGCCAAGGATGCCGACGGGCTGACTCCTTGGTCACATCACCAGACACCTTCCCTCATCTTCTTCTTTTCTTCTTTCTTCTTCTCCCTTCCTCCATTGTTAACGAGTTATAGAGAGAAAATTGGGTTTTTAGAGAAAGAAAGTTTAGATTTTGATAATCTTGGAGACTTCATTTCACATATCTCTTGAAGCTATGGCGGATTGGATCAATGAGGCGTTATTTAGGGATTTCCCGGGCCAAGGTGGGTATATGATTCCACAACAAGCAACAAGGAGAGGGGCACGGTAACGCTCAGGGCGGAGGAAATGTAGGGGCTGACCCAGGAGCGGGCTTTGAAGCGGCGCCCTTGATTCCACAGGGCGGTTTGAGACCACGAGCCGCGACTCGGAATTATCGCGATAATCTGCTGCGGTCTACGTTCGACCAAGATTACGATTTTTACATCGACTCTGAGCGTCATTGGTCGATGGGGCTTCCGGAGACGCGAGAGGTAAATTTCGAATTTTCATTCCCCTCCTTCTCGCACATTTGTATGTTTTATGCACATAATATAAAATGCTAGAATAATGGAATGCTAGAATTTAAATTGCTAGAATTGTAAATTGCTAGAATGGTAACATACCTGTGCTGTGTTTACCTGCAGAGAATCAAGGCTCGTGGGTCCACAGTGACTGTGGGCAAACTGTGGGCGTCCCTGCCGGAGGGACTGGGCGGTTTGCGTGCTCGGATCGAGGCTATGGGCTTTGGCCCATTCTTTGACAGTGTCCGCATGGTCGGGGCTACCCTGAAGGTGGCAGCGGTGATAGAGGTGTGCCGGGAGTTCTGGTGGGATACCACCCATACCTTCCACTTCAGTTGGGGAGAGATTACCATCACGCCGACGGATTTCGCAGCCATCACAGTGTTGAGGTTTACTGGTACCCCTTTGCCTTTTGATGAGAGCTTGGCGGAGCTACGGGACTATAGACAGGCTCTGCTGGGAGTCGACACCGACCTGGGAGGAGGTGTCAAGGGTTATGGAGTGGAGGCCGGGAAGGTGAATCGCTTGGTGGAGGTGGCTATTGAGGCCTTTGGTAGGGGGGAGTATGATTTGGATTGTTTGGTCCGGCTGTTTTTATGGTACAACTTCTCAGAAATTTTGTTTCCCAGTGGGGCTACTGTCTGCCGGTACTCACTGCTAGGGGATCTTGTGGACTTGGACTTAGTCGGAGGATTTCTTGGGGTGGAGCTGGTTTGGCTGAGATTTACCGGGCTTTGGACCATTGCTCGAGGGCTAGCTCGTCGGCCTTTGACGGGTTCCAGTTCGCCTTTGAGGTACGCTCTTGACTACCCTTCTTTTCATTTGTTGAGATCTCTGTTCTATCTTTTGGTCTGAAATGTTTCTCTCATTATATGCACAGGCTTGGGTGTACGAGGTCTTCGGTGTCGCCCCTTTTCAGTTGGTGATGAGTGCTAACAGGGTTGTTCCCATCACGTCGTACTGGTGCAAGGGCAACAGGGCTCCTCCCCGCAGAAACCGGGACAGGAAGACAGTAGATGCTGCTGATCTGAGGAGGGTGTTCGCGATGTCTGAGCCTGTTGGGATTAGATTTTACCCATGGAGCCCGGCCAATGAGGCTTCGGTGGGCCCCTATGTAATGGATTTGACCGCTTCTAGGGTTCTGCTTGTGGGTCTCACCAGGGAGGCCATGTATCTTAGAGAGAGGGTGGTTCGTCAGCACAGGGTTGGTGCGTTACCGTGGGCTCCTTATGACCCTCCTCGGGATATGCTCCGTCCCACGAGGTTGGCGACTTTCTTGGCTCCCACTCCGGCAGAGCATTACAGGGGGAGCGACGACTATGCTGGCTACGTGCGGACACGGCTGATCAGCCCTCAGGTTCGGGCTCGGATGCTATCTGGAGAGGGATCGAGCTCGGCCCGGTATGTTGGTCGGAGTCGGCCTTTGGTTGACATGCCCCTTCGCTCGAGTAGTGTGAGAGTGATGAGGGGTGGCCGGGAGGTGGAGCTTAGCTTGGAGCCGACTGATGCAGATCTCATTGAGGAGACATTCATTCCTCCGCCCGACGCTGGGGTACGGCTTTGTGCTTTGTATTAGTCATGTTTGCACACATCTATTTCTTTCTGCATTGTAATCATTTGCCTTGGCTTCCCTTTCAGGTGATTCGGGAGGCATATATCCGTTCAGCTCGGCGGGAGAACATGTTGATGCGCTTACTGAGGGAGGCATACCATTCATGTACTTGTCAGAGGGACGACGTTGCATCACCCCAGCGTCGCGAGCGGTCTCCGAACGGTGCGGGCTCTTCTCACATTGGTGGTCGAGCGGTCCGGGGATGGAGTTCGGGTGCCGGTAGCTCTCGGGCTTTAGCGCGGCGTGGAGACACCACGGAGGAGGATTCTGACTAGGCGGGGCCCATCTTTCCGTCTTTATTTCCTACACTGTCAGCTAGTAGAGAGCAGAGGGATATATATGTATAGAACAGATGTACAAAATGCATGTATGTATATTATGTTCTAAAATGCAATTTTATTGTTGGAGCCTACTTGTGCAAACTAGTTATTTTACAAATGTTCCTAATTTTATACAATGCATGAGCCACGGGACGGGGCAGGTACGTAGTTGCATGGATCCGTCACGGAGTGGGAAGAAACAAATTGGATTTCTGCATGGAGCAATGTTGGCCGCATGGCCATGGCGAGGCCCAGAGCAATGTTGGCCGCCTGGCCATGGCAAGATCCGGAGCAATGTTGGCCGCGTGGCCTGGGACGAAGTTGGCCGCCTGGCCAAGGACAATATCGGCCGCGGGGCCAGGGGCAATGTTGGCCGCGTGGCCATATCCTGCGCCGCCTCCGGTTTTCCTTTTCCTGGCAAGAGTGGGAGTCCGTACCCTATTTAATGAACCCTTTGCAGCCATAAAAACGTACCAGCAACCTTTTGAGCAGTTTTTTGAGTTCCTTTTAGCCAATTTTCTTGCTCTTTGCCATAGATCAAGAGGCTAGAATCACAAGTCTTGAGAAAAAAGTCTTTATAACCTCTTTGGAGAAGTGGGTTGCCAAACTTCCTGGTTCGAGTCGTAGGAAACTTGATGAATGGTATGGGATAAAGTGTCTTTGGTCACTTTTGCACATGAACTCCAATACCAACCTCTTGCAAGCCTGTGGGAGATTTTGGAATGATACCCTCCATGTCTTCAACTTTTCATTCAACGAGATAACACCCACTTATGAGGACATCGCGGCATTATGTGGCTACGAAGGGAAGGGTAAAGTTGCCTTGCCTTTTGACTTCGTTTGCTTGAGGGACAAGTTGGTGACCTTTGGCGTGCCCGCGGATGACTTTGATAGGTATGCTAGGGGCGGTTATGTCGACCTTTCTTGGATGCCACAACACTTTATACACATGGATGTGGCCTCTGACCGTTCCTTGGACTATCTTGAGCTATGTCTGTTTGCCTCTATTCTTTTCCCTTCTGAGGTTGGATTTGCTAGTGAGAGGTGTTTGGGCATGGTGAATTCAGCTCGTTTAGGTTATGACATTGTACCGGCCATTCTTGGGGAGATGCTCTGTGGGATTCCCCATCTCGCGGCTTATGGTGGGATGCCTTGTGGTAGTGATAGGCTTTTGACCATGTGGTTGCAAGAGAGGCTTCGAGTGAATAAACCGGCGGCTTCTCTGAAGGTGGCCCCATGGATGCACCGCATTAGAGGCATGGCGGAGCGGTTTGAGGGCATGACTCTCAAAGGTTAGGAAAGTATTTGGCGGAAATGGTGACTGACGACATTCAGTGGGTGGTGCCCCATTGGCACATTCACTCTGTGAGGGAGAAACAAGTGGGGCTTCACATGATCAAAGTTCCGACCCTTTCTGGGACTACCTTTTACTATCCCTCTAGAGTGCTTCGTCAGTATGGTTTGGTGCAGACCATCCCGGAGGGTTGGGACGAGGAGAGAGATGATTTCCCTTTTGGGGTACTTCAGTTGGATGATAGTGCCTCAGTCCTTCTTTCTCAGATGTGGGGCGAGGCCGGATTTAGTCGTAGGACCTTCCTCACACGCTCTAGCAACACCTTCCTGCCACGCGAGTATTTGGATTGGTATATGGGGAGACTTGGGCATGCGGAGAAGACTCTAGAGACCCTAAGGGGCACTATTTTGGGATCCTGTGCTCCAAGTTTTTCATTGAGAATTAAGGAGGCTGAGGCTTATGAGAGGAAGATGAGTAAGAGCGTGGCTAACGGAGGCGGAGAAGAAGTGGGGGCGTCAAAGAAGAGGAAGGGCGAAGAGGCTCCTAATGGAAAGGCTAAAGGTGTTAGCGAGTTCGAAAGAAGATTTTGTGAGAATCCTAGCAAGAAGAAAGTTCGCCGTGGGCAAAGCAAGAAGAAAGAGACCGAGGGCACAAATGGCACTAAGGAGTAATCCCGAGCGTCTCTCCATAGTCGTGCAGACACATTAGTTTAATTTAGTTTACTTTTGTTTTAGTTTCAATTTCAGAATAGGTTATTTATTCAAAAGTATGTCAAGCTTAGACTCATCAAATAAGTGTTAACATGCAATGATTATGGAAATAAAAGTTTTTGCTTTCAGAAAAATACAACTTCTATCTTTATTGCTTTGACAAGATTTGGATGTTTATTTGTTTTTTAGACCGCACCTTTTGAAAGGCTGCCTACGTTCCCCTTTTACAAATAGGACTAAGGGGCTCAGGTCACCGTAGTTCACTCCAGTCGGGCTAAAATGATTTTAGAGAAAGGGAAGATAGAAGGGGGAATGCTCTAACTTTTGCCTAGACCGCCCTTGCGGGTTTTCAGTCTAGCGAGCTTCGTACGCACCCTTATTTTGCATAGACCGCCCTTTACGGGTTTTCAGTCTATCGGGCTTCTTTTTGCGTAGTAGACATTTTTCTTTTTGTTTTGTTTTTTTTTTTTTTTTTTTGAGAGGGGGAGTCTAGTCATAATAGCGTCTGAGCTTGCTGAGGTTGACTGGTTCCTTGAGCGGGCTGCCATCCAAATCTGCCATTCTGTCTAGTCTTGTGGCGCGCCTCAA
The DNA here is from genome assembly GCA_026119855.1 of Campanula takesimana. Classification (NCBI taxonomy): domain Eukaryota; kingdom Viridiplantae; phylum Streptophyta; class Magnoliopsida; order Asterales; family Campanulaceae; genus Campanula; species Campanula takesimana. The sequence goes on along the minus strand of JAOWBW010001034.1, from coordinate 116,984 downwards.
GCTTTGGTCATTGCGTCGACGCGTTGCTTCAAATCCCCTATTTCTCTTGAGATGTCTTGAATCGTTTTTGCAGTCAGGTGCGAGAGCATCTCTGGGATGTTCCTCACATAAGGCTCGATTTCGTAGCAACCGAGGAGTTCTAAGTTTTCTTTTCTCTATAGAACCAAAATCCTCTCACGCCGGTGAGCCTGTTCTCGTCCATCAAGCCTTGGATTTTTCTTTGTAGAGTGACGCAGTCGTTGGTGTCATGGCCTTCATCTTGGTGGTAAGAGCAACTTTTGGTAGGTTCAAATAGTTGAAGGGGTGGTAATTCGGAGAGGAGTGAATGTTCTCCTAGGTTGCATCTTGCCCATTTGTCTTAATTGGTCGAACAATTTTGCGAAAGGGGTCCCTATTCTTGTGTAGCGGGGGACTGAGAGGGATAGTTTTCCAAAAATCTTTGCATTTTTCCACTGATTTCCTTCTCCTGGCGCGAGGGCCACGATTCTGTCGTTGGTGTTGGGGTCTGAAGTTCATTCCCATGTGCCGAGTGCAGGATTGGGGTATTCGCGAGGTACTCCTTGAGGCAGCATAATGCGAACTCACATCTCGAACTCCATTCTTGGTCGCGGGCCTTTTCTACTTCTCTGAGTGTCGGCTCCCCCACTGTTGTAAAATTGTTGAGGTGTTGCAGTAACTTGACGAGTTCTTCCTTTTCGGCTTTGTTTCGAGGAGACTGCATTCTCAACACGGCTCGAACTCGCCGACTGATGGTCCCCCACGAGGTTGTGGAGGGGGTCGCTTCTTGGTCCTCCTCGGTTGTCTCGATCTGGTTATAGCCGGCAAACCCATCAACAAACGACTTGACCTCATAATGGGCGGTCACGTCCACCAACATTTCGATATTTGGCAAGGGGAAGTCATCCTTCGGCGTAGCTTTCTTGAGATCCCGAAAATCCACACATACTCTGACTTTACCGTTGGATTTCTTGACAGTCACCAGATTTGATAACCCAGTTGGATACTCGATCACCCTGATGAAACCCACACGGAGTAGCTTCTCAATCTCTTCTTTCACTTGCACAGACCATTTCGGCTTAATGCGGCGCAGCTTCTGTTTGACTGGCTTAGCGTCTGGTGCTATCGGGATTCTATGCTCTACGATCGAGTTGTCAACCCCGGCATGTCTTTATAAGACCATGCGAACACATCCTCATATTCTCTGAGTATCTCAATCAGTGCTTCCCTTTCGGCTCCGCTGAAGAAGCTTCCAATCTGCGTTTCCTTAGGCTCGGCTTTGGTCCCCAAATTCACGCATGTTAACACCTCATCGGCAGCTTGGGCTCGAGATTCTTTTTGATTAATAACCTGTTCTGAGATTTCTTTAATGTATTCGTCATTTAATGTGCCTGTGTCTGCCTCTTCTAATGAATCATTATTAACTAAGTATATATCATTAGGTTGATTATTAGCCAATTTATCAGTTAAAAGAGTGACTATGGAGGGATACTCGAAAGGTCGAGGGTTTCATTCATGGCAAAAGGGAAAATAGCGTTTGCAACAAGATCATAGTCTTCAGACGTAAGGTCGTCAGACTTAGAGGAAGACTCAAATTCAAAATGTAAAACACTAGACTCTGGGGACAGGGATTTTGGATGAGTGACAGGAGATGCTGCAGGAGTGGCGACGGGAGAAGGAGTAAGCCCCAGTGTTCCCATCATAAATTCCGGAGTAGCTATAGGTCCCCCAATGATGCACCAATTCTTGAGCTTGTCCCCCATGGGTACCACCAATGTCCTTGGGTCCACCTTATCTTCAGAATCGTCCCCGATGACGGCAACCATGTCTTCGTGCAGCCCCAGATTACCCAGATGTTGAAGCAGATATTGGCCGTCCCACGTCTCAGTCAAACTTGGAGCTTCTGCGGCTTCTATTGCTGGCTTGTCAAGGGTTGCGGCTTCAAGTTGATCTGCCAAGTCATCTGCAACCTTGGTGGAGTATTCATGCCTGATGGTTCTAACTCTGCCCGTGGCTTTGTCATATTCCATGTAAGTCAGCTTCATGTTGGACCGATCGAACTCCACATCTCTGAAAATCTCGAACCCTTTCTGCAATTTCCCGGTGCGGTCAATCCATGGCTCTGCGAACTCAAAATAGGAAAACTCCTCGCCTTCCCTGACGAAGTAGCTATTCAGGGACAGGCGGTATGGCCGCATTTCAGGCTTTTTGTAGGGAAGCTTCATCTTTTTAAGCAATTCTATCCTTTGTTGCTCCATCTTGTCCTCAAGAGTAAGGGTGTATCCTAGACCGAACAACCCTCGATGATTAACCTCTTCAACCAATTCTGTGGGGCCTTGCAAGTTCTTACCTAGCCCCAGCCCCGGTATAAAACCCATGTTACGCAGTATCTTGACAACAGGTGCCACTTTGTCCGTTGTTTTGGTGAGGTCGATGGTGCAGATCTGTACTTGCGCGACTATTTCGAAGCCATTGAAGAGTCGGCTCTCTTCCCCATGCTGAATCTGTAAAACAGGAACGCCCTTGGTGTCCGTCCCTTGGGCAGTTACGAGATCACTGTAGATGATGGTCACTTCATTACCAGATTGAAACTTCACACACTGGTGCAGGGAAGATGGGACAGCGCCCGACTGATGTAACCACGGCCGGCCAAGGAGGAGTGAGAAGGTCGCGGGGATGTCTATGACGTGGAAGTCGGTTGGTAGGATCTTTGTTCCGATGGTAATGGGTAAGGTGGCTTCGCCTATCACGGCGCGGCATGTAGAGTCATAAGCTTTGATGGTTTGCTTGGATGGGCGTAAATCAACACCATGAACGCCGACCACATCCATCATCCTTGAAGGCAGGATACTAATAGCAGAACCATTATCAATGAATACACGGGGAATCTTCTTGCCATTTACTTCGACAGTGATGTATAAAGGCTCATTATGATCAACTCCGAACACTGGCTTGTCTAGCTCCGAGAAAGTGATGATGTTTCCATAGTGGATATTACCAATCATGTGGGTGACGTCCTCCGGGGTAATAGTGGATGGTACCATGGTGGCGGCGAGGTTTTGCTCGAGCATGAGGCGATGGGCTAGGGAGGAGGTGAGTAGGGACTATAGTGAAATATGGGCTTGGGTTTGTTTGAGTTGAGTGAGGATAGGGTCTTCTTTGTCTAGGTCGGCTTGCTCGGGTTCCTTCCTAAAGACTTTCTTTGCACCCTTCGGGTCGGATCGGTACACTTGACCGGATCTTGTAAGGAGACAAACTTCTGCACGTAGCTCCTCCAAAGACAATGGCGAGTCATGACAAGGGAGCGAAACTTCGGTCTTTTCGGCCTCCTCGAAGATTTCTGCCCAAGAAAGAGGTTGAGAGGGCTTGGGACTCTCTTCCTCCAGAGATTCGACTTCACTCACTAGTTCTTCTAAAGACAACAAGTAGCAAGAAGATTCTTTATTATTAGTCATTGAAATACAACCCATCTTATCACAGTCTGCCACAACAGGCTCGGCCGGATCAGTGATCTCACTAAGTTCTACCATGAGTACATTGCTAGCTACATAATCCCTAAGGTCTTCGACTACTCCCTTGTGGATGAGCTCTTGCACGGCTTTCTTGAGTTCAAAACATTCTTCGGTAGTGTGACCGGTGCACTTGTGGTAGTGGCAAAATTTTGACAAATCGCAACCAAGACGGGGGAGATGTCCTTCTAATGGTTTGAGTATTTCTAACGTCACTAATGCCACGAAGATATCCACCATTGAGCCCCATCTTGTTGAAGGCATCCATGAGCTCTAGGATACTAATCTCGCATGTTTGCACCATATTCACCCCACCCCCATTGTTAGGAAGAGGGTTATTCACCACATTAGGACCCTTCGGCTTCTCAATCTTCTTGTCATTGATCAACCCTTGTACTACGCGCTTCAATTGAATACAACCATCCGTTGTGTGCCCGATGTGCTTGTGATACTTGCAGAACTTGGAGGCGTCCAAATCAGTTCTTGGGTAGGCGGGCTGGTAATTCTCCAAAGGCTTGATAAGACCTCTCTTGACTAACACGTCAAAGACTTTCCCCATAGGCATTCCAAAATCGTCAAAGTGTTCCCTCTCTCTTTGCGGCGGAGCCCCGTTCCTTGTTACGGCTTGGACATCTAGCGGGACCTCTTATTGGACCATATTCACTTGGCCGACGGCCTCCTTTCCACCCCTAGGAGGCGCAGGCGTAGTAGGAGCCTTGTAGCGGAAGGAGTTGTTGTTGTTGGTCTTTGGACTTTCTTTTGGCGGCACAATCCCAGTGAACCCTGCTTCGTACCTTACTCCGGCGTCAACCATTTCCCGCAAATCAGGGAAGTAACCATTACCTATAGCTGCTTTCATCTCCGGTAGCAAGCACTTGTAGAAAATCTGTTTCTGTTCCTTCGCTTTTGGTGGGTATTGGACCTCGCACAACCGATCCACCTCTTGTAAAAATCATAAATAGCCTCGCCGGGATTTTGCATAGTGTTCTCAAGGTCGGTTCGATTCACATGACAATCCAAGTTAGCTTGATACTTCTCACAGAAAATGGCACTGATTTAATCCACGTTTGCCTCTCGCTTGGTTCTAGCCCCAAGAACTAACGCAGAGCTATACCATCCAAAGTGCTATGAAATACGCGAGCCATTTGTTCGTTGGTGCAGTCACGAGCCCTCATGGCCAACACATAACTATCTAAATGAGTCTTAGGACACGAGTCACCATGAAACATTGCCACCTTAGGCATCTTGAAATCCTTGGAGAGCCCCCACTTGGCTAGGGTTGATCGTCTTGGTAGTCGGTGCACTTTGCTTATCCACGGTCTCGATCAACTTTCGCATTTGCTCTTGCATGGTCATAACCACAGGGTGATTGGAGATGTTGGGGATAGTTTCTGACAGAATGACGGGAGGAGTAGTGGAAGCAGTAGCAGCGGCCATCCTAATACTCAGAGGCAACGAGGGTGCGGGTAGTTTGCTAGCGGAGAGGTAGCCACCAAGCAATTCAGGGGAAGGTTCATAGACAGCCTTGTTCTTGCTCATGGTAGTGAAACCTTGTTGGGTGTAGAGAGAAGGAGGTGGAACATTGCGGTAGCTTGGGAATGGGAAGGCAGTAGCATTGGTGTTGGGGGGACAGTTGGTATTGACCTCTTCATCCTCGACATAAATGAAATTCTCCCTATCGGGCACCAGTTTAGTCCTCTTTTGTTGAATATGACCCTTCAACTGTTGGTTCTGGTCTTCCAACATCTTGTTGCTTTCCTCGAGATTCTTGATCTTGGCTTCGAGACCGGCGAGGAAGTTCTGGAGGCTTGGGGGAATACCATTGAGAGTAGCCTCAGTGTTGAGCTCGGCGGCACTAGCAGGAGGAGCAGAGGCTGAAGCTGAAGCGGGAGTTGACATTGCTGATGACGAGACTGAGAACGTGGATGGAGTAGAAGCTTCACGTTGTAGTCGACCACCCGAGCGGATCCAAACTTGCTTTGCTAAAAGGTTGAAGGGTAATGAAGCTTTTAGGAGAGGGGAAAGGCTCATGCAAAGTATATTTTAATTTACAAAAACATACATTATTTACATCCTAATTGGTTGGAAGGGGTACCCCTTTTTCGCAACTAGTTAGAAGACTACGATCAGTGGAGACCATCACTACGTCTATAGACCCCTCGTTTTTCACCTGCATTGCACACCCCCAAACGGACAATTTGGGCGAGGGTCCTATAGGGCAAGCGGCTTCCACCAACCATCGGATCCTACGACTAACCCTCCCTTAAAGGCATTTAACGTGATGTCTATATTGCATCCTACGCAAGTTAATGATGAGCGGAGATCTTGACAATAAACACTCATCTCACCATGGCACGTCCCTTGTAGGGAAATCACTTTTTTGTGCACTTTCTCTCAAAGATCTCGATTCATCATTGACTTGGGGATGACTCGACATAGACAGCACGTTAATTGACTATTAAGAAAAAGCTAGCCAAACCAACTGGTCAAAACCTAGGTGTGATACCTATACTAGTGTGGGTTGACACGGGTTAGGTAAAGGTTCCCACCGTATACGGTGAGTGGAATAGACGAGTGACTCGAAAAGAGTGCGGCAGTAGCACATAAATTCCTGCACATCGAATACTCCGGGTAATGGGGACCTGTGCAGTGCTGACCCGGACTGTGGTAGTGTGTGGTAAGAAACTAATTCTTTTTAAGGAGAAAAGAGAGAAGTTTTTGATGTTAGGATGATGCAATGCAATGCATGAGAGAGAGAGAGAGAGAGAGAGTAATGTACAAGGGAGCATAGCAGGGTTTTGTTTGACCCTAATACTAAAGCAAAGATAACAAGGGTACATGGTACAAGGTACAAGGTACAAGTATTAACATGGCGGAGTGCGCGGGTGCATGTGTAAACATGGCAGTGTGTGCATGTGTTAAACATGGCAAGTGTGTGCATGTGTTAAACATGGCAAGTGTGAGCATGTGTAAACATGGCAGGTGTGTGCATGTGTAAACATGGCAAGTGTGTGCATGTGTAAACATGGAAAGTGTGTGCATGTGTAAACATGGCAGTTGTGTGCATGTGTAAACATGGCAGTTGTGTGCATGTGTAAACATGGCAGGTGTGTGCAAGTGTAAACATGGCAGTTGTGTGCATGTGTAAACATGGCAGGTGTGTGCGTGTGCAAATATGGCAGGTGTGTGCATGTCTAAACATGGCAAAGTGTAAGGTGCATGTGAGAACATGGCAAAGTGTAAGGTGCATGTGAGAACATGGCAGACATCATGATGTGAACGAAAGTTAGAGCCACTAAGTTTGAAAAAGTTTCAAAGCAGTTCCCCAGCAGAGTCGCCACTGTGAATACCCCTTTCCGATGAAGCGACGCATGGGAAGTATCTTGTGATTATTTTTATTTACAAAAGGAATATTCTTAACGACATTAAAATTATGAGAGTCGCCACGCCGTTTTAATTAAAGCCAAAACATTGGAAAAAGCATTTTTAGTGGGTTCGGGGGTCAAATTACAACAAGAGAAGAATATTGAACGTTATCACTCCTATTGCCCGAATTGATCGGTCTTTCTATCATGATGAATGTGTTAGTAGTGTGTTAGTGATTTAGACCGGATCCGAAGATTGCCTACGTTCCTCTCAATGTGAGAAGCTCAGGTCAGCGTAGTTCGCAGAGAATTAGAATAGGCAGAAGAATCGGGATCATGCATAATGAGGGGGAATTACCTAAAGATTAGGGTTTAGAAATAGTTCCTAGATCATCCTCGGGTTGATGAACCCTCGATCATCATCGGCTATGAAATAACATGTAATTATGAAGATCGCCACCCTAAATATAGCATAAATAAGGTTTTAATCTATGAACACGAAGAACATGCGAAGAACATATTATGAACGTATGACTGTGCATGCAAAGAATATGAAGAAACTATGAATAAACATGTACGAACATGCATATAAAAGATCTACATTAAAAATAATGCAAGAACATGAAGAAAAAGTTAGAAAACTTACCTATGTTGGCAAGAAATAAACCTTGGATCTTCTTGAGTGTTTGAATGCTAATTAGAGAGCAAAATAGTGTTTACGAACTCCAAAACTCGGACTTAGAGCTCTCAAAATCCGATCCTTAAACCAATAGCCTGGGATTGGTTTATATAGTAAACTGAGGGGAAGATTTGATGGTCAGGATCATCCAGCGCAAGGTTGGCCGCCTGGCCATGGTTGAAGCCGGTGACAATAGTGGCCGCGTGGCCAAGATCAATGCGGAGCAAGGTTGGCCGCGTGGCCAAGGTTGCAGGCTGACTTGATTCTTAAGCTAGGGTTTCTGCATGGTTTTAAGGAAACCATTTGTTACCTAATTTGATAGATTTTGTCATAAATGAGATATTTTGGGAATCCGGGACAAGTCTTTGCAAGGTTTCTAATTCCTATAAAGTCCTTGTATTTTTGGGAAAGTCCTAATAAACTCATTTTCAGGTCGGGTACTAACAACTTGATGAACATTATATTTGACATATTCAAACGCTACTTTTAACCGAGTAGTTATAAAGGGTATGATTGGCATAATCGGATTCCCGTTGGGAAGAATAATAAGCTAAATGGATTTATCCCTCCACGGAGAGATGTCAAACTTGGGCCCCTCGAAGGAATGATGTTGATGAAATGTTCGGCCGGACTCAAATGGATTGATTGGATCAATAGCATTTGAATTATAAACATATTCGGAATCGAGAAAGTATTGAACAAGACAAGTTGACTGTTTGACCATGACTTGTGTTCAATGACATCGTGGACAAAGGGATTGTGACATGTTCTAAAGGAATGCAAACTTGTATCTAGTTATACTATTTGGGTAGGTATGACGGTTTGCTAGAACCTAATCATATCTTATGGGATCATGTTTGAGCCCATTGCCAACTTAGTATAATCCTAGAGGGTCACACACAATAGAACGAATCTTAAATAAAAGGACTATATTGGAATTTAGGGTCGAAGGACCTCAAGGGAATTTCTAGAATTATTCTGGACCTCCAGGTCAACCAAGCGGGCGCTTGGGTTGAACCAGGCGGGCGCCTGAATAAGCCGGAAAAGGGCCTTGACCTTCTGCCCAAATGAGCGGGCGCTCGGGTGGTACCGGGCGGGCTGTCGAGACCCCGGACCCCGCGGGCCCGAGACCGCGATCTGGACGTCGACTTAAGACCAAAACTGTGAAATACCGAAGTTAAAAATTCCATTTAATACCAAAAGGTGATGATCCAAATTTGATAAAAACCAATTACAACTATCATAAACTTCCACAAGTTTATGCCCTACAAAATACAATGTACAAAATCCTAATGACGTCAATGTTTGGTACAAATATCCCAAAATGGTTACACATTTACATAATGTAAACCAACCTATATCAACCTTCCCAAAAGAATGTTTCCACACTCGACGTCCTCTTCTCGTGATCAGCGAGACTATTCCTTAGCACCTGGGGGGGGGGGTTAAAGAAACAAAGATAAAAGAAAAGGGGTGAGATAAATCTCAATAAGTTACTAATGCAACTACATGACATGCTATGATGCAATATACGATAAGCAATAATAAATATCATAGCACATAGCACTTATCATATAACAGATAGCAGCGGAAATAAACACATAACAAGGATATAGCCAAGGTTTTCCAAACCGGAACATCCAAATAAAGGATCGCTGCGCAGTTTCAATAATCACAAATCATCATCTTCATAATAGCATGAAAGCCGAAGAGAAAACCCCGGTACGGAACCAATAACCATAAAAGTGTCACAAGGGACAAGGACCATGACACAAAGTCATGCCCGCTAGCCAGATACATTCACAAGGAACGCTGACTTATCCTTTCAAGGCCAATCTGGAGAAGGGGTATAGAAGGGGGCAAAACAATGGTCAACATTATAATGGACTTGGCTTTGCCATTATAATCTTTCCCATCGCCCAAACACACACAAAATACCAGCTGGACTTTCAAATAAATGCTAAGTAATAATAATTTAGCATGAATGAACAACTTAAGGTTCCAAAGTAGGGACCAATCCAAGTAAATTACCACAAAGGTAAACCATACCAAGAAGTCACCTAGAAAGTGAAGTAAGCCACAATACACAATAAAGGTGCTCCAAAATCCAATTAACAATTAATGAATCTCAAACACAACTTGATCACAAAGGACCCAATTCTATCACTAGAGTGTGCTATAATATTCACTAAGGTCAACTAGAAGGACACCCAAAACTTGGACCAAAACGCGTTCCTTAATCATACAACTAACAAAGTGTAAAGTTTCAGGGGTTCTGTGCGGCCGCCCAAAGTGGGTTGTGCGGCCACCCAAAAAGCCTCAAAACAAGAACAAAAGCTTTCAGAAAGATGCGCGGTCGCCCAGGAAGTTTTGTGCGGCCGCCCAATCTTCCGGATTGCCAGAAATCGGGAAGAACCACCTGGGTTCTTCCATTTTTATACCAAAACACATTTCCACCCAAAATCCAACATTCCAACTAGCATACTATGTACCAAAACGACTCATAAGTCTAAAAAGACTCCCAAAACAACATTTAACGACCAAAAATTAAGAATCAAACCAACATTCAAGATTTCACCATTTTTGATCAAAACTCCAAATAAATTCCAATAAATCAAAACCCACCAAACTTCACATACAACACATCAAACATTATCTAAGCATGATATGAACATTTTAGCATTAAAATGGGGGAAAAGTAACTTACTTGAATTTTCTCAAGTTGATGGATTTCGAATATTTTTGATTCTACGCGATCCTATCGACGATCTAAACAATGTTCAAGTTTTAAGAAATGAATAATAATGAGAGGAAGAAGGAGAAAATGAAGAGAGAAGGAAGATGAAGAAAACTTACTAATAGCTTGGAGAGAGAGAGAGAGAGAGTGGCTGGAGAGAGAGAAATGGTGAGGGAGGTGAGGGGAGTAGGGAGGGAGTATGAAAAATGTTTAAAAGATTTACACTTAGGCCCCCTCTCTCACCCTATACACACACACTACTCCGTACTAACAATTAAGACCCAACACTTCTACACTAGCCCCAAATAACTCAAGTAAAATGCTAGGCATAATTATTATGACACATAAATTGCACACATAAATATTTAATTAATAATAATTTAAATAAATAAACAAGCAAATAAATAAATAAAAATCATTTAATTACTAATAAAATAGAGCCTAGATTTCGGGTCGTGACATTCACTCCCCCTTAAAGAAAATTCGACCCAAATTTTAACGAGACTCACCTTAAACAAAAAGCCACGGAAATTTCCTCTCGATCTCATCACGGAGCTCCCAAGTCGACTCCTCAATATTATGATTCCTCCAAAGAACTCGAACCAACGCGATGCTCTTGTTCCTCAACTCTTGAACTTTGGAATCTAAGATCCGAACCGGTCGTTCCTCATAAGTCATATCGGGCTCAATATCCTCCGGTACACTCGGTAACACGTGAGACGGATCATGAACATACTTCCGAAGCATAGAAACGTGAAAGACGTTGTGCAATCGGTCCAAAGATGGCGGTAACGCAAGACGATACGCTAGAAGTCCAACCTTTCCCAAAATCTCAAACGGACCAATAAACCTCGGAGCCAATTTACCTTTCTTCCCGAACCTTCGGATACCCACCTTCGGAGACACTTTTAAGAATACCAAATCACCAACCTGAAAACTAAGATCTCGCCTTCGGTTGTCTGCGTAGCTCTTATGTCGACTCTGGGCTGTTTTCAATCTATCCCGGATAACTTTAACTTTCTCAACCGAATCCCGAAGCAAATCAATACCCACAATCTTCGCTTCACCGACCTCATCCCAACAAATAGGCGATCTACATTTCCTTCCATACAAGGCCTCAAACGGTGCCATCTCGATACTAGCCTGATAACTGTTGTTGTACGAGAATTCCACTAACGGTAGGTGCGAATCCCAAGAATCAGAAAAGTCTATCGAACACGCTCGCAACATATCCTCAAGAATCTGAATAGTCCTCTCGGATTGACCGTCGTCTGAGGATGAAAAGCCGTACTGAATCGCAAATCTGTACCCAAAGCTTCTTGAAACGCCTTCCAGAATCTAGAAGTGAACCTCGGGTCTCGATCTGACACAATGCTAACTGGAACTCCATGCAATCTAACAATCTCATCAATATAAAGGGTCGCAAGCTTCTCCATCGAATATCTGATGTCAATAGGCAAGAAATGGGCACTCTTGGTCAATCTATCCACTATTACCCAAACACTGTCATACTTCCTACGGGTACGAGGTAGTCCCGTAACGAAATCCATAGTCACATGCTCCATTTCCACTCGGGAATCTCTAACGGCTGAAGTAATCCCGCGGGTCTCTGATGCTCGCTTTGACCTGCTGACACGTTAAACACCTCGAAACATACTCGGCTATTTCCCTTTTCATATTAATCCACCAAAATTGTTGCTTCAAATCCTGATACATCTTCGTACTACCCGGATGAATAGTATATCTCGATTTGTGACCCTCATCAAGAACTCTCTGTTTAATTCCATCAACATCCGGAACACACAAACGACCACGGAAAGTCAAAACTCCACTCGAACTCACTGAAAAATCTTCGAAATTCTTTTCCTTCAATTTACCCATTATCTTCACCAACTCGGGATCTTCTTTCTGAGCTTCCTTTATCCTCTGAATTAGGGTCAGAGACAACCTAATATTCTCAAAAATAGCCCCATGTCTCCATTCACGAGGAGACCAATCTCGAACATCCTCAAGCATTTTCCATTCACGGACCATCATCGAAGCCACATAAGATTTCTACTAATCGCATCGGCTACCACATTCGCCTTTCCCGGGTGATAAGAAATCGTGCAATCATAATCCTTCAACAATTCCATCCATCGGCGCTGCCTATTATTCAACTCTTTCTGGGAGAAAAGGTACTTCAAACTCTTGTGATCGGTAAAAATCTCAAACTTCGCTCCATAAAGGTAGTGCTTCCACTTGTGCAACGCAAATACTATCGCCGCCAACTCCATATCATGAGTCGGGTAATTCTGCTCACTAGGGGTCAACTTCCTCGAAGCATACGCAATTACTTTCCCATTCTGCATCAACACACACCCAAACCCTCTTTCGAAGCATCACTGTAATCACTAGGCCATCGCTCCCATTAGGCAAAGTCAAGATCGGTGCTGTAGTCAACCTCTTCTTCAATTCCTCGAAACTCTTGCCACATTTCTCGGTCCACACAAACGGAACGTTCTTCCTGGTCAACTGAGTCATCGGAGTAGCGATCCTCGAAAATCCCTCGATAAATCTTCGGTAATAACCGGCTAAACCAAGAAAACTACGAATCTCGTCACTGACTCGGGTCTCTTCCAATCCACTATAGCTTCAATCTTTGACGGATCCACCGAAATCCCATCTTTATAAATCACATGGCCCAGAAATGACACCTTCTCGAGCCAAAATTCGCATTTACTAAACTTCGCAAATAATTTCTCCCTCGCAAGAACGGATAAAACTGTCCTCAAATGCTGCTCGTGCTCATCTCGAGATTTCGAATAAACAAGAATGTCGTCGATGAAGACTACCACGAACGAGTCAAGATACAGATGGAAAATTCGGTTCATCAATCCATAAACACGGCCGGCGCGTTAGTCAACCCAAACGGCATAACCAAGAACTCATAATGACCGTAACGAGTGCGAAAAGCAGTCTTCAGAATATCCTCCGATCGAACCTTCAACTGATGGTACCCACTCCTCAAATCAAGTTTTAGAGAAAACCACGGACCCTGAAGCTGATCAAATAAATCATCAATGTGCGGTAGAGGATACTTATTCTTCACCGTAACCTGATTCAACTTTCGGTAATCGATGCACAACCTCAACGAACCATCTTTCTTCCGCACGAACAAAACCGGTGCTCGCCACGGGGAAACACTAGAGCGGATAAACCCTCGATCAAGCAACTCTTGCAACTGAACCTTCAATTCCTTCATTCTGCGGGAGCTAACCTATAAGGTGCTTTCGAAATCGGAGCCGTACCCTGCAAAAGATCTATACAAAACTCAATCTCACGATCGGGAGGCATCTCATACTCGGTAGAGAAAACATCGGGAAATTCCCGAACTACCCGAAACACTATCAAACTAGGGGATTCCTTCCTAGTATCAAGAACACTAGCCAAATACCCTTCACACCACTATGCAATAATTTCCTCGCTTTCATAAAAGAAATTAAGCGAACCTTTCTACTCAGAGGACTAGCCTCAAACACAAATTTAGGCACATCAGGAATAGAAAAAGTAACAGTTTTCTTACGGCAATCAACGGAAGCATGAAACTTGCTCAACCAATCCATACCCAAAATGACATCAAAGTCTTGGATAGGAAGAACTACCAAATCCGTCACAAAGGACTCGACCACAAATAACCACATCACAAGCACGAAGACTCGATCAGAAATCAAGCATTCTCCTATAGGGGTCGACACCTCTAGCAACGTACGGCAAAAGACTCGAATGCAGCATTTAACATGGAAGCAATTTTCACAGAAATGTATTGAATGAGATGATCCTGGATATACTAACGCTCGTGCGCTTCACATTAGACACAGAAACAATACCTCCAATAACGGATGGATCATCGGTAGCTTGTTGTTGATTCATGGCATAAACCTTCCTTGAACTTTGGGCTTCCTGCGGCATCCCTTTTCTGACCCTGATTATACCAACTCCTGACCCGGATGCTTGTCCCTCGGTACCTCGTGCACTTCTCGTACTCTCTCGCAAAGTGCCCCATTTCACCACAATTGGTACACTTGCCTTGCTTTTTCCAACACCTATCCTCCGCATGGCCTACCTTTTGACAAAAGGTACAAGGCTTCCTATTTGGCTCCTTGGTTACCGGAAGTGGTACCCGGTTCCTTGGGATCGGTTGCCCTCGGGACTGAGATTGTCCCCAAAGTTACCTCGATTTTCGATCCTCGGTTGTGACTTGCTCTGCGCCCCTTGCTTACTCGGGTTAGCTACCTCAGTCTTTCCTTTTATGCTCCCCAATATCTTGCTCTATCAAATAGGCTCGGTCCACCGCATCTTGGAAAGTCACAATCCGTTGAGCAATTGAGTACGGATGGAGGTCTTCAATCCCCGAATGAATCTCATAGCCTTTTGTTCCTCGGTCCTCACCAAATAGTCACAATATCGGGCTAATTCTATGAACTTTGCAGTATTGTGCTATAGACAACACACCTTGCTCTAGGTTGAGTAGCTCGATCTCCTTTCGGTTTTGATCAACAACCGGAATGAAATGCTCCTTGAATTTGCGCACAAACAACTCCCACGCATACACCGTGTGAGTATCATCCCAAGTAGCTTTAACGCCCTTCCACCAATGCTCGGCGGCTCCCACAAGCTTGTAAGCCGCAAACCGGACCTTGTCCTCATCCGAACACCCAAATACATCATAAATCTTCTCCATAGACTCAATCCACAACTCAGCTTTCCTTACATCGGGTTCCCCATTGAATTCAACCGGTTTCAGCTTCAGAAATTGCTCCAATCCATAGCGGGGTGGTGCTTGCTCTACCCTCGACCTTGATCATGTATGGCCTTCATGGCCGCCTCAAACATGCCTTGAAACATGGCACGTGCTTCATCCCTTGTATCATTCTGATTCTGTGCCCCGCTAGTACCTCCCTGTTTCTTCTTCCAGACATTGAGAACATTACCTGCATAAGACATCAACCGTTAATCACTCCGCACACTACTACCCACCTAGGTCATACTAATCCACCTAGACTTATACTTAGAGCTAATGCCATAGCTCTGATACCAACTGTCGCGACCCCGGACCCCGCGGGCCCGAGACCGCGATCTGGACGTCGACTTAAGACCAAAACTGTGAAATACCGAAGTTAAAAATTCCATTTAATACCAAAAGGTGATGATCCAAAGTTTTACAAAACCATGTTTGATAAAAACCAATTACAACTATCATAAACTTCCACAAGTTTATGCCCTACAAAATACAATGTACAAAATCCTAATGACGTCAATGTTTGGTACAAATATCCCAAAATGGTTACACATTTACATAATGTAAACCAACCTATATCAACCTTCCCCAAAAGAATGTTTCCACACTCGACGTCCTCTTTCTCGTGATCAGCGAGACTATTCCTTAGCCCTGGGGGGGGGGGTTAAGGAAAAACAAAGATAAAAGAAAAAGGGGGTGAGATAAATCTCAATAAGTTACTAATGCAACTACATGACATGCTATGATGCAATATACGATAAGCAATAATAAATATCACATAGCACATAGCACTTATCATATAACAGATAGCAGCGGAAATAAACACATAACAAAGGATATAGCCAAGGTTTTCCAAACTGGAACATCCAAATAAAGGATCGCTGCGCAGCTTCAATAATCAACAAATCATCATCTTCATAATAGCATGAAAGCCGAAGAGAAAACCCCGTACCGGAACCAATAACCATAAAAGTGTCACAAGGGACAAGGACCATGACACAAAGTCATGCCCCTAGCCAGATACATTCACAAAGGAACGCTGACTTATCCTTTCCAAGGCCAATCTGGAGAAGGGGTATAGAAGGGGGCAAAACAATGGTCAACATTATAATGGACTTGGCTTTGCCATTATAATCTTTCCCATCGCCCAAACACACACAAAATACCAGCTGGACTTTCAAATAAATGCTAAGTAATAATAATTTAGCATGAATGAACAACTTAAGGTTCCAAAGTAGGGAACCAATCCAAGTAAATTACCACAAAGGTAAACCATACCAAGAAGTCACCTAGAAAGTGAAGTAAGCCAACAATACACAATAAAGGTGCTCCAAAATCCCAATTAACAATTAATGAATCTCAAACACAAACTTGATCACAAAGGACCCAATTCTATCACTAGAGTGTGCTATAATATTCACTAAGGTCAACTAGAAGGACACCCAAAACTTGGACCAAAACGCGTTCCTTAATCATACAAACTAACAAAGTGTAAAGTTTCAGGGGTTCTGTGCGGCCGCCCAAAGTGGGTTGTGCGGCCACCCAAAAAGCCTCAAAACAAGAACAAAAGCTTTCAGAAAGATGCGCGGTCGCCCAGGAAGTTTTGTGCGGCCGCCCAATCTTCCGGATTGCCAGAAAT
Organism: Campanula takesimana; assembly: GCA_026119855.1. Classification (NCBI taxonomy): domain Eukaryota; kingdom Viridiplantae; phylum Streptophyta; class Magnoliopsida; order Asterales; family Campanulaceae; genus Campanula; species Campanula takesimana. The sequence goes on along the minus strand of JAOWBW010001034.1, from coordinate 100,278 downwards.
CGGGAAGAACCACCTGGGTTCTTCCATTTTTATACCCAAACACATTTCCACCCAAAATCCAACATTCCAACTAGCATACTAATGTACCAAAACGACTCATAAGTCTAAAAAGACTCCCAAAACAACATTTAACGACCAAAAATCAAGAATCAAACCAACATTCAAGATTTCACCATTTTTTATCAAAACTCCAAATAAATTCCCAATAAATTCAAAACCCAACCAAACTTCACATACAACACATCAAACATTATCTAAGCATGATATGAACATTTTAGCATTAAAATGGGGGAAAAGTAACTTACTTGAATTTTCTCAAAGTTGATGGATTTCGAATATTTTTGATTCTACGCGATCCTATCGACGATCTAAACAATGTTCAAGTTATAAGAAATGAATAATAATGAGAGGAAGAAGGAGAAAATGAAGAGAGAAGGAAGATGAAGAAAACTTACTAATAGCTTGGAGAGAGAGAGAGAGTGGCTGGAGAGAGAGAAATGGTGAGGGAGGTGAGGGAGTAGGGAGGGAGTATGAAAAATGTTTAAAAGATTTACACTTAGGCCCCCTCTCACCCTATACACACACACTACTCCGTACTAACAATTAAGACCCAACACTTCTACACTAGCCCCAAATAACTCAAGTAAAATGCAAGGCATAATTATTATGACACATAAATTGCACACATAAATATTTAATTAATATAATTTAAATAAATAAACAAGCAATAAATAAATAAAAATCATTTAATTACAAATAAATAGAGCCTAGATTTCGGGTCGTGACACGGGCGCTCGGTCTGGCGGCAGAACAATTCCTAATTTGATTTAGGAAGGTTTTTGGCATAAGATTCCTATTTGGAATAGGTCTTAATTGTGTATAAAAACCCCAATTCGGCCAGATCATATTGACTAGTGCTTTTGTGAGTCTCAAAGAGTTTGAGAGAGATTTTATTTTGTTCTAAGATATCATGATTGAGGAACAAAATAATTCACAAATAAATTCCATATAGTTCTTTATTATATTGTGAAAGTGTGTTTCATAATATTGGTCTAGCAACCAAGATCAAAGAAGATCCTTTGATATTCGTTCGAAGTGTGGATACCGCTAGAGGGTGAAAATCACCATCTTCAAAGTTCGTGTTCAAGCTTTGTGATCGTGATCAAGTCTTCAAGTTTTTCCACCAAGACCGAAGAAAAAATTCATAGCCATCAAGGGTTAGTTATTCCTCTATTCATCTTGTTGTATTTGATTTAATCATATGAACGGATCCATGGCTTTGGGTTCCTTAAAATTTTAATTGCTATATTCCGCTGCGCATGTTACTTGGAAACCCAACAGTGGTATCAGAGCCCCGTTCATGTTGATTATTTCAATACCTTGATCATGTTATGTGTATATAAATTGTTTATGTGCCTAGCATGATATGAATATTGGAATATATGATGCCTATGTGTTTTGTGATTTTATGTGGTTTATTGTTTTGCAACTTTAATCGCACGATTCAATCGCAATAAAAATTATGGTGGATTCTGAATTATTTCGATTATTGATTTTTGATTGGATCAAAGTTTTAATAATCGGGGAAAAATAATTTTGAGACAAAATTTTCGAACTTTAAAATTCTATACCATTCTGACCATTCAGGCGCCCGCTCGCTGTTGACCAGGCGGGCGCTCGGTGGTCAAAATATATTCTGATTTTGGTTAAAAATCTGAATATGGAATTTTCGACAAATTCGACAAAACCAGTAACAGAACCAGTCCAGACTTGCTGATCTGGAATGGGTTTTGGGTAGTTGGTTTGTGTGTGGATTTTGGGGTTTGATTTTCCTATTTGTTTTAGTCTTGTGATTCCTAGATTGGTTCAAGTTTTGGATGGCTAATCTGCGTTCATCGAGATTGTGTTTCCCAAAATTGATCGCAATCAAAGTTTCAAAGATAAAACAAAGTTAGAATTATGAAGAGTTCATAATTGCTAAAATTGAGAAACAAAGGTTCTTGATTCAATGATTGGAGATCCATGTGGAATTGTGAATGCAATTGGCCTACGTTCATCGAGACCATGTATTGCTTAGTTTCGGCCACATGGACTACTTTCTTGGTTTCTTGAATTAGTGCGGGATTGTGGTTGCCTTATGGCTTAGTTCGACCGCACGTCTTGTTGTCTTGATTTGGAGATAATAACCGAAGTTGAAATAGTCTCATCCTCATAATTATAGAGAAACTAATGACACATAAATATCATGCTTAAATTAATGGAGATTAATTTAGTGACTAAACTTGATGTGTAACATGTTTATATTATGTGGTCATAAATGTTTATATGCTATATGTGATGAACCTTCAAAGAAAGTTTTAAGTCCTTCTTTGCCATGCCATGATTAAAACACTTGTTTATATATGGGTGATTTTGATGTGGGTTCGCCTCCGCGAAGTTCATTGATTTTATTCATGTATGAGCAAGATGAGGTTCTGTAATTTAATGTGGGCTTGCCTCCGCAAGGTGCATTAAATTGAATGGTTCCTATGCGTTTAAAATGGTTGGACTTAATTAGGCGTGAAAACAGTTTTGGGCCTAGGCAAAAGATGAGATTAAACATGCTTTTTGAAATTGGATTTCTCAAAGAATCTCATAAAAGGATCTAAGAATCATATGGGATATGATTGACATGATTGTCTACCTAATTAATTTAGTTTTTGAGCGGTCCGCCTCCGTGGACTCAAAAGTTAATTAAAGTTGGATTTTAGCCCAATTAAATTATATTATACATTGGATGTATGTGAAGGTTATATAATTTAGTGTGAGTATTTTGTTTGAAAAATACATTATTTATCTCTTTAATGAAAAATGGTACTTATTAAATTTTGGAAATTTTGCATATTTGTAGATAATGACTAATAACACTCAATCAATGTCATTGCGATCGATCCTTGAGAAGGATAAGCTCGAAGAGAATGGTACTAACTTTATGGATTGGATCCGTAGCATAAGAATCGTTCTTAGGCAAGAAGATAAGTTGTACATTCTCGATGGGCCTCTCCCTGCTGAACCACCGCCTACTGCCCTAGGTGGAAAGAGACAATTACAAGAAACATCGTAATGATTCTAGAGATGTAAGTTGTCTCATGCTTGCTGCTATGTGTTCAAAACTCCAACAAAGTTTGGAACATTTGGAAGCCTATGAGATAGGCGTGGAGTTGAGAACCATGTTTCAAGAGCAAGCTAGGCAAGAGAGGTACAAGACCATTGTTGCATTCACTACTAGTAAAATGAATGAAGGGCAACAAGTGAGTCCTCACTTTCTTAAAATGAAGGTTATGTAGAGCACCTTGAGAAACTTGGCTATCCAATCCCATTGGAGCTAGCCACGGATCTCATTCTTAATTCATTGCCTAAAAGTTATAATCAGTTTGTGATGAATTATAACATGCATGGAATGGATAAGAATCTCTCTGAGTTGCATGGGATGCTCAAAACTGCAGAGATGGAAATTGTGGAGAAAGGTTCTCCCGTGCTCTTGGTTCATGATAGGAAGAAGGCTAGTGCCAAAGGAAAGGGTAAGAAAGTTGTCAAACCCAAAATAAGCAAGGCAAAGGTTGCCAAGGCTTCTGAGGCAAAACCCGATTCACAAAAGGATGCAATCTGTTTCCATTGTCAGGAAATTGGTCATTGGAAACGTAATTGCAAGGCTTTCTTGGAAGAGCAAAAGAAAAAGAAGGGCAGCAAGGCTGCGTCGACTTCAGGTATCTATATGATAGATATTCTCCTTTCTACCACTGATTCTTGGGTATTGGATACCGAATGTGGTTCTCACATTTGTCTAAATGTACAGGGACTAAAGAATAGGAGACTGCTTAAAGAAGGTGAAGTAGATCTACGCGTGGGGAATGGAGCAAGAGTTGCTGCATTAGCCGTAGGGACTTATGAAGTCACTTTACCTTCCGGATTAATTCTTGTTTTGAACAATGTTATTATGTTCCGGATTTAAGCAGAAATATTATTTCAATTTCTTGTTTGGATAATGAAGGTTTTAAGTTTCATATTGAGAATAAGAAATTTTCTATTTATTTAAATGATGTGCTTTATGGTATTGCTAATTCATTTAATGGCCTTTATATCTTGGATGTCAAGAATGAAAATAATGACAATGTCTATCATGTAAATAAGAAATCTAAACCTAATGATGTAAATCATACCTATTTATGGCATTGCCGACTTGGTCATATTAATGAGAAGCGTATCTCAAAACTCCATGGGGACGGACTTTTAGGTTCATGTGACCTCGAGTCATATGATACTTGTGAGTCGTGTCTTCTTGGAAAAATGACTAAGACACCTTTCACCAAGTTGGGTGAAAGGGCAAGCGACTTATTGGGGTTGATACATTCCGATGTATGCGGACCATTAAGTAGCAATGCTAGGGGAGGATTTTAATACTTCATAACCTTCACTGATGATTATAGTAGATTTGGGTATGTTTACCTAATGAACATAAGAGTGAAGCATTTGAGATATTTAGAATATTTCAAAATGAAGTAGAAAAACAACTTGGCAAAAGTATAAAGGCACTTCGATCAGATCGTGGTGGAGAATACTTAACTCGAGAATTTGATGATCATCTAAAGAATTGTGGAATAGTTTCACAATTGACTCCATCCGGAACACCACAATGGAATGGTGTGTCTGAGAGGAGGAATCAGACTTTATTAGACATGGTTCGATCAATGATGAGTCAAGTTGATCTTCCAATATCCTTTTGGGGTTACGCCCTAGAAACCGTTGCTTTCACACTAAATCGTGTTCCAACTAAATCGGTTCAAAAGACTCCATATGAGATGTGGAGTGGAAAGAAGCCTTGTCTGTCTTTCATGAAGATTTGGGGTTGCGAAGCTTTTGTCAAGAGACTTGTCTCAGACAAACTTGCGCACAAATCTGATAAATGTATTTTCGTGGGATATCCTAAGGAAACTAGAGGATATTACTTTTACAACCGTGAGGACAACAAAGTGTTTGTTGACCGAACTGGTGTCTTTTTAGAGAAAGAGTTTCTCTCCAAAGAAATCAGTGGGAGTAAAATAAATCTCAAAGAAATTCGAGACTCAGAAAATAACATTGAACCAATAGTGGAACAAGAACAAGAACCACAAGGAGTTGTGGAACCTGTTCAAAATACACAAGCAACTCGCAGATGTAGTAGGTTACGATCCGAGCCCGAGAGATATGGATTTCTCGTAACGGATAGTAATGAGGTAGAAATCATTGAGAATGATGAACCGTCAACTTACCAAGAGGCGATGTCTTCTCCAGATTCGGACAAGTGGCTTGGAGCCATGGAATCCGAATTGCAATCCATGCAAGACAATCAAGTTTGGAATTTGATTGATGCGTCCGAAGGTGTAAAAACCATAGCATGCAAATGGGTCTTCAAGAAGAAGACTGACATGGATGGGAAGGTGCATACCTACAAAGCTAGGCTTGTAGCGAAGGGTTATAGGCAAGTTCATGGTATTGACTATGATGAGACCTTTTCACCCGTAGCAATGATCAAGTCTATAAGAATCTTGCTTGCCATTGCCGCATATCATGACTATGAAATATGGCAGATGGACGTCAAAACCGCTTTCCTAAGTGGAAAAATCCAAGAGGATGTGTATATGACACAACCAGAAGGTTTTGAACAAGATTCTAAAGTATGCAAATTGTAAAGATCTATCTATGGATTGAAGCAAGCTTCAAGGAGTTGGAATCTCCGTTTTGATGAATCGGTCAAAGAGTTTGGTTTCATCAAGAACGAAGATGAGCCTTGTGTATACAAGAAGATTAGTGGGAGCATAGTGCTATTCCTTATTTTATATGTGGATGACATATTGCTCATTGGAAACGACATTCCTACACTTCAGTCTGTGAAGATTTGGTTAGGAAAGTGCTTCGCAATGAAAGATATAGGTGAAGCCGCATATATTCTTGGCATTAAGATCTATAGAGATAGATCAAGGAGGCTACTTGGTTTAAGCCAAAGTACATACATTTACAAGGTCATTAGAAGATTCCGTATGGAAAATTCTAAGAGAGGCACCTTGCCCGTGTTACATGGAGTTTCTCTAAGCAAGACTCAATGTCCTAAGACAAACGATGAGCGTGAGAAAATGAATGATGTTCCATATGCTTCGGCAATTGGGTCCATCATGTATGCCATGATTTGTACTAGGCCGGATGTATCTTATGCTTTGAGCATGACAAGTAGATACCAATCCGACCCTGGTGAAAATCACTGGATAGTTTTAAAAGCGATTCTTAAGTACTTAAGAAGAACTAAAGACTCGTTTTTGGTCTATGGAGGAATGGAAGATGATCTCGTTGTAAATGCTTACACGGATGCAAGCTTCCAAACCGACAAAGATGATAGCCGATCGCAATCGGGTTTTGTGTTTATGTTAAATGGTGGAGCTGTAAGCTGGAAGAGTTCCAAGCAAAGTACAACCGCTGATTCTACAACAGAAGCTGAGTATATTGCTGCATCGGATGCTACAAAGGAAGCTGTTTGGATTAAGAAGTTCATAACTGAACTTGAAGTGGTTCCTAGCATTGCTAATCCAATAGACCTTTATTGCAATAATAATGGTGCTATTGCTCAAGCAAAGGAACCAAGAGCACATCAGAAATCCAAACACATACTTAGGCGTTTTCATATCATTCGAGAGATCGTTGATAGGGGAGACGTAAACATATGCAGAGTACCTACTGATGACAATGTTGCGGACCCGCTAACAAAGGGACTTCCACAAGCTAAACAGGATGGTCATGTTAGGTCCATGGGTATTAGATACATGGGAGATTGGGCCTAGGGCAAGTGGGAGATTGTTGGTAGTGGTGCCCTAGGCACGTTTAATAAACGTTGTAATTGTTATCATTTATTTCATATCAATAAAGGGATGTTTTGATTATTATTGTTATTCATGTTTACTTATAATAATCCCCGTCCCTTGTACTTGTTAAGCACTAGTATAAAGGCTAAATGGTCATGGGATGATTATGTTAGATTTATGGGTACTTGTTTGGAACAAAGTACTGGACATGACCCGCTGTATGAGATTTATGTCATGGTCTATGTCGAACATATATCTCATATTAGTTATGTCATTTGAATCCTTAGACATGAAGTTATTATAGTCTTCCACTTGATGAACATTATGTTTGACATATTCAAACGCTACTTTTAACCGAGTAGTTATAAAGGGTATGATTGGCATAATCGGATTCCCGTTGGGAAGAATAATAAGCTAAATGGATTTGTCCCTCCACGGAGAGATGTCAAACTTGGGCCCCTCGAAGGAATGATGTTGATGAAATGTTCAGCCGGACTCAAATGGATTGATTGGATCAATAGCATTTGAATTATCAACATATTCAGAATCGAGAAAGTATTGAACAAGACAAGTTGACTGTTTGACCATGACTTGTGTTCAATGACATCGTGGACAAAGGGATTGTTACATATTCTAAAGGAATGCGAACTTGTATCTAGTTATACTATTTGGGTAGGTATGACGGTTTGCTAGAACCTAATCATATCTTATGGGATCATGTTTGAGCCCATTGCCAACTTAGTATAATCCTAGAGGGTCACACACAATAGAACGAATCTTAAATAAAAGGACTATATTGGAATTTAGGGTCGAAGGACCTCAAGGGAATTTTTGGAATTATTCTGGGCCTCCTGGTCACCCAAGCGGGCGCTTGGGTTGAACCAGGCGGGCGCCTGAATAAGCTGGAAAAGGGCCTTGACCTTCTGCCCAAATGAGCGGGCGCTCGGGTGGTACCGGGCGGGCGCTCGGTCTGGCGGCAGAACAATTCCTAATTTGATTTAGGAAGGTTTTTGGCACAAGATTCCTATTTGGAATAGGTCTTAATTGTATATAAAAACCCCAATTCGGCCAGACCATATTGACTAGTGCTTTTGTGAGTCTCAAAGAGTTTGAGAGAGATTTTATTTTGTTCTAAGATATCATTGATTGAGGAACAAAATAATTCACAAATAAATTCCATATAGTTCTTTATTATATTGTGAAAGTGTGTTTCATAATATTGGTCTAGCAACCAAGATCAAAGAAGATCCTTGATATTCGTTCGAAGTGTGGATACCGCTAGAGGGTGAAAATCATCATCTTCAAAGTTCGTGTTCAAGCTTTGTGATCGTGATCAAGTCTTCAAGTTTCTCCACCAAGACCGAAGAAAAAATTCATAGCCATCAAGGGTTAGTTATTCCTCTATTCATCTTGTTGTATTTGATTTAATCATATGAACGGATCCATGGCTTTGGGTTCCTTAAAATTTTAATTGCTATATTCCGCTGCGCATGTTACTTGGAAACCCAACAATGCCCGTGTCCCTGCCTCTGGCCAAACGAGTGTCATGCCCAAATGCCTTAGCCTCTGACCCCTTGGTGTCATGCCCAGATGCCTTAGCCTCTGACCCCTTGGTGTCATGCCCAGATGCCTTAGCCTCTGACCCCTTGGTGTCATGCCCAGATGCCTTAGCCTCTGACCCCTTGGTGTTATGCCCAGATGCCTTAGCCTCTGACCCTTGGTGTCATGCCCAGATGCCTTAGCCTCTGATCCCTTGGTGTCATGCCCAAATGCCTTTGCCTCTGACCAAATGAGTGTCATGCCCGAACCTTCGCCTCTGACCAAGTAAGTGTCATGCCCGTGTCCCCGCCTCTGGCCAAACGAGTGCCATGCCCTTGGAGTCATGCCCAGATGCCTTAGCCTCTGACCCCTTGGTGTCATGCCCAGATGCCTTAGCCTCTGACCCCTTGGTGTCATGCCCAGATGCCTTAGCCTATGACCCCTTGGTGTCATGCCCAGATGCCTTAGCCTCTGACCCCTTGGTGTCATGCCCAAATGCCTTTACCTCTGACCAAATGAGTGTCACGCCCGAACCTTCGCCTCTGACAAAGTAAGTGTCATGCCCGTGTCCCTGCCTCTGGCCAAACGAGTGTCATGCCCAAATGCCTTAGCCTCTGACCCCTTGGTGTTATGCCCAGATGCCTTAGCCTCTGACCCCTTGGTGTCATGCCCAGATGCCTTAGCCTCTGACCCCTTGGTGTCATGCCCAGATGCCTTAGCCTCTGACCCCTTGTTGTCATGCCCAGATGCCTTAGCCTCTGACCCCTTGGTGTCATGCCCAAATGCCTTTGCCTCTGACCAAATGAGTGTCACGCCCGAACCTTCGCCTCTGACCAAGTAAGTGTCATGCCCGTGTCCCCGCCTCTGGCCAAACGAGTGTCATGCCCAAATTCCTTAGCCTCTGACCCCTTGGTGTCATGCCCAGATGCCTTAGCCTCTGACCCCTTGGTGTCATGCCCATATGCCTTAGCCTCTGACCCCTTGGTGTCATGCCCAGATGCCTTAGCCTCTGACCCTTGGTGTCATGCCCAGATGCCTTAGCCTCTGACCCCTTGGTGTCATGCCCAAATGCGTTAGCCTCTGACCGAATGAGTGTCATGCCCGAACCTTCGCCTCTGACCGGATGAGTGTCACGCCCGAACCTTCACCTCTGACCGAATGATTGTCATGCCCGAGTTCCCCACCCGACCTCGACGGTCGTCTATAGGTTTGAGTAGCCTTAAATCTCTCACCCCGAACTACGTTAGTCTTGATTCCCCGCGAACGGGATACGTAGGAATCCTATACCACTAGGTCCAGCCATGCAACCAAAATCGGTTAAAGCCGTCGTCCCGTCGGATTGGGATGCTTATTTTAATAGACAACCCCGCTCCTTCGAAGCGACGTTGCCGAGGAGCTCTGTAAGTACCCCAATCTGAAACCGACCTATCTTAGAGGTAGCCATAGCACCGTTTCAGTGATAAGCTGATAGGCCAGGACCTCCCTAGGATAAACTATAAATTCCAGGACTACTCTGGTATAAAATTGGAAAAATCTGGAAGCTCGCCATGCTGAGCCGTACGGATGCTTTGGGGACTAGAGGGGCCTATCCGTACGGCTGGTTTAGGCACCCTCAGTCCCTATAAATAGAACCCCTTGCTGATCATTTCAGGGGGGGGGAGAGAAATACACATTAGAGAGGTCACTCTGCTGGAATTACCACAGAGTAAGAGTGAGAGTGATCACAAACCAAAAAAGGAGAGACGAAAGGAAGATTGGCCTTAACCATCATAGGTAAAGCCACCTCCCCCCCTCCTTTCTCTTCATCTTACTCCTATTTTCTTTCTTATATCTTGGTTATACATGTATTTATTCTTCATTCATGCAAAGACTTGTCCATTTCAAGCACCTTTTGTTTCTTGCAAGACTTGTCCATTATCAAGCTTTATATATCTATCTATTACATTACTATCTTGTCCAAGCTATGAGAAGTTCCAAGGTGCCCTCCATACTTTGTATGGAAGAGGTTCTAAACCTAGACACTTATAGACTTGTTGATTGTCATTTACATTACTTATTCATTTAAATGTTATGCTTGTTTGGCCATGATAATCATGAGGGTGATGAAACTTTAGTGTTCATCACTTTCCTCTTTGGTTTAGCCTCAAAATCCCACTTTTGGGTCATAAATATTCAATCTTTATGTGTTATTTTGACTCTTGGAAGGATTTTAAGTCATAAAATGTCATCTTGGTGATAAAGTTCCAATCTTTATTCACCAAATGAGAAACTTTGGTCCAAAGGGGACATTCATCAACTTTCTTGATTTTCTCCTATGATTGCTCATGATCACACCCAAATACTTGTTTTGGGGAACCAAGTGATGATCATTTAGCATAGGAATGATGTTATAAAACTTGTAAAATGATTTCTTGCAAACTGGGATCAAAAACAGTTTGTCCAGCTTCAGACAGAATGCCCTGTTTCTGTTCTGAACTGGACTGTTCTTGAGCAAACTGTAAAACCCCAGAATTGCCTCCTCCAGCCGTACGGCTACTTTAGGTAGGAGGGAAAAATTGCCTATTTTGCCCTCTGACCTTTATCTTATCACTCAAGGCCCCTTTTTCAGCCGAGTTTCTCAAATAAAATCAACAACAGAATTTTTTCCGTTAAATACACACACACACATATGTACATTTTAACTACCTTAGGGAGACTCGGCTTTGTCCGAGGCAACTTGAGAGGACGTAAAAACTCCTCCCAAGTTGTAACCTGACCTCCGAACCTTTGAACTCAAACCTTTGTCATTTTGTTGGGTTTAGAATTAACAAAATGTGGCGACTCCGTTAAATTTGACCGGTTCCCGTGTTTGGCATTTTGTCCTCGTGCGAACTTTGCTCGTTTCGCCCCGAGGACGGGATCCTTACAGTAACCCACACAAAACTACCCGTGTAATCCCAAGTGTCTATCATGGGTTGGCACGTGACTTAAATTTTTTAAAGAAGGTTCTTTCATATAGCAACGCGCATAACAAAGGTATAATTAATCAAATTAATTAATGAATGGATACTATGTGAATATGATTATGAATTTTAGATTTTCATAGAGTCGCATGGTACCTTTCTAGAGAAAGAGTTTCTCTCCAAAAGAACTAGTGTGAGTAAAATTAATCTCGAAGAGGTTCATAGAATCCAATTCCATGAACAATACGTATTCTACAATGCATCTCCAAGTCTGAAAAACACGAATTCAGAAATCTGCACTACACGCGAACTGCACGAAAAATCTGCACGAATTCGTGCATTGCATATGCATTGCACGCGAACTGCACGAAAATTCTGCACAAAATTCTGGACTGCACGTGTGCTGCACGTAATCTGCATGAAAATTATGCACGAAACCGTGCATTGCACGCGAACCGCACGATCGCAATTTATCAAATCTTGATCCTTTAAGAATTCAACTATTCATGGTAATCAAATTATCATGAATATCAAACCCTAAGAACAAACAATTTGTTCTTCAAGATCAAGAATCATCAATTCAATAATCCAATTAAGAGATTGATGATCCGATAAATAGATTAATCATATTAATCATGCAACTTGAAAACCTTGTTCATAATCATACAATATCATATATAAATGTTTCACCAAACAATTCACATAAATCCCTTATTCCAAATTCATATCATGCTAGATCATATAATCAAATCATATATTTGACATGATAATATTAAAATAACCATACATCAACGGGGCTCTGATACCACTGTTGGGTTTTGAGGGTTCTACGCAGCGGAAGACAGCAAAAGAAATTGACAAACCCATGAGCCCATGGATCCATTCAGGATGATTAAATAAATAAGGAGATGAATTTAGAATACTAACCATGTTGTGCGTTTTAAATTTTTCGGATCTTCAAATCTTCAAGCTTTATGATTTGATCTCCTCGTTCTTCGCGTTCTTTGAATCACCATTGCAGGAACACGAACTTGAGATGCTAAAGCAAGCACCCTCTTTATTTATCCACACGGGAACGAATATCTAGAACCATTCTAGATCTGGATTGCTAGACCCATTAGAAAACACACTTTTCTAATCTTCAAAGGCTATATGAATTTATTGGTGTTCTTGAGCTTTTGATTCACAATCTAAACTCAAGAATGTGTTTCTCAAACACATGGAGGCTACCAATAATGATACAATATCAATTAGGTTACTCCCATTCAATACCATATGGACAAGGGCAAAGAGAGGGGTTTTTATGCTTATTAAACCTAAACCCTTTAGGAGAAATAGGCAAAAAACCCGTCAAAAATGAATCAGGAAAAACCAGGCCCGAACACAGGAGGTCCGACCCAGTCAATGCTTGGGTCCGGCCGGACCCTCCATGCTGGAATCAATTCCTATTTTTCCTTGATTCCAATTTTACGCTCTTTTACGCAATTCCAATTTTAGCCCTTTTGTAAATTTGTTCTTTTGTGTGTGACCCCATAGGATTATATTAAGTTGGAAATGAGTCAAACCAAGGTCAAACCCATAAGTCATGAGTGGACTCTAGCAAGCCATCATGACTACCCAATTAATATAACTTAAGGAAGTTCGTTTATCCTCATAGAACATATCACAATCCTTTTGTCACGCGATATCATATTGAGCATAAGCCACGGTCTAAGTCAACTGAAGTACCCAATGTTTTCTCAATTCCGAGTAGATTGATTATGAGCAAATGACATTGAACACATCAATTCATTTGGGCATGGCCATGCACTATCATCAATCTCACTCTCGAGTGGCCAAGCTTGATATCTCTCTTTGAGACAAAGAGGGACAACATTCCATCTCGACTTTTCATTCCTCCCTACAAAAATCCGATTGTGCCAATCATAGCCTTTATAACTACCTGGTTAAGGGTAGCGTTTGAATACGTCAAACACAATGTTCATTATGTGAAAGACGATGATAATCTCAGGTCTAAGGATTGCGATGATATAACTAAATGAGATTTAATTATGACATTTGACCATGACATAAATCTCATAGTGGGTCATGTCCAGTACTTGTTCACCCACAAGTACCCATAAGTTTAATTTGTATCACATACACATGTTCATCATATGATCATCGATTAAACTTATACTAGTTCTTCATAAGTACTAGGAACGGGGATTATTGTAATAAACATGTAAAACATATAATAATCCAAAGTTGTTATCTCTATAACAAATGAGAACATGATGTAACACGAGGCCTTTCTCAAGGGCCTAGGGCATAATCTCCAACAGGTTACCCTAAGGAAACTAAGGGTTATTACTTTTACAACCGCGTGGAAAACAAAGTGTTTGTTGCCCGTCATGGTACCTTTCTAGAGAAAGAGTTTCTCTCCAAAAGAACTAGTGTGAGTAAAATTAATCTCGAAGAGGTTCAAGAACCTGAAAATAACAATGAACCGATAGTTGGATCTGAACAAGTTTTACAAGGAGTTGAGGAACCCGTTCAGAATACACAAGTTCCTCGCAGAACTGGTAGTGTCACGACCCGAAAACTAGGCTCTATTTTATTAAGTAATAAATAATTTTTATTTATTTATTTAAATTATTATTTATTTAAATATTTATGTGTGCACTTTATGTGTCATAATAAATTATGTCTAGCATTTTAATTGGTCTTTTGTGCTAGTGTAGAGTTTTGGGGTCTTAATTGTTAGTAGGGAGTGTAAGTATTTGTGTATAGTGTAGAGGAGGGGCCTGAGTGTAAGTTTTTGGAAATAATTCCCCCTACACCCTCTCCTCTCCCTAATTCCCAGCTCATCTCTCTCTCACTCCATCTCCCTCTCTCTTCCATTGCCAAAGAATGGGTAAGTTCTCTCTCACTTCTCTCTACATTTCCATCATCTTCCTCTCTTTATTTCTCATTTCTTAAAACATGAATCATGTTTAGATCGTCGATAGGATCGTAGGAAGCCAAGAAACTTCGAGTTCCGTCACCTTTGAGAAAATCCGGGTAAGTTGCTTTTCCCCCATTTTTATGCTAAAGTGTTCATATCATGTTTATATTATGCTTGATGTGTTATATTTGAAGTTTGGTTGAATTTGGAATTTATTTGGAATTTATTTTGAGTTTTGGTCAAAAATGGTGATTTTAGGAATGTTGGGTTTGAATCTTGATCTTGGTTGATAAATGGTATTATTTGAGTCCCCATTCTAGTTATAAGTTGTTTTGGGTTCATCTTTATGCTTGGTGGAAGGTTGATTATGTTTGATTTGGGTTGTAATATGAAATGGGTAAGAAAATTGGTAGAAACCCAGATTTTGGCCGGATTTCGTCCCTCCGGGCAAGGAGGCGCACGCACCATGTTTTGGGAGGCGCGCGCACCCTTTTCTGCTTCGAAATCGCAGCCTTCTGACCTTAGGAGCCGCGCGCATCACTTTTTATGGAGGCGCGCGCATCCCTCTTTTTCCAGCTTGTCCGTTTTTCGTTCGATCTTCCGGAGGCCATAACTTTCTCATCCGGACTCCGTTTTAGGCGTGTAAACTATCGTTTCGAAGCTCTCTTCGAGTACTACGAGATGGTATAGGTTGTTAAGTTAAGTTATAAGTTTTATACTTCGGGATTTTATTGGGTGTTTGAGGTTAAGAGGAGTTGTATCGATCCATTGTGAACAAGTTTTGTAAATCCAACTGAGTGACTTTATTGAGTTGTTATGATCATCTATGTGATATAAGTGAGGATTTCATACTTTGAGAACCTTTAATTGAAAGTTATTTTACTGATCGGATTGATTTTAGAATAAGACTTGGTCTAGGTTTTAGGTGATATCCTATAGTACCTAGAGGGTTGTTTTGGAACACTAAAGTGTAGGGTTTAGTCCAGTCGTGATCATGTTCTAATAAGGGTAACCTTTTGGATTCGTTTGGGTACTTACGGTTTGATTAACCTTAAGGTGTATTCATTCTGATTTCCTACTTTGGAATTCCAGGTGTGATGAGATGGTCGAGTTCATTGTCCTAGTATATCTTTATGAGTAAATGTTTAGGGTCATTTTGGTAATAGTCATTGTGCCATTGGTGAGTGACCGTTTGGGTTGTGCTCTTTACGATTAACTTGTGGGTACCATATTTAGGATGTATTTGGTACGTGCCTTATCTGGGAATCATTATGTTTTAATGGTCAATGTTGTTAGACTCTTTTATGAGAAACTCCTTGTGCTATTGTTGTTGAACTCTTCTTGAGTAATCGTTTGCATCTTTTATGGTGATTAATTGGTATGATTCCCTACTTTGGAATCAATGGTTGTTTATTGTGCTAGTATTTTATTACTTAGCCTTTACTTGAAAGTCCAGCTGGTATTTTGTGTGTGTTTGGGCGATGCGAAACATTATGATGGCATAGCCAAGTCCATTATGATGTTGACCATTGTTTTGCCCCATTATTACCCTCCTCAAGATTGGCCTTGGATGTGAGAAGAGCTAGCTCCTTTGTGGGCACTTTAGCTTTACTTGGAGCATGACTTTGTGGCATGTCTCCCGTCCTTTATGACACTTCACTTGGTTATTGGTTCCGGTACCGGGTTTCTCTTCAAGCTTTCATGCTACTATGAAGATGGTTTAATGGGTTGATTGATTGATTGGTCGGTTCTGACCAGGGATTTCTCTTCAGCTTTCATGCTATTATGAAGATGTTGATGGTTGATTATTGAAGCTGCGCAGCGACCTTTATTTGGTTCTTCCAGTTGGGTGAAACCTTGGCTATGTATCCACTTATGAGTGTTTATTTCAGCTTTATGTGTTGCATGTTGAGCTGGTCGTTATTTCCAACCGGTATGGGACGGTTGGCAATAGGGAGCCTCTCATTTGTTGTTATATGTTTATTTATATGATTGATTATTGGATTACTGTTTGACAGCATGTCACTTATTATTCCGCTGCTATCTGTCTTATGTTAATTGCTATTGGTCATTGCATATTAGCATGTCATGTAGTTGCATTAGTAACTTACTGAGATTTATTCTCACCCCGTTTATTTCCATCTTTGTTTTTCCTTAACCCCCCAGGAGGAAAAGGATTAGGACTCGCGGTTCGAGGAGGACGTCGATAGGTTTGAGATTTTGGGGCAGGTTGTTATGGATCGGTTTCCATTATTTAAATGTAAAACCTTTTGGGGATAGTCTTACCATTATTGACGTCATTAAGAATTGTATATTTTATTCTTTTGGGTATAAGCTGTGGAGCTTATGTTAGTTGTACTTTGCTGATTTAAACTTGGATTTGTAAAACCTTATGTTATCATCTTTTGGTTCAAAATGGAATTTTTAACTTCTATATTCTAGAGTTTTGGTTTTAAGTCGACGTCCAGCTCGCGATCTCGGGCCGCGGGGTTCGGGGTCGCGACAGTTGGTATCAGAGCTATGGTTTAGCTCTATGTATAAGTATAGGTAGACTAGAATGACCTAGGAGGGTAGTTGTGTGCGGAGTGAGTAACGATGAGTATTTTATGCAGGTATTTGTTTGTGATGGCTAGAAGAAGAATTGGTGAAGCTTCTAGTGGGACTCAGAATCTTAATGGTCTAAGGGAAGAAAACCGTGCAGTGTTTCAGGGCAGGTTTGAAGCGGCCGTGAAAGCAATTCATGACCAAGGGCCGAGAGAGGAACATGTAGCACCTCCGCGATATGGGTTGGAGCAGTTCTTGAAGTTGAAACCAAGTGAGTACGACGGTGAGCCTGATGTGAAGAAGGCCGAGCTATGGATAGAATCAATGGAGAAAATCTACGAGGTCTTTGGTTGCACTGATGAGGATAGGGTTCTGTTTTCAGCTTATAAGCTCGTGGGGGCTGCGGAACATTGGTGGAAGGCACTGAAGACCAGTTGGGATGCGACTCTTATACCATATCCTTGGGAGTGGTTCGTGAGGAGATTCAAGGATCATTCTATCTCTCTAGTAAATCAAAACCGGAAAGAGATCGAGTTCCTCAGCTTGGAGCAAGGCATGATGTCAGTAGCACAGTACTCGGCTAAGTTCGCAGAATTAGCCAGGTGTTGTGACTACCTAGTGCGGACCGAGGAGCAGAAAGCGATGAGATTGATCAGGGGTTTGAAGACAGCTATTAGGACTCAACTTTTAGCCCAAAGAATTCAACCTTTTCAGGATGCGGTGGATCGAGCCTACTTGATTGAGCAGGATATTGGGGAACATAAAAGGAAGACTGAGATGGTTAACCCGGGTAAGCAAGGAGGGCAGAGTAAGTCACAACAGTAACATTCGGATAGCAGAGGTAATTCTGGAGTGCAAACTCGATTCAGAAGGCAACTTCAAGGGCAATCAACAGTAGGAAATCAAGGTTCTAATAAGGGGACACGAAATGGGAAAGTCTGCAGCTACTGCCAGAGGATAGGACACTCAGAAGACAAGTGTTGGAAGAAGCAAGGAAAATGTGTGAAGTGTGGTAAGTTGGGACACTTCGTTAAAGATTGTCCGAGGTTTAGAGTTCAGTCATCGGGGACAGGAACTGGAATACCACAGGGTCAGAAGAGAGATGCTTCGGGAAGACCTAAAGGTTCAGGGTAGGGTATTTGGGATCAATCAGCACTCATCAGGTAATTCAACAATTTCAGGAGGTATTATTTTGCGTCGTGAGAGCGAGCGCGTGCATTTTAGGATCATCGCATTTATGTGTTCCTGTGCATTTAGTTGCATTTATTTCTTCTGAGTCTTTGACTTATGTGTTGTAGGTGTCTACTCCTATGGAGGAGTTTAGGGTATCTGATGAAGTCTTATGTGCTTATGATGTGCTTAAGTATGGTTATGTCTTACCTGCTAAATTTTTCATATTGCTATTTCAAGGTTTGATGTATTTTGAGAAAGGAAATGTTATGCTTTAGTCGCTTGTTGTAGGGGGATTGTTATATCCTCCATTCCTAATTTCTTAAAACTGTTTGGGACCGTTCCTTTGGGTAGAGTTATACCTATCTTTTCTTAATTGAAATCCGAGTATTTAGTTTCGGTTGATTTGTTGTGTGTATTATCATTCGTAAGATTTTCGTTTTCTTCCGAATAGTACCTAGTGTTGAGGAGAAGCTTGGGGTTAAATTGCATTGTTGTGGTACAAGGTTGTAATGCTAATATTTAGATCAATATCCATATTGTATCGGTTGGGTTATAGGAGTTGAGGATTCAATGAGGATCTCTTGAGGAAAATTTTGGTCACTTTTAGTACATCTCCGTGAATGCATCGGAATGGATTAGTATGGTGAGGTGTACGATTTGTTATGGATGATGAGTTTGTTGTAAGAGTTCCGATCATTGATGGTGGTAAGCGTGTTAAGTTAGAAAGGACTAAGTACATTTTGGGAGAGTAATAATTTCTCAATTTATGTTAAAGGCATTTTGAAATTTTGGTTAGATAGTGGTTCTATGGTTCTAAATCCCTTCTTGGTGGCGTTTCCCGAATTGGATCAAGGGTATGTGAAGGAAGTTGATTATCAATACTTGGGCATAATTAAGGAATATCATGAATTGGTATTGGGTCAGTTGGAACGTTGCTAGCTAATTGGTTTATTATGACGGTAGCACTATTGAACCTAAGTATCATTAGGTTAATAAATGTATGCGTGAAAGACTAACTTGGGTTAGTTATTGAGGATTTGAGATTTGTAGATTTCCTTGGGTATATGAGCACAGATTATTAACTAAAAAGGGAGTTAGAGGAAATACCGTGAAGATAAAATTTAGATCATTTTCGGACTACTGAGTATTCGTAATTATTTTAGACTTTCAAGGATTGGAGTGTTATGACGATGATGTTATGGCGTAGATTTAAGTGCACATTTTGTATTAAATTTTTGGGTTTATATTGCACCTCTAGTTTAAGGTGCTACCTAGAGCGAGAGCACTATAATGGTAATCCATAGAGATATAGCCATTTCGATGAATATTGTGGAAATAGAAATTTCTTTAGCCTTTTATATTTAAAAGCTAATTAGGCTCGGGATGGTGATGTCTTGAATTTCTGGGGAATACTACTAAGTATGCGATTTACAAAAGGAAACACCTTTGCAGTGTAATTAAGGTTAGGAATAAGGTGAGCTTGGAATATCTCGAGAGTTATGTTTGGGAGCAATTAGGATTCTCCAATTTTGATTGTGGATTCTAATTAGTAGTGAAGGTTACGATTGAAGGAAGTTATGTGCGAGAGGTCGTGGTATCGTGAACATTATTTAAGGTTACTACGTGGTGGTTTAGAATGGACAATTGAGGAATTTGAGAAATGGCGGAACTATCGCATCCGTAGCTATTTGGTCTTTCGGGTAAGTCTCGTTAAAATTCGGGTCGAATTTTCTTTAAGGGGGAGTGAATGTCACGACCCGAAAACTAGGCTCTATTTTATTAAGTAATAAATAATTTTTATTTATTTATTTGCTTATTTATTTATTTAAATTATTATTTATTTAAATATTTATGTGTGCACTTTATGTGTCATAATAAATTATGTCTAGCATTTTAATTGGTCTTTTGTGCTAGTGTAGAGTTTTGGGGTCTTAATTGTTAGTAGGGAGTGTAAGTATTTGTGTATAGTGTAGAGGAGGGGCCTGAGTGTAAGTTTTTGGAAATAATTCCCCCTACACCCTCTCCTCTCCCTAATTCCCAGCTCATCTCTCTCTCACTCCATCTCCCTCTCTCTTCCATTGCCAAAGAATGGGTAAGTTCTCTCTCACTTCTCTCTACATTTCCATCATCTTCCTCTCTTTATTTCTCATTTCTTAAAACATGAATCATGTTTAGATCGTCGATAGGATCGTAGGAAGCCAAGAAACTTCGAGTTCCGTCACCTTTGAAAAAATTCGGGTAAGTTGCTTTTCCCCCATTTTTATGCTAAAGTGTTCATATCATGTTTATATTATGCTTGATGTGTTATATTTGAAGTTTGGTTGAATTTGGAATTTATTTGGAATTTATTTTGAGTTTTGGTCAAAAATGGTGATTTTAGGAATGTTGGGTTTGAATCTTGATCTTGGTTGATAAATGGTATTATTTGAGTCCCCATTCTAGTTATAAGTTGTTTTGGGTTCATCTTTATGCTTGGTGGAAGGTTGATTATGTTTGATTTTGGGTTGTAATATGAAATGGGTAAGAAAATTGGTAGAAACCCAGATTTTGGCCGGATTTCATCCCTCCGGGCAAGGAGGTGCGCGCACCATGTTTTGGGAGGCGCGCGCACCCTTTTCTGCTTCGAAATCGCAGCCTTCTGACCTTAGGAGGCGCGCGCATCACTTTTTATGGAGGCGCGCGCATCCCTCTTTTTCCAGCTTGTCCGTTTTTCGTTCGATCTTCCGGAGGCCATAACTTTCTCATCCGGACTCCGTTTTAGGCATGTAAACTATCGTTTCGAAGCTCTCTTCGAGTACTACGAGATGGTATAGGTTGTTAAGTTAAGTTATAAGTTTTATACTTCGGGATTTTATTGGGTGTTTGAGGTTAAGAGGAGTTGTATCGATCCATTGTGAAAAAGTTTTGTAAATCCAACTGAGTGACTTTATTGAGTTGTTATGATCATCTATGTGATATAAGTGAGGATTTCATACTTTGAGAACCTTTAATTGAAAGTTATTTTACTGATCGGATTGATTTTAGAATAAGACTTGGTCTAGGTTTTAGGTGATATCCTATAGTACCTAGAGGGTTGTTTTGGAACACTAAAGTGTAGGGTTTAGTCCAGTCGTGATCATGTTCTAATAAGGGTAACCTTTTGGATTCGTTTGGGTACTTATGGTTTGATTAACCTTAAGGTGTATTCATTCTGATTTCCTACTTTGGAATTCCAGGTGTGATGAGATGGTCGAGTTCATTGTCCTAGTATATCTTTATGAGTAAATGTTTAGGGTCATTTTGGTAATAGTCATTGTGCCATTGGTGAGTGACCGTTTGGGTTGTGCTCTTTACGATTAACTTGTGGGTACCATATTTAGGATGTATTTGGTACGTGCCTTATCTGGGAATCATTATGTTTTAATGGTCAATGTTGTTGGACTCTTTTATGAGAAACTCCTTGTGCTATTGTTGTTGAACTCTTCTTGAGTAATCGTTTGCATCTTTTATGGTGATTAATTGGTATGATTCCCTACTTTGGAATCAATGGTTGTTTATTGTGCTAGTATTTTATTACTTAGCCTTTACTTGAAAGTCCAGCTGGTATTTTGTGTGTGTTTGGGCGATGCGAAACATTATGATGGCACAGCCAAGTCCATTATGATGTTGACCATTGTTTTGCCCCATTATTACCCTCCTCCAGATTGGCCTTGGATGTGAGAAGAGCTAGCTCCTTTGTGGGCACTTTAGCTTTACTTGGAGCATGACTTTGTGGCATGTCTCCCGTCCTTTGTGACACTTCACTTGGTTATTGGTTCCGGTACCGGGTTTCTCTTCAAGCTTTCATGCTACTATGAAGATGGTTTAATGGGTTGATTGATTGATTGGTCGGTTCTGACCGGGGATTTCTCTTCAGCTTTCATGCTATTATGAAGATGTTGATGGTTGATTATTGAAGCTGCGCAGCGACCTTTATTTGGTTCTTCCAGTTGGGTGAAACCTTGGCTATGTATCCACTTATGAGTGTTTATTTCAGCTTTATGTATTGCATGTTGAGCTGGTCGTTATTTCCAACCGGTATGGGACGGTTGGCAATAGGGAGCCTCTCATTTGCTGTTATATGTTTATTTATATGATTGATTATTGGATTACTGTTTGACAGCATGTCACTTATTATTCCGCTGCTATCTGTCTTATGTTAATTGCTATTGGTCATTGGATATTAGCATGTCATGTAGTTGCATTAGTAACTTACTGAGATTTATTCTCACCCCGTTTATTTCCATCTTTGTTTTTCCTTAACCCCCCCAGGAGGAAAAGGATTAGGACTCGCGGTTCGAGGAGGACGTCGAGAGGTTTGAGATTTTGGGGCAGGTTCTTATGGATCGGTTTCCATTATTTAAATGTAAAACCTTTTGGGGATAGTCTTACCATTATTGACGTCATTAAGAATTGTATATTTTATTCTTTTGGGTATAAGCTGTGGAGCTTATGTTAGTTGTACTTTGCTGATTTAAACTTGGATTTGTAAAACCTTATGTTATCATCTTTTGGTTCAAAATGGAATTTTTAACTTCTATATTCTAGAGTTTTGGTTTTAAGTCGACGTCCAGCTCGCTATCTCGGGCCGCGGGGTTCGGGGTCGCGACAGATAGGGTGCGATCCGAACCTGAGAGATATGGATTTCTCATGACGAATAGCAATGAAGTAGAAGTCATTGATAATGATGAACCTACTTCCTATCAAGAAGCGATGTTCACTCCTGATTTAGATAAATGGATTGAAGCCATGGAATCTGAAATCAAGTCCATGTATGATAATGAAGTTTGGAACTTGATAGATGCACCCGAAGGTGTAAAAAGCATAGGATACAAATGGGTTTTCAAAAAGAAAACTGAAATGGATGGAAAGGTGCATACTTTATAAAGCTAGACTTGTAGCGAAAGGTTATAGGCAGATTCATGGTATTGACTATGATGAAACCTTTTCACCCGTAGAAATGATCAAGTCTATAAGAATTTTAATTGCCATAGCCGCATATTATGACTATGAGATATGGCAAATGGATGTCAAAACAGTGTTCCTTTACAGGAACTTAGTTGAGGATGTGTATATGACACAACTTGAAGGTTTTGTAAATCCAAAAAATTCCAACAAAGTATGCAAGTTGCAAAGATCCATCTATGGATAGAAGCAAGCCTTTAGGAGTTGGAATCTTCGATTTGATGAATCGGTCAAGAGTTTGGTTTCATCAAGAACGAAGATGAACCTTGTGTATACAAGAAAATTAGTGGGATTGTAGTATTATTTCTAGTGTTATATGTTGATGACACATTACTCATTGGAAACGACATTCCTGCACTTCAGTCTATAAAGACATGGTTAGGAAAGTGTTTCTCAATGAAAGATATGGGAAAAGCCGCCTACATCCTTGGCATAAAGATCTATCGTGATAGATCTAAGAAGTTGATTGGTTTGAGTCAAAGTACATATATTGACAAAGTTCTTAAGAGATTCCGCATGGAAAACTCTAAAAGAGGAAATTTTCCAGTTGTACATGGCATAACTCTTAGCAAGAATCAGTGTCCTAAGACAACTGATGAGCGTGAGACAATGAATGGAATCCCATATGCTTCTGCAATTGGATCCACCGTGTATGCCATGATATGTACTAGACCCGATGTCTCTTATGCTTTGAGCATGACGAGTATATACCACCAATCAGATCCTAGTGAGAGTCACTGGATTGCTGTCAAGACGATTCTTAAGTACTTGCGAAGGACTAAAGACTCGTTCTTGATATATGGAGGTATGGAAGATGATCTCGTTGTAAATGGTTACACGGATGCAAGCTTCTAAACCGACAAGGATGATTCAAGATCGCAATCTGGATTTGTGTTTATGTTTAATGGTGGTGTTGTAAGCTGGAAGAGTTCTAAGCAGAGTTCTACAACTGAAGATGAGTATATAGCTGTATCCAATGCTGCTAAAGAGGCTGTTTGGATTAAGAAGTTCATTGGTGAACTAGAGGTGGTTCCTAGCATTGCTAATCCAATAGACCTTTGTTGTGATAATAATGGCGCTATTGCTCAAGCAAAGGAACCTAGATCGCATCAGAAATCCAAACACATACTTAGGAGTTTTCATATCATTCGAGAAATCGTTGATAGAGGAGACGTTAATATATGCAGTGTACCAACTGAAGATAATATTGCTGACCCATTGACAAAGGGTCTTCCGCAAGCAAAGCATGATGGTCATGTTAGGTCTATGGGTATTCGATACATTAATTAGGCCTAGTGCAAGTGGGAGATTGTTGGTGTGTATGCTCTAGGCACTTTATTTGAACGATTAATGTTATCATTCGCTTTATACTTTAATAAAGATATTGAATATTTGATTATTATATCTTTTGCATGTTTATTATAATAATCTCCATCCCTAGTAATTATTATTAATTACTAGTATAAGTTTAATAGATAGTCATATGATGATTATTGTTAGTACCAAATCTAAAAATGAGTTTATTAGGGCTTTCCAAAATATACAAGGACTTTGTAGGAATTAGAAACCTTGCAAAGACTTGTCCCGGATTCCCAAAATATGTCTCATTATTCTAGAACACCCTAAATATGGTCAAAATATGGTTTCCTTAAACCATGCAGAAACCCTAGCTTAGGAATCACGTCAGCCCGCAACCTTGGCCACGCGGCCAACATTGCTGCGCCTCCGACCTTGGCCACGCGGTCAACATTGTCACCGTCTTCAATCATGGCCAGGCGGCCAACCTCGTCCCGGATGATCCTGACCGTCAGATCTTCCCCTCAGTTTACTATATAAACCAATCTCAGCCTATTGGTTTGGGACCCCGATTTTGAGAGCTTTAAGTCCGAATTTTAGAGTTCTTAAACACAATTTTCTCCCTAATTAAGCATTCAAACACTCAAGGAGATCAAGGTTTATTTCTTGCCGACATAGGTAAGTTTTCTAACTTTTTCTTCATGTTCTTGCATCATTTTTAATGTAGATCTTTTATATTCATGTTCTTTCATGTTTATTCATAGTTTCTTCATATGTTTTGCATGTTAATTCATATGTTCATAATATGTTCTTCGCATGTTCTTCGTGTTCATAGATTAAAACCTCATTTATGCTATATTTAAGGTTGCGATCTTCATAATTACATGTTATTTCATAGCCGATGATGATTTAGGGTTCATCAACTCGAGGATGATCTAGGAACTACTTCTAAACCCTAATCTTTAGGTAATTCCCCCCTCATTATGCGTGATCCCTATTCTTCTGCCTATTCTAAATTCTCTGCGAACTACGCTGACCTGAGCTTCTCACATTGAGAGGAACGTAGGCAATCTTCGGATCCGGTCTCAATCACTAACACACTACATACACCGCATCATGATAGAAAGACCGATCAATTCGGGCAATAGGAGTGATAACGTGAATATTCTTCTCTTGTTGTAATTTGACCCCCGAACCCATTAAACATGCTTTTTCTCAAAGTTTTGGCTATAATTAAAACGGCGTGGCGACTCTCATATTTTAATGTTACTATGAATATTCTCAAATTCAAACACACATATTCACAGTGGCGACTCTGCTGGGGACTGCTTTGAAACTTTTTCAAACTTAGTGGGTCTAACTTTCGTTTACATCATGATGTTTTCCATGTTTGCACATGCACCTCACACTTTTCCATGTTTACACATGCACCTCACACTTTGCCATGTTTGCACATGCACCTCACACTTTGCCATGTTTACACATGCACCTCACACTTTGCCATGTTTGCACATGCACCTTGTATTTTTGCCATGTTAATATGTGTACCTTGTATTTTTTCAATACATGTATTTTTTGTACTTTCCTTATAGTACTAAGGTCAAACGAGACTTTGCTATGCTCCCTTGTACATTCTTATCCTCTCCCTCTTCTCTCTCTCTTGCATTGCATTGCATCATTCAAGTATTCAAAAACTTCTCTCTTTTCTTCCTAAAAAGAATTAGTTTCTTGCCACACACTACCACTAGTCCGTGTCAGCACTGCACAGGTCCCCATTACCCGGAGTATTCGATGTGCAGGAATTTTTGCGCTACTGTCGCACTCTTTTCAAGTCACTCGTCTACTCCACTCACCGTGTACGTTCCACGAGCGGTGGGCACCTTTATCCTACTCGTGTCAACCCACACATAGAGATTAGGACACTCCTTGGACCAACCATTTAGGATGTAAATAAATGCAAAACTTTTCGTTAAATAAAATGTGCATTGCATCTAGGCGACCTCTAAGGTCCATCGCTCACCCCTTGGGCCATCTATCAAAATTCCTCATCTTGGCCTATCTAGGTTACCTACCCATCATTGCGATCCATTTGGGTCTCTACCCTTCATCTCGACCCGCTTTGGTCAAAATCCCACCATCCTTTGGCCTCTTAGGACAACTTTATCTACCTTTGACCTCCTAGGTCAACCTTTGACCGCCTAGGTCAACCTTCCCAACCTTTGACCTCCTAGGTCAACCCTATCTACCTTTGACCTCCTAGGTCAACCTTTGACCCCCTAGGTCAACCTTACCACCCTTTGACCTCTTAGGCCAACCTTTGACCCCCTAGGTCAACCTTTGACCTCCTAAGTCAACCTTCTCCGCTCTTGACCTCCTAGGTCAACCTTTGACCCCCTAGGTCAACCTTATCACCTTCGACCCCTTAGGTCAACCCTTGACCTCCTAGGTCAACCTTATCACCTATGACCCCCTAGGTCAAACTTTATCATCTTTGACCTCTTAGGTCTACCCTTTGGCCTCTTAGGACAACTTTATCTACCTTTGACCTCCTAGGTCAACCTTTGACCGCCTAGGTCAACCTTCCCAACCTTTGACCCCATAGGTCAACCTTATCCGCCTTTGACCTCTTAGGTCAACTTTATCCGCCTTTGACCTCTTAGGTCTACCCTTGACCCCCTTGGTCAACCCTATCGCCTTCGATCTCCTAGGTCAACCTTTGACCCCATAGGTCAACCTCATCCGCCTTTGACCTCTTAGGTCTACCCTTGACCCCCTAGGTCAAACCCATCTGCCTTTGACCTCTTAGGTCTACCCTTGACCCCCTAGGTCAACCTTATTGCCTTTAACCCCCTGGGTCAAACTTATCCGCCTTTGACCTCTTAGGTCAACCTTCGACTCCCTAAGTCAACCCAATTGCCTTCGACCTCTTAGGTCAAACCTTGGACCCCTAGGACGGCCTTATCCGTTTTTGACCTCAATCTTTGGTTCCATAGGTGAACCCAATTACCTTTGACCTTAACTCGCTTAGGTCAAACCATCATATTGACCCACCTAGGTCATTATTTGATCCCCCGTTGTCCATACCAACCTAGGTCAACCCGTCTCGACCCGTTTAGGTCCACACACCATCCTAGACCCATCTAGGTCAACTTCGCCTGCTTAGGTCGACTTACCTATCTTGGATTCATCTAGGTCAATCTCCAACCTCCCTTGGTCAACCAACCTGAATAGGTCAACCTTTGACCCACCTAGGTCAAACCATGTTTGTCCCGCTTAGATCATCCCTTTTGACCCCTGTGGTCATCTCTCACCTCTTTTTAAAAGTCTAACTTGACTCGAACTACGGCGACCTGAGCCTCTTATTGTGTGGGACCTCTCTCTCATGGTAAGGGGAACGTAGGCAACTTCGGCCCGGTCAAAATTTCAATTTTTACCAAAATGCATTTCAAAAATGTGGAGACCGACTCTTTTCCAAATGTGATTTTATAACGATGCCTTGTCATTAATTATGAGCCTAACCTCATTGAAGATGATTAATGTGCCAATATTGTCGCTGCCATAGTCGCCTGCATGTCGTCAAAGTACTTCGAGATGGCCCTCACCCACGTGGCCGAACGACTCAACGCCCAAGAGAAGAGGCACATGGAAGATTTGAAGATGATCATTGACATGAGAAATAGACGTCATGCCAAAGAATTGCACTTGGCGTTAGAAGCCCAAGAGAAGCGCCATAGGACGGAGTTGGCCAAAGCACTTGAGGAACAAGAGACTCGTCATTCAAAGGAGAGACAAAGCATCTCCGAGAAGCTCAAAGGACTAGCCACGATAATCCAAGGTGGAATTTGGGATCAACGACAAGAGATCTCCGATCATGCTAGCAGAAATCTCTCATCAATTCACTTTAGATCACCTCAACGCACCAAAGACGATGTAGCCGTAATTGAGGAGGACTCCCACAGTGTCAACAAAGGAAGCAATGCAAAGAGGCCACGTCCTGACAACTCAAGCCAATGCCGCCACGCGCCTAAGGAATGTGGTTGGATATCAGAATGAGAAAATTGGGGCTACCTCCTTTAAAAAAAAATGGATCATTCAGTCTTCATAGGTTCTAGAGTGTCCTTAGTCAAAAGTCCACCTTGGACGATTTTTGTTTCTTTAGTAAAAGTCCACCCGGACTAGTCAGTTTAAATCTTTTAGTTCCAATAAAAGAGTCTTTATTTCTTTTCTCTCTAGACTTGAGACATAATCTTGCATAAATCAATTCCATGAAAATTGTCTTATTCATCATTTTAACTTGATTGCTATATCTTTATATGATGAATTAATCTTAATCTTAATCATTAATGACGACTCATTAAAAGGTAAATGGACCCACAAACCATTCGCATAACTAAGTAAACAATTAATCTCAAGATAACAAATGCTTTGATCAATTGAGATGAACAAATCACTTTCTCTTCTCTCTACATTCTACCCCCATACACTCTCTCTATACACTCACCCTGTGTACACCCTTCATGTACACTCTCTTTATGCACTTTTTTCCATATACTACCCTCATACGCCTCTCATCCCACCATTAGACACCTTTTCCATACGGTCATCACAAAGAAATGGACTGCGATTGCTTATCATCAAATAGAATCCTTGCTGCCACAATCCAAGGGGTTGTTTGTTCCCTTCATGAGTACTACATGCCGATACACCGGGGCTGTCCGTATTCCATCGCAAATATAAAAGAAATGCACGAAGTTGTTCATGCCATTAATAGGTGCACGTGACAATCCGATGGAGCTCTGCCGGTAAGAATCAAGGGGCTACGGATCCCCCTCGCCAGCAAAAGGCCGCTTGAACTTTAAGGAGGTTACCTTGCAATCAAGAGAGGCGAAAGCAAACTAGGGGCTCGTCTTGCCCAATGTTTCAGGTACAAATATATATATATATATATATAAAGGCTCGCTAGGTTGAAACCCAAAAGGGCGACCTAGGCAAAAATTAGAGCATTGCACAAAAAAGAAGCCCGCTAGGTTGAAAACCCGAAAGGGCGGCCTAGGTAAAAAAAGGGCGTGCACAAAAAAGATAAAATAAAAAATAAAAGAAAAATAGAAGGGGCTATCACCATGGAAAAGTAAAAGTCCCATTTTCTTTTCACTTCAAATGCTCTATTTTTCTTTCTTTCCCCACAAAGAAGATTAACGCGGCAGTAACAGCCCATGACAACTACAATGGAGCAATCCACCGCAATGAGCTACAATGAAGCAATCCAAAGCAACAAGCTACAACAGAAAGCCCCTTAAAATTTTATTTTGACTGATATTCGTTACCTTTGGGTACGGAAAGCCCCTTAAAATTTCCATTCTTCACCAAATATTTGCTTAGGATTCGTATGATTGTAGAGACTTCGGCGCCTCTATGTCATACGCATCCTAGATCGATCGTGATTGGTAGAGACCCGGGCGTTTCTAATTACGAGAGATCCAGCATCTATTATTTTAACGCGATCGGCAGAAACCCGGGCGTTTCTGATTGCGTTTAAAATTTACAAATATTTGCTTAGGATTCGTATGATTGCAGAGACTTCAGCGCCTCTATGTCATACTCATCCTAGATCGATCGTGATTGCCAGAGACCCGGGCGTTTCTAATTACGAGGGATCTAACATCTATTATTTTAACGCGATCGGCAGAAACCCGGGTGTTTCTGATTGCGTTTAAAATTTCCAAATATTTGCTTAGGATTCGTATGATTGCAGAGACTTCGGCGCCTCTATGTCATACGCATCCTAGATCGATCGTGATTGGCAGAGACCCGGGCGTTTCTAAATACGAGAGATCCAGCATCTATTATTTTAACGCGATCGGCAGAAACCCGGGCGTTTCTGATTACGTTTAAAATTTCCAAATATTTACTTAGGATTCGTATGATTGCAGAGACTTCGACGCCTCTATGTCATATGCATCCTAGATCAATCGTGATTGGCAGAGACCCGGGCATTTCTAATTACGAGAGATCCAGCATCTATTATTTTAACGCGATCGGCAGAAACCCGGGCGTTTCTGATTGCATTTAAAATTTCCAAACATTTGCTTAGGATTCGTATGATTACAGAGACTTCGGCGCCTCTATGTCATACGCACCTTAGATCGATCATGATTGGCAGAAACCCTGGCGTTTCTAATTGCGAGAGATCCAGCATCTATTACTTTAGCGCGATCGGCAGGAACCCGGGCGATCCTGATTGCGTTTACCATTCCATCTTGGGATTATTTAGACGACGTAGTCTTTATTTTCATTGCTTACGAATGTTCGTTCTTCATACAAGATAGTATCCGTAGGTTTGTTATCCGCAGCAGAAGTTCGACGTCTCGTCTTTCCCCAATAGCTCTGAACTACGACCGGCTTGATTCCTCCAAGGATACGTAGGAAGCCTGAAAAGGTTCAGCCACCCGACCACCTTGGTCATTCCTATCCCCTCTGAACTACGATCGGCTTGATTCCTCCAAGGATACATAGGAAACCTGAAAAGGTTCAGCAACCCGACCGACATGGTCATCTCTCATCCCCTGCAGTTGCATTTTCCCCGGCAGATGCATTTTCCCACAAAACAGACTTCTCCCCAGCAGAAGATGTTGCTCCCCACCAGTGGACAATCATTCCCAATTTCCCATCAGATCTGAACTACATTTGGCTTGATTCCCCTGTGGATACGTAGGTCTCCTCCAAGGTTCAGCCGTTCCATCGATCCTTTCATCTGTTTTGAAACTCATGTTCCAGAACGGATCCTTCTTTTATCGTCGACCCTCCATTGCCTTGCAAGAAGCGTCGCCGAGGGGCTACTGTTAGTACCCGATCTGAAAATGAGTTTATTAGGGCTTTCCCAAATATACAAGGACTTTGTAGGAATTAGAAACCTTGCAAAGACTTGTCCCGGATTCCCAAAATATGTCTCATTATTATAGAACACCCTAAATATGGTCAAAATATGGTTTCCTTAAACCATGCAGAAACCCTAGCTTAGGAATCACGTCAGCCCGCAACCTTGGCCACGCGGCCAACATTGCTGCGCCTCCGACCTTAGCCACACGGCCAACATTGTCACCGTCTTCAATCATGGCCAGGCGGCCAACCTCGTCCCGGATGATCCTGACCGTCAGATCTTCCCCTCAGTTTACTATATAAACCAATCTCAGCCTATTGGTTTGGGACCCCGATTTTGAGAGCTTTAAGTCCGAATTTTAGAGTTCTTAAACACAATTTTCTCCCTAATTAAGCATTCAAACACTCAAGGAGATCAAGGTTTATTTCTTGCCAACATAGGTAAGTTTTCTAACTTTTTCTTCATGTTCTTGCATCATTTTTAATGTAGATCTTTTATATTCATGTTCTTTCATGTTTATTCATAGTTTCTTCATATGTTTTGCATGTTAATTCATATGTTCATAATATGTTCTTCGCATGTTCTTCGTGTTCATAGATTAAAACCTCATTTATGCTATATTTAAGGTTGCGATCTTCATAATTACATGTTATTTCATAGCCGATGATGATTTAGGGTTCATCAACCCGAGGATGATCTAGGAACTACTTCTAAACCCTAATCTTTAGGTAGTTCCCCCCCTCATTATGCATGATCCCTATTCTTCTGCCTATTCTAAATTCTCTGCGAACTACGCTGACCTGAGCTTCTCACATTGAGAGGAACGTAGGCAATCTTCGGATCCGGTCTCAATCACTAACACACTACATACACCGCATCATGATAGAAAGACCGATCAATTCGGGCAATAGGAGTGATAACGTGAATATTCTTCTCTTGTTGTAATTTGACCCCCGAACCCATTAAACATGATTTTTCTCAAAGTTTTGGCTATAATTAAAACGGCGTGGCGACTCTCATATCTTAATGTTACTATGAATATTCTCAAATTCAAACACACGTATTCACAATTATGTGTATGCGATAAAATTAGACTTATGGGTATTTGTTGGAGACCAAATACTGGACTGACCCCTATGAGATTTATGCCATGGTCAAATGTCATAATTAAATCTCATATAGTTATATCACTTGAATCTTTAGACCTTAGGTTATTACAGTCTTCCACATGATGAACATTACGTTTGACATATTCAAACGTTACCTTTAACCGAGTAGCTATAAAGAATATGATTGGCATAATCGGAATCATGTAGGGAAAGGTAATAAGCCAAGAAGGGATTTGTTCCTCATCAAAAGAGATGTCAAGCTTTGGCCACTCGATAAATGGTATTGATGAAATGCATGGCCATACTTAAATGAATTGATTGGATCAATGTCATTTGTATTATCAACACATTCGGGATTGAGAAAGCAATGAACAAAGTAAGTTGACCATTGACCATGGCTTACGTTCAATAGACATCATGTAATAAATAGATTGTGTTATGTTCTATTTAGGAAACTTTGGGATTTCAAAGTTATCCTAATTGGGTAGTCATAGTGGCTTGCTAGAGTCCGCTTATGACTTATGGGTTCTGAATTGTTCGGACTCGTTGCCAACTTAGTATAATCCTATTGGGTCACACACACATATCGGATAATTAAAAGGAGCGAAAAACGAGGTGGTACGGACTAGGAGCCGTACGAATCCTAGAGAGCCATATGGCTGTCTTGGAGCCGTACGGCTAGGGTCCCGCACTGCAGTTTATTTTAGGATTTTTGTTGTTGGACAAAGACTCCTAAACCCTAAAGGATCTTGGAGAGCTCTAGTATATAATATGTACAACCGGTATTCAGTCCCATAATATTGATTTGTGAAATCATAAACTCTTTCTTGGAGAGAGAGAATACACATATTATAGTAGGGTTATTAGGTTTGATTATTCTCAATCATCAAACAATAATAATCAAAGGGATCAATTGAAGAATCGTTCTTTATCAAGTTTTTCAATCTGAAGGACCTAGCAGTGAAGTCAAGAAGAGTTCTTGAATTCACTCGACATGTGGATCACCGGTAGAGGGTGCTCTTCTTAGCATCTAAATCCAAGGTTTCATATTTTGATCTACAAGGGTTAGTTTCTTTCATCTTACATATTATGAATTATTGATCATGGTGGATATAGGCTTTTGGGTTTCTTCATGTAATGTCTTCCGCTGCACATGATTGCACGAAAACTAATAGCCTCCTACTGCTTATGCGCAATGCGCGCGCTTCCTGTGCCACATACCAGAGGCGCACGCTTCTGGGCGGTTTTCCATAACATGAATAGAGCCCAGAACTGGACAAAATAATGGGGTGTGGGCACATTTGCCTACATCAGGCTGTTTTGGACCCCCTGTGTGCTATGTGATGTTCCTTTGTAAATACAAAAATAAAGGTTTTGTCACTTTGTTGAACCTCACACTACGTTCACAAAGTTCTTATCAATTGCTAACTATCGAGTCACACATGTTCATAACCCCAAATCCGTCGAGGCCCATCCTAGAGAGTTTCAAGCTCCACCCGACCTTGACTTTCTCAAAGCGGTAAACTTCAGCCCGTGGCGTAGTCCATGACTACATGCCGGGGGTGGCCTTTAAACCTCTCTTTAGTCAAGCACAAGCCAACACATTCTAGTTAGGGTCTAACACTCCGTGACTAAGTCAGTTTTCAATGTGTCGAGATTTCCCTAAACTAACATCCTCAAAACATACATGAAACAAGTGGTTATTATGGACAAAATAAAACTCCGTTCCCACATGTATGCTTTGCGATGTTAATTTAGTTTAATACCATCACATTTAGGTCTCACAAGCGTGGTGGAATCCGGTGACTATGTGGGACCGCGATATGGTCTATATACTAGTGTGACGATTCCACTATTTCTCTAGAAACCCCAAAAAGGACTACGTCCTTCTGACTTAATAATAAAAAAGTCTTTTTTCTTTACGTGGTCTATATCGTGTGCCCATTGTGTGTTCAAGCCTCTCTAAGGACCAAAAGTGCTACTCAAGACTGACAAGGGCCTCTTCTCAATTTAGGTCCAATTTCTAATCTCCTCATCTACTGCGACTCAATGGGAAGGCTAAACCGCGTAGAAATCACTCCAACAGCATCAATAGCCGGCCCTTCTGCAAATGACTCCAACACCAACAATGCTTTATCACTCGAGCAACTCACTACCTTGGTACAATCTCTCCAAGTACAAGTATCCACTCTCAACAAGGAGGCTCAAACAAAAGATGACTTATGGCAAGCTCACCTAGACAGTGAAAAGGAAGCTCACGAGGATGAAATGGACCTAATGAAGGCTAAACTCACCAAGCTCTCCAAAGGCAATAATAAGGCCGACACCGAGGAGTCCAAATGGGTTGAGGGTCTGTTTGAAAGCCCGTATGTCAACTGTTGGGTATCAGCGGATCATGCGCAGCGGAAGACTTTACATGAACGAAACCCAAAGCCAGGATCCGCTATGATCAAATAATTTATAGTAAAGACGAAAAGAATTCTAACCTCGTTTGCTCGGAATTTATTAGTGTTCTTAAGCTTTTGATTCACAATCTAAACTCAAGAATGTGTTTCTCAAACACATGGAGGCTACCAATAATGATACAATATCAATTAGGTTACTCCCATTCAATACCATATGGACTAAGGCAAAGAGAGGGGTTTTATACTTATTTAACATAAACCCTTTAGGAGATATATGCCAAAAATCCGTCAAAAACGAACCAGGAAAAAACTATCCTGAAACCTCATAGGTCCGGACGGGTATGCAAGTAGGTCTGACCGGGCCCTCCCTTGGTCCGACCGTGTCTTAAGGGAGGTCCGGCCGGATCAACCCAAAACCCAGAATCTTTGTTTTTCCTTAAGTCCGATTTTTACGCTCTTTTACGCAATTCCAATTTTAGCCTTTTCTTGATTCGTTCTTTTGTGTGTGACCCCATAGGATTATATTAAGTTGACAATGATTCAAACCAAGGTCAAACCCATAAGTCATGAGCGGACTCTAGCAAGCCATCATGACTACCCAATTAATATAACTTAACGAAGTTCGATAATCCTCATAGAACATATCACAATCCTTTTGTCACGCGATATCATATTGAACATAAGTCATGGTCCACGTCAAATTATCTCGTTCAATGCTTTCTCGATCCTAAGTAGATTGATATGAGCAAATGACATTTATCACATCAATTCATTTGAGCGTGGCCACGCATTTCATCAATCTCACTCTACGAGTGGCCTAAGCAGATATCTCTCTGGAGGAGGGACAAATTCCATCTTGACTTATCATTATTCCCTACAAGTATCCAATTATGCCAATCATAGCCTTTATGACTACCTGGTTAAGGGTAGCGGTTGACTATGTCAAACATAATATTCATCATGTGGAAGACCATGATAATCTCAGGTCTAAGAATATCAAATGATATAACTATATGAGATTTAATTATGACATTTGACCATGACATAAATCTCATAGGTGGGTCATGCCCAATACTTGTTCACCAACAAGTACCCATAAGTTTTATTTGTATCATATACATATGATCATCAATTAAACTTATACTAGTTCTTCATAAGTACTAGGGACGGGGATTTTTACAAGAAACATGCAAAACATATAATAATCCAGGTTGTTATCTCCATAACAAATGAGAACATGATGTAACATAAGGCCTTTCTCAAGGGCCTAGGGCATAATCTGCAACACCTATGCACCATAATCATCATATGATTATCCATTAAACTCATGCTAGCTTTTCATAAGTTCCAGGGACAATGATTATTATAATAAACATGCAAAAGATATAATAATCGGGTTTGTTATCTCTAAAACAATGAAGCTATGATGTAACGCGTATGCCTTTCTCAAGGGCCTAGGGAATAATATCCAACATCAACACCCGCAAGAAGAAAGAAGAGCCTAAGCTCGAGGACAAAGACAACAAGATGGTCGATTCAATCATGTCCTACATCGACCAACGCTTCAATGGGCTCAACTTGGGGAAAGGCTCCGACACAAGCCTCTATCACTCATCAATTCTTATGTGCACAATGGCCGCTCTCCCCGATAAGTTCAAAATGCTCGACATCAGCAATTTTAAAGGCAACTCTTGCCCGATGGCTCACATTGAAACTTACAGATGGGCCATGGTTTCGAAAAAGGTCTATCCAAAGGTGATGGCGCAATGTTTCCCACTCACTCTCGAGGGGGCCGCCAAAGATTGGTATGCAACTCTTCCTCTTGCTACTCATCTCGATTGGGACACTGCAAAGCTTGCCTTCAAGTCACAATATCAAGGCAACACTACACACCACCCAACAAAGAAAGAGCTCGAGAACAACACCCAAAGGGACAACGAATCCTTTATTGACTTTACAAGGAGGTGGAATGATAAACTTGCTGAAATTGTGGAGAGGCCCAAAACAAGAGAACAAATGGACATTTTCCTCAAGTGTCTGAAAGTTGATCTCCGCACCCATTTAAGTAGGGGATGCTACTCCGATTTTTCTCAAATGTACGAGGCAGGAGACCGTGTGGATGAGTTGCTCAAAGAACTCAAGAAGAGCACTCCCAGTTTCTACAACAAAGCCACCTCTAATACAACAAAAGAGGCCTCAGTCAATGCCATCCCTTTTGACAAAGGGAACACCAACAAAGTACCTCCATCCCAAGGCAAGAGATTCTGAAATGATCATGGCTACACTCTGCTTCGAGGCATGACTCAAACCGAGGCTTTTGAGGCTCTTGTGGCAAAGAAACAAATCATGCCTCTAAAAGATTACAAGCCCAAAATGATCTACGTAAATCACGGCCACGACAAATGGTGTGCCTATCATCAATACAGTGGTCATACCACCGAGCAGTGCTACACTGTCCGTGACCTCATCCAGGACCTCATCAACAAGAAGGAATTCATAATTCCAAGTGAGGGTGATGTCAATGTGTGAGAGCCCGTGCTTGAAACCTAATCCGCGTTCGTGTTCTCATAATGGTTTCCCTACTTTGGTTTTGAAAAAGAAGAGTCGCCAGCTCATTTTATTTTAGGAAAATAGAGATAAAACCTTTCGTTTGAAATTGAAATGGGTTCGGGGGGCTAAGTTACGAGAGGAGAAGGTGTTAGGCCCTCCACTCACCCTTTCGGTCTCTAGCATGCTTCCACCTACGCTTGATTTTAGTTTACCTTTTCAAAAAATGCCTTTTATGCCCTAACTTTGAAAAATGTGTGTTTTATATACAAAGGAGTCTCCTAATCTAGGTATGTTCATTTGATCGCAACCGGGAACCGGTTTGGGTGGATTCCCGATTGGTTTTTGAAAATGGTTTTGAACACATTTAGAAAATGAAAACACATGAAGGTAAGGGGGGATTATGTACAAATTATACTCAAAAAAGGGAGACAAATCCCTTATGAATAAATGTCCATGTTTTAGGGTTGCTGAAGTTCAGGACCACTATCTGTTCTCACGCCAATGTACCTATCCAAAACCTATCCAAATCTAGAAAAAAACTTGGGATTGACTCCCAACATGTTAGAGAACACATACGAATTTTTGTTTAATTTTTGGATTAGTTTATCATTCTCAAATCATGCAAAGAACACAGAGGTGAAATCTGCCCAGAACAGTAAATACATAGCATGTCAGACATTCATGGCAAATTTACTCTATCATATCTTGGGAATCTGGAAAAACACAAAACATGAAAGTTGAAACTAACTTTTTTTTTTCCAGCGAAAGGAGGGCGGAACCTCCCTAGATTTTATTAATAAAGTAAAAAATGTACAAACGTGGTGGGGGACATGACAACCTCAACCACCAAGAAGGAAAGCTAAGGGGGGAGTCCTTACACATTGCGTAAGGTCCTCTACAATAAAGGTAAGGGAAGCTAGAATACATAGAAAATAAAACATAAAGGAATCTAGCCATAACCTACTAACCAAGACGAAAATAAGGGGTCTTTGCCTTATCAAGAGCAAAGAATCCTTTGCAATGATGAGGAAGATCGTGAAAGTGTAGCAGTTCAATATTCGTCTCAACATCTGCAGCCATGTTGGCTAACCCATCCGCAACACCATTACCCTCTCTCAGAATATGGGATACCCGAACCTCCATCTGATCCATCAGGCGAAAAATATGTGTAACAACATACCAAATAGCCCAAGGAATATGATAATCCTTGTTAAGAATGTGCATCAAGACCTTTGAGTCTAGCTCTAAGCAAACCCGAAGAAAACCATGATTTTGGGCATTAATGAGACCATCCCTAGCAGCAAGAGCCTCAGCCGCCATATTAGACTGGACACCGTAAAAATTAGAGAAAGCATAAATGAAGTCCCGCTGGTGATTTCGAATGATACCCCTGCAATACCCGGATTGCCACGGGATACCCCATCCGTATTAATCTTGATCCAACCATCTCCAGGAAGATCCCACACTACCAATCTAAAATTCCGAGAGGCATGGGGGAGAGTGTGCAGCCGAAAATTATCCACTAAATGATTATCTCCATACGTTCTTGGGAAAGGCACAGAGAAGGATTCAGCAATATTCGAAATCTAGGAGCAAACCTTAAAAATAATGCTATTGGGACTCATCCGAGAGTTATCAAAACGGATTTTATTTCGAGCCATCCATATTTCCCATAAAATGATAGCTGGAATGATACCAGTTAACCATTTAGTAACTGAAGATAAAGGATGAGAAGGTCCTTGCCGCCAACAAAGAAGGGCCTGATTTAAACTCCCAACAAATAACCGAATGCCACACATAGAATTAAAATGAGCCCAAACTCTACTTGCACAATCACCATGCAGAAATATATGCTCAATAGATTCCTCACTACCAGCATCACATCAATCACATTTAGAAGCAAGATAAATACCTTTACGTTTAACTTTATCGTCTGCGGGCAACCTTCCATGCAAAGCACGCCATAGAAGAATGGAGATATTTTTGGGGATGAAGTGTTCCAAGTTTCAAATCCAGAAAACATGTTTAGAAGGTTAGGCCTCTGACATTTTGATCTCAAAATCTGGAAATTGTCTATCTGAGATCAATCACTTGTTTCAAAAATTGGAAAAAGGCCTTTTATGAGGTCAAAAAATTATTCCAAAAATATGATCATTTTTATTAGTTTGTTTAGAACAAATCTCTTTTTTTTGCCTCAGTTTGAAAATCAATTTTTGATGGAGTTTTAAGCATGAAAACACAAGTTGGACAGAAATGCTGCAGACAGGGCAGCACATCTGAACTACAGAAATTTCTTTCAAAACATGACCTAAACTTGGAATATGACCAAGAAACTTGGCATGAATCATATTTAATATGTATGGAACAACTTTAAATAAATGAAGTTATGATGGAGTAAAAAGGTCATGAAAAGCATGAGTTGAACAGAGTATGCTGGACTGGTTACATGTAGCATGAAGATGGACGTCAAAACTTGGTCTAGACTTAAAACCAACACATGAAACTTTGGAAACTTTTTTATTAACATGTTATTGACATTATCAAGTGTTTATTTATTAATAAATGTGAACAAAAACATGGATAAACACGCTAGAGGAAAAAGTGGACAGATTGTGTATATTTTGAAAGAAACTTCATTTTCATGCTAAAACCTTTCATTTAAAGCTTGAGAATGGACATGAAATGAACATAAGACTCATATATACATTATGGAGATGAAGTTTGAACATTTACAACATATTTACATGAATATTACAAGCTTGAAGCATGGAAGAAATGGGAGTCTAGCCATTCTAAGGGCTAGACTCTAAACTAAACACATATGATTTTTACATTGCTTACATCTTAGATTTACAAAGGATGATTCTTACCTCCTTACCTAGTTTAGGTTGGTGAGTTGTGCTCCCTTTGTCTCCAAGGGGAGACTTCCTTTTTTTGTTTGATTTGAGTTGTTGTTGTTTGATTGAATGGATGGGGATTGTGTGGTTGTTTGCTTGAGTTGCTTGTGTTTGAGGGTGTTTTTGTGGTTGTTTTATGGTGGAGTAGTGTTGGTGGAGAGGTGGTGTTGTGGTGGGAGTATGAACTATATAGGAATGAAGGGAATGTTGTAGGATGGAGAGTGTAGAGAATGTAGGATGAGAATGACCCCATTTTTTTAGGCCATTTAGGGAGAGGTTTTTTTAGGGAGGGGGGAGGTTAGTTTTTTAGGACCAAAATGTCCCTAGGTAGGGGTAGTAGAGGGGGGGGGTGGAGGTGATGGCCGGATAGGGTATGGGGTTGATGTATAATGCCATCATTGTGTCACAAATAATTGAGGAGCAAAATCTGATGAGTCGGAAACCCAGGGCCGTACGGCTCCACAGGAGGCGTACGGTGACAGTTTTAATTTCCTGCCACTTTTTGCTTGCCATGTGTCGTCTCTTGGTTGATCCATGGAGGGTGACTCACCCCATTGAAGGTGCAGCATTTGGCCACATTTGTGTGGCCATGCAAGGTGGATTTGCATCATTTTTGGCTCCGTTTTCTCGTTCCGTAATGGTCCGCAACTGCTCCGGTGCGCGCGCAACGGTGTTCCGTTCGTCTGTGCGTCCAACATGAAAGTTGCTCCTCATAATTTTTTGGTCACAATGGAATATCTATAATTTGTTAACAAGTAAGGGATAACATAAATATAATTTTAAATGCAAGGGATGACCGGTAAAAGGCTTTCTAGGGGTGCGCGGCCCGCCATAGGGTCCCGACGCTCGATTTTTGGAGAATACGTCTATTTGCTCGGTTTTGAGTCCTGATGACAATCTAGGACTCGGTTTTTCCATACGATGCACTGATATGGCGGTCGGTAGTCCTAAACCACCCTATCTAGGGTTTTAGGTCATTCTTGGGTTTAGACCGATTCACGGGTTGGTTTTAGGGGTGCGAGATCGGGGTGTCTACACAATGTAATAAAGTTAGGAGAGTTTAAAGAGGTCACTCATTCAAGTCTAAATGTGAATGAGAACCCTAATGTGTTGGGTTTTGCACTATCATGCGCAGCGGAATAAATCCAAAAAGCCTAGATCCATTCAAAATGATTAAATTAATACGGAGATGAATTTGGAATACTAACCGTGATGATGCTTTAAAATTTTCAAATCTTGAATCTTTGTTCTTCGCGCTCTTGAATCACGATCGCAGGAACACGCCTTGAATTGATGAACCACGAATTTGGAGGAGTTGAGATCAACGCCCTCTATGTGTATCCACACGCAAACGAATATCAAGAACACTTCTTGATCTGGATTGCTAGATTCAAAGTGGGCTATATGAAAACTAGGGTTCTTGTTCTTGAGGAAGAAGAAGATTAGTTTTCTCTCTTGGAGGCTCTTGATTTTGATTACAATAATCACTAATGACCTAGGGTTTTGAGAGGGGTATTTATATGTTTTAATCCCAACTAGTTTAGGTTTAAAAGTCAAATTCCCGTCAAAAAACGGAGGTCTAGAAACCAGAAAATCGTAACAATATGGGTCCGCCCGGACTCACAAGATCCGACTGGGTGAGGA
The DNA here is from genome assembly GCA_026119855.1 of Campanula takesimana. Lineage (NCBI taxonomy): Eukaryota > Viridiplantae > Streptophyta > Magnoliopsida > Asterales > Campanulaceae > Campanula > Campanula takesimana. Next base: position 58,524 of record JAOWBW010001034.1, on the reverse strand, counting down.
CCATGGTCCGCCCGGATCTGATATAGGGTCCGACCAGGTCCTCAAAGAGGTCCGTCCGGATCTCCCTCTTTTGTTCCCGTTTCTGATTCTGTCTTAAAATTTTATTTTAAGACTTTCATAATTCCAATTTAGCCATTTTTGCAATTCGTTCTTTTGTGTATGACCCCATAAGATTATATTTATTGGTGTTGGTGCCCTAGGCACGTTTGTTAAACGTTGTAGGTGTTATCATTATATTCATATTAATGAAGAGATATTTAGGTTATTATTAATGCTCATGTTTGCTTATAATAATCTCCATCCCTAAAGCTTGTTAAGCACTAGTATAAAGGCTAAATGATCATGGGATGATCATGTTAGATTTATGGGTACTTGTTTGGAACAAGGTACTGGACATGACCCGCTGTATGAGATTTATGTCATCCTCTATGTCGTACATATATCTCATATTAGTTATGAAGGGTATGATTGGCGTAATCGGATTCACGTATAGAAGAATAATAAGCTAAATGGATTTGTCCCTTTTCGGAGAGATGTCAAGCTTGGTCCCCTCGAAGGAATGGTGGTGATGAAATGTTTAGCCAAACTCAAATGGATTGATTGGATCAATGTCATTTAGATTATCAACATATTCGGGATCAAAAAAAAGTATTGAACAATACAAGTTGACTTGTTGACCATGACTTATGTTCAATGACATCGAGGACAAAGGGATTATGACATATTCTAAAGGAATGCGAACTTGTATCTAGTTACACTATTCAGGTAGGTATGACGGTTTGCTAGAACCTAATCATATCTTATGGGTTCATTTTTGAACCCATTGCCAACTTAGTGTAATCCTAGAGGGTCACACACAATAGAACGAATCTTAAAATGACTTAATTAGAATTATAGGTCGAAGAGCCTTTAAGGAATATTAGGAATTTAGTGGAGAAAACTAGAAAAGGGGTGGTCCGGGCGGACCTCATAAAGGACCCGAGCGGACCTTTTGAGGGTCCGGGCGGACCTCTAGGGTTTCTGCCCAGAACTTTCCTGTTCCGTTTTCTTGCGGGTTTGGTCACTTGTTACCTATTTGGAATAGGTGAAACAAGTATAAAACTCCCCACTAGTTGCCTAATCAGTCCTAATCATTATGATATGTTTGTGAGTGCCTCCAAGGGTTTGAGAGGGTTTATTTCTTGTTCTAAGATATCCCTAGATTGAAGAACAAGAATATCATATACATAATAATTCCATATAGTTCTATACATCATGAAAGCATGTTTCATGATTTGGTCTAGTAACCAAGATCAAGTGTTCTTGATATTCGTTCGTGGTGTGGATACCGCTAGAGGGTGAAACTTATCATCTTTAAAGTTCGTGTGCTTGCTCTGTTCGTGATTAAGCTTTCAAGCCTCCACCGAATTCTTGCAAAATCAAAGTCATCAAGGGTTAGTATTCTAGTATTCATTATTCATGTATTTGACTTAATCATATGAATGGATATATGGGCTTTGGGTTTCATAAAATTTTAAATGCTTAATTCCGCTGCGCATGTTACTCCGAAACCCAACAGTGGTATCAGAGCCCCGTTCATGTTGATTATTTCAATACTAGATCATGTTGTGTGTATATAAATTGCTTGTTTATGTGCCTAGCATGATATGAATATTGGGATTATGATGTTTATGTGTTATATGATTTTATGTGGTTTATTGTTTTATAAACTTTAATCGCACTATTCAATCGAAATAAAAATTATGGTGGATTTAAAATTGTTTGGGTTATCAATTTTTGATTGGATCAAAGTTTGGATAATCTAGGGATTCATGAATTGTTTATTCAAGGTTTTGATGATCATGGTGATTGGATCACCAAGAACACCAAATCCTAATTGAATCCGGAAAAACAATTTGAGACAAAATTTGGAACTTTAAAAATATGTGATTTTTCGGAGGTGGGTCCGACCGGACCAGAGCAGGAACCCGGCCGGACCTTCTGGTCTGGAGAGGGGGGTTTGGCATTTGGTTTTGGGTGTGGATCTTGGGGTTTAATTTTTCTATTTGTTTTGATCTTGTGATTCTGAGATTGGATCAGAGTTTGGATGGCTAATCTGCGTTCATCGAGATTGTGTTTCCCAAACTTGATTGCAATCAAAGATTCAAAGGTAAAACTAAGTTAGAATTATGAAGAGTTCATAATTGCTAAAATTGAGAAACAAAGTTCTTGATTCAAGTTTGGAGATCCATGTGGAATTGTGAATGCAATTGGCCTACGTTCATCGAGACCATCTATTGCTTAGTTTCGGCCACATGGACTACTTTCTTGGTTTCTTGAATTAGTGCGGAATTGTGGTTTCCAATGGCTTAGTTCGGCCGCACTTCTTGTTGTCTTGATTTGGAGATGATAACCAAAGTTCAAAGAGTCTCATCCTCATAATTATAGAGAAACTAATGACACATAAATATTATGCTTAAATTAATGATGATTAATTTAGTGGCTAAACTTGATGCGTAACATGTTTATCTTATGTGCTCATAAATGTGTTTTATGCTATAAGGAGACAAAACCTTCAAGAAAGTTTTAAGTCTTTTTCGCCACGCCATGATTAAAACACTTGTTAGTACATGGGTGAATTTAATGTGGGTTCGCCCTAGCGAGGTGCATTAACTTTATTTATGTATGAGCAAGATAGATAATGTGGGCACGCCCTAGCGAGGTACATTAACTATACGTTTAAAATGGTTGGACTTAATAAGGCGTCAAAACAGTTTTGGGCATAGGCAAATATGAGCTTAAACATGCTTTTGAAGTTGGATTCCTAAGAGTCATATGGGATATGATTGACAAGAAATTGTCTACCTAATTAATTTGATTTTGAGCGGTGCGCCAAAGCGTACTTGAAATTAAATTAAAGTTGGATCTTAGCCCAAATTCAAAAGAATCTCATAAAAAGGACCTAAGAGTCATATGGGATATGATTGACAGGGTTGTCTACCTAATTAATTTGATTTTGTGTAATCCGCCTTAGCGGACTTGAAATTAAATTAAAGTTGGATCTTAGCCCATTTAAATTATATTATACATTGGATGTATAAAGAAGGTTATATAATTTAGTGGGAGAATTTTTTGGAAAAATACATTATTTATCTCTTTAATGAGATTGGTACTTGTAAAATTTTGGAAATTTTGCATGAGTTGTAGATTATGACAACTAACTTCATTGCGATCAATCCTTGATAAGGATAAGCTTCAAGAGAATGGTACAAACTTCATGGATTGGATCCTGAGCCTAAGAATCGTTCTGAGGCAAAAGAAGGGTTGTACATTCTTGATAGGCCCATTCCTAAAGGAACCCAAAGCCAATGCCCCTAGGGCGGAGGAGACAATCACAAGAAACATGAGTATGATTCTAGGGATGTGAGTTGTCTCATGCTCGCGTTATGTGCTCAAAACTCCAACAAAGTTTGAAACTTGTGGAAGCTTATTAGACAAGCGTGGAGTTAAGAGACATGTTTTAAGAACAATCTAAGCAAGAAAGGTATAAAACCATTGTTGCATTCACTTATTGCAAAATGAGTGAAGGGCAACAAGTGGAACCTCACATGCTTAAAAGAAAGGCTACGTAGAGCATCTTGAGAAACTAGGCTGTCCAATTGGATTGGAACAAGCCACGGATCTCATTCTTAAATTCATTGCCTAAGAGTTATAATTACTTTGTGATGAACTATAACATGCTTGGAATGGATAAAGAATCTCTCCGAGTTGCATGACATGCTTACAAACTACGGAGAAGAAGATAATGGAGAAAGGTTCTTCAGTGCTCATGGTTCATGATGGAAAAAGGCCAAGTGCCAAAGGAAAGGTAAGACAAAAGTTGTCAAACCTAAAGGAAATAATTGTGGTTAAAATTATAACTCTAATTGATGCAATTTTGTAAAATGGAAATTGGATTGACCATTTAGAATTGTAGTCAAAATTTTAGACGTCTGTTACGACCCGAAAACTAGGCTCTATTTTATTAGTAATAAATAATTATTATTTATTTATTTGCTTATTTATTTATTTAAATTATTATTTATTTAAATATTTATGTGTGCATTTTATGTGTTATAATAATTTATGCCTAGCATTTTATTTGGGCCATTTGTGCTAGTGTAGAAGTGTTGAGTCTTAATTGATAGTGGGGAGTTTGTTTGTAGAGAGTAGTAGTAAGAGAGGGGTCTAAGTGTAAGTTTGGTTTAATCATTTTCTCCCTACTCCCTCTCTTTCTCCCTCACCTCACTTCTCATCTCTCTCTCCCAGCACACTCTCTCTCTCTCTCCATTTGGGTAAGTTTTTCTTCTCTTCCTTCTCTCTTCATTCTACCTATCTTCCTTCCATTATTTCTCATTTCTCATAATATGAAACTTGTTTAGATCGTCGATAGGATCGTAGAGAGATAAAAATATTTGAAATCCGTCATCTTTGAGAAAATTCAAGTAAGTTACTTTCCCCTCATTTTTATGCTAAAAAGCTCATATCATGCTTATATAATGCTTGGGTTGATATATTTGATGTTTGATTGAGTTTGGAATTTGTTTGGAATTTATTTGGGTTTTTGATTAAAAATGGTGATTGATATGAATGTTGGGTTTGATTCTTGGTTTGGGGTCATTTATGGTGTTGTTGAGGTCCCCTTTTTGTTAGATGTTGTTTGGGTACTTTGGGGATCAAGTTGGGAGTGTTGATTGTGAGAAATTTGGTTTTGGGTTCGAAAATGGTGGAAACCCAGCTCTATTTCCCGGCATGAAGACAGACCAGGCGCCCGCCCGCCTGGAGCCAGGTGCCCACTTACCCGCCCCTTTTCCCGTTGCCAACCTTCTGTTGGAATGAGCGCCCGCCTGACCCCCTTCGAGCGCCCGCCCGCCCCTGTTTCAGGAAATTCTTCCTTTTTGCTTGTTTAAACTAGATTGCTTCCCTAGTTTTAATTTATCTACTCAAACTAACTTAAGTTAACATCGTGGAACACTTTATTAATTGGAATTGATTCTTTTGTGAATAATTATGTTACGGAATTTGATTAAATATCATTTTGGGAAAGTGGTCCATCCTTGATGTGTTGTTTGGATTGGTTTACCTTTGTGGTAATTTATTTGGATTGGTTCCCTACTTTGGAATCATTAGTTGTTTATCGTGCTAGTATTTTATTACTTAGCCTTTACTTGAAAGTCCAGCTCGTATTTGTATGTGTTTCGGGCGATGCGAAGCATTATGATGGCACAAGCCAAGTCCATTATGATGTTGACCATTGTTTTGCCCCATTATTTCCCTCCTCCAGATTGGCCTTGGATGTGAGATGAGCTAGCCCCTTTATGAGCACTTTAGCTATTGGTTTTCGGGCTTTGACTGTGTGTCACTGTCCCCTTGTTATTGGTTCCGGTACCGGGGATTTCTCTTCAGCTTTCATGCTATTATGAAGATGATGATTTGTTGATTATTGAAGCTGCGCAGCGACCTTTATTTGGTTTATCGGTTTGGAAAACCTTGGCTAATATCCTTTGTTATGTGTTCATTTCCCCTGCTATCTGATATATGATAATTGCTATGTGTTATGTGATTTATTATTGATTATTGCATCATAGCATGTCATGTAGTTGCATTAGTAACTTATTGAGATTTATCTCACCCCCTTTCTTTTTATCTTTGTTATTCCTTAACCCCCCCCCCCAGGACCAAGGAATTAGACTCGCTGATCACGAGGACGTCGCGAGGGTTGAGCTTTTGGGGAAAGTGTATATTGGTGGGTTTACATTATATAAATGTGTAACTCTTTTGGGGATAGTTGTACCACACTTTGACGTCAATAAGATTTGTATATTTTATTATTTTGTAGTGTGAGCTTATGGGGCTTACACTAGTACATTGTTGTTGTTAAATTGTTTTCCAAAACCTTGTGTTATCATCTTTTGATATGAAATGAAATTTTTATCTCCGATATTTTGGTATTTTGATTAGTAAGTCGACGTTCAGCTCGCGATCTCGGGCCCGCGGGGTTCGGGGTCGCGACAGTTGGTATCAGAGCTATGGTTTAGTTCTAAGTATCAGTCTAGGTGGACTAGTATGACCTAGGTGGGTAGTTGTGTTCGGAGTGAGTAACGGTTGATGTCTTATGCAGGTAATTTTTTGAAATGGCTAGAAAGAGAGCAGGCGAAGGCTCTAGTGGAGCACAGAATCAGAATGACTTAAGGGAAGAGAACCGGGCAATGTTCCAAGGAATGTTTGAGGCCGCTATGAAGGCCATTTATGATCAAGGGCCACGAGAAGAGCATGTGGCACCACCGAGATATGGGCTAGAGCAATTTCTGAAATTGAAGCCAAAAGAGTTTGATGGTGAGCCGGATGTAAAGAAGGCTGAGATGTGGATCGAGTCTATGGAGAAAATTTATGATGTATTTGGGTGTTCGGACGAAGATAGAGTCCGATTTGCTGCTTATAAGCTTGTGGGTGCCGCCGAGCATTGGTGGAAAGGAGTTAAAGCTAGTTGGGATGACACTCACACAGTGTATGCATGGGAATTGTTTGTGCGGAAGTTCAAAGAGCATTTCATTCCGATAGTGGACCAGAACCGAAAGGAGATCGAGCTACTCAACTTGGAGCAAGGTTTGTTGTCTATAGCTCAATACTCGGCTAAGTTCACAGAATTAGCCCAGTATTGTGACTATCTTGTGAGGACCGAAGAACAGAAAGCTATGAGATTCATCCGGGGTTTGAAGACTTCTATCCGTACTCAACTTATAGCCCAGAGGATTGTGACATTCCAGGACGCGGTGGACCGTGCCTATCTTATAGAGCAAGATATTGGGGAACATAAGAGGAAAACCGAGGTAGCCAACCCGAGTAAGTAAAGAGCGCAGAGCAAGTCACAACCAAGGATTGATAACCGAGGTAACTTTGGGGGACAATCTCAGTCCCGAGGACAACCGATCCCAAGGAACCCGGGTACCACTTCCGGGAACCAAGGAAACCAAAATAGGAGACTTTGTTCCTATTGCCAAAAGGAAGGCCATTCAGAGGACCGGTGTTGGAAGAAACAGGGAAGGTGTACCAATTATGGTCAAATGGGTCATTTTGCAAGGGATTGTACTAGAGGCAGAGGTCAACCGACTGGGGTAGGAGCTGGGGCTCCACAGGGTCAGAAAATGGATGCTACGGGAAAGCCCAAGGTCCAAGGAAAAGTGTTTGCAATGAATCAACATCAGGCAGATGATCCCTCAGTGATTGGAGGTATTATTTCTATATCTAATGTGAGCACGCGTACGTTAGTAGATCAAAGATCATCTCATTCTTACATTTTTGTGCAATTTGCTTCTTTGTTAAATGCTGCATCTGAGTCTTTGCCCTATGTGTTAGAGGTGTCAACTCCTATGGGAGAATGTTTGGTGACCGATAGAGTATTTCGTGCTTGTGATGTGCTTATATGTGGTCATATCTTGTGTACGGACTTGGTAGTCCTTCCTATTCAAGACTTTGATGTTATTTTGGGTATGGATTGGTTGAGCAAGTTTCATGCTTCTGTTGATTGTCGTAAGAAAGTTGTTACTTTTTCTATTCCCGATGTGCCTAAATTTGTCTTTGAGGCTAGCCCTTTGAGTGGAAAAGTTCGTTTAATTTCTTATGTGAAAGCGAGAAAATTGTTGCATCGTGGTTGTGAGGGGTATTTGGCTAGTGTTCTTGATACTAGGAAAGAATCCCCTAGTTTGGAGAGTGTTCGGGTAGTTAGGGAATTTCCTGATGTTTTCTCTTCTGAGTATGATATGCCTCCCGATCGTGAGATAGAATTTTGCATAGATCTTTTGCCGGGTACGGCTCTAATTTCGAAAGCACCGTATAGGTTGGCTCCCGCAGAATTGAAGGAACTAAAGGTTCAGTTGCAAGAGTTGCTTGATCGAGGGTTTATCCGCCCTAGTGTTTCCCCGTGGGGAGCACCGGTTTTGTTTGTGCAGAAGAAAGACGGTTCTTTGAGATTGTGTATAGACTACCGAAAGTTGAATCAGGTTACAGTGAAGAACAAGTATCCTCTACCTCACATTGATGATTTATTTGATCAGCTTCAGGGGTCCGTTGTGTTTTCCAAGCTTGATTTGAGGAGTGGGTACCATCAGTTAAAGGTTCGATCGGAGGATATTCTGAAGACGGATTTTCGCACCCGTTATGGTCATTATGAGTTCTTGGTTATGCCGTTTGGGTTGACCAACGCGCCTGCAGTGTTTATGGATTTGATGAATCGGGTTTTCCATCCGTATCTTGACTCGTTCGTGGTGGTCTTCATCGATGACATCCTTGTCTATTCTAAATCTCGAGAGGAGCACGAGCAACACTTGAGGACAGTTTTATCTGTTCTTGCGAGGGATAAATTATTTGCGAAGTTTAGTAAATGCAAATTTTGGCTCGAGAAAGTTTCTTTTCTGGGTCATGTTATTTCGAAAGACGGGATTTCTGTGGATCCTTCAAAGATTGAAGCTATAGTGGATTGGAAGAGACCCGAGTCAGTGACCGAGATTCGTAGTTTTCTGGGTTTGGCCGGGTATTACCGAAGATTTATTGAGGGGTTTTCGAGGATTGCTACTCCAATGACTCAGTTGACGCGGAAGAATGTACCGTTTGTGTGGAGTGAAAAATGCCAAAGTAGCTTCGAGGAATTGAAGAAGAGGTTGACTACCGCACCGATCTTGACCTTGCCTAATGGGAATGATGATTTAGTAATTTATAGTGATGCTTCGAAAGAGGGTTTGGGTTGTGTTTTGATGCAGAACAGGAAGGTGATTGCCTATGCTTCGAGGAAGTTGACCCCTAGTGAACAGAATTACCCGACTCATGATATGGAGTTGGCGGCGATAGTCTTTGCGTTGCACAAATGGAAGCACTACCTTTATGGGGCGAAGTTTGAAATTTTTACCGATCACAAGAGTTTGAAATACCTTTTCTCCCAGAAAGAGTTGAATAATATGCAACGCCAATGGATGGAATTGTTGAAGGATTATGATTGTACGATTTCCTATCATCCGGGGAAGGCGAATGTGGTAGCCGATGCGATTAGTAGAAAGTCTTATGTGGCTTCGATGATGGTTCGAGAGTGGAAAATGCTTGAGGATGTTCGAGATTGGGGTCCTCGCGAATCGAGACGTGGGGCATTTTTGTGAATATTAGGGTATCTCCGACCCTAATTCAGAGGATAAAGGAAGCTCAGAAAGAAGATCCTGAGTTGGTGAAGATAATGGGTAAATTGAAGGAAAAGAACTTCGAGGATTTTTCTTTGAGTCCGAGTGGAGTTTTGACTTTCCGTGATCGTTTGTGTGTACCCGATGTTGGTGGGATAAAGAGACAAGTTTTAGATGAAGGTCACAAATCGAGATATACTATTCATCCGGGTAGTACAAAGATGTACCAGAATCTGAAGCAACATTTTTGGTGGAATAATATGAAAAAGGAAATAGCGGAGTATGTTTCGAAGTGTCTAACTTGTCAGCAGGTCAAAGCCGAGCATCAGAGACCCGCGGGACTACTTCAGCCGTTAGAGATTACCGAGTGGAAATGGGAGCATGTGACCATGGATTTCGTTACGGGACTACCTCGTACCCGTAGGAAATATGACAGTGTTTGGGTAATAGTGGATAGATTGACCAAGAGTGCCCATTTCTTGCCTATTGACATCAGATATTCGATGGAGAAGCTTGCGACTCTTTATATCGATGAGATCGTTAGATTGCATGGGGTTCCGGTTAGCATTGTGTCAGATCGCGACCCGAGGTTTACTTCTAGATTCTGGAAGGCATTTCAAGAAGCTTTGGGTACAGATTTGCGTTTTAGTACAACTTTTCACCCTCAGACCGACGGTCAATCCGAGAGGACTATTCAAATTCTTGAGGATATGTTGCGAGCTTGTGCGATAGACTTCTCTGATTCTTGGGATTCGCACCTACCGTTAGTGGAATATCAGGCTAGTATCGAGATGGCACCGTATGAGGCCTTGTATGGAAGAAAGTGTAGATCGCCTATTTGTTGGAACGAGGTCGGTGAAGCGAAAGTTTTGGGTATTGATTTGCTTCGGGATTCGGTTGAGAAAGTCAAAGTTATCCGGGATAGATTGAAAACAGCCCAGAGTCGACATAAGAGCTATGCAGATAACCGAAGACGAGATCTTAGTTTTCAGACCAGGGACTTCGTGTTCTTGAAGGTGTCTCCGAAGGTGGGTATTCGTAGGTTTGGGAAGAAAGGCAAATTGGCTCTGAGGTTTATTGGCCCGTTTGAGATTTTGGGAAAGGTTGGACTTCTAGTATATCGACTTGCGTTACCGCCATCTTTAGACCGGTTGCACAACGTGTTCCACGTTTCTATGCTTCGGAAGTATGTTCATGATCCATCTCACGTGTTGCCGAGGGTACCGGAGGATATAGAGCCCGATATGACTTATGAGGAACGGCCGGTTAGGATCCTTGACTCCAAAGTCCAAGAATTGAGAAACAAAAGCATTGCGTTGGTTAGAGTTCTTTGGAGGAATCATAATATCGAGGAGTCGACGTGGGAACTCCGAGATGAGATCGAGAGGAAATATCCGTGGCTTTTTAATTCGGGTAAGTCTCGTAAAAATTCGGGTCGAATTTTCTTTAAGGGGGAATGAATGTCACGACCCGAAAACTAGGCTCTATTTTATTAGTAATAAATAATTATTATTTATTTATTTGCTTATTTATTTATTTAAATTATTATTTATTTAAATATTTATGTGTGCATTTTATGTGTTATAATAATTTATGCCTAGCATTTTATTTGGGCCATTTGTGCTAGTGTAGAAGTGTTGAGTCTTAATTGATAGTGGGGAGTTTGTTTGTAGAGAGTAGTAGTAAAAGAGGGGTCTAAGTGTAAGTTTGGTTTAATCATCTTCTCCCTACTCCCTCTCTTTCTCCCTCACCTCACTTCTCATCTCTCTCTCCCAGCACACACTCTCTCTCTCTCCATTTGGTTAAGTTTTTCTTCTCTTCCTTCTCTCTTCATTCTACCTATCTTCCTTCCATTATTTCTCATTTCTCATAATATGAAACTTGTTTAGATCGTCGATAGGATCGTAGAGAGATAAAAATATTTGAAATCCGTCATCTTTGAGAAAATTCAAGTAAGTTACTTTCCCCTTATTTTTATGCTAAAAAGTTCATATCATGCTTATATAATGCTTGGGTTGATATATTTGATGTTTGATTGAGTTTGGAATTTGTTTGGAATTTATTTGAGTTTTTGATTAAAAATGGTGATTGATATGAATGTTGGGTTTGATTCTTGGTTTGGGGTCATTTATGGTGTTGTTGAGGTCCCCTTTTTGTTAGATGTTGTTTGGGTACTTTGGGGATCAAGTTTGGAGTGTTGATTGTGAGAAATTTGGTTTTGGGTTCGAAAATGGTGGAAACCCAGCTCTATTTCCCGGCATGAAGACAGACCAGGCGCCCGCCCGCCTGGAGCCAGGCGCCCGCCTACCCGCCCCTTTTCCCGTTGCCAACCTTCTGTTGGAATGAGCGCCCGCCTGACCCCCTTCGAGCGCCCGCCCGCCCCTGTTTCAGGAAATTCTTCCTTTTTGCTTGTTTAAACTAGATTGCTTCCCTAGTTTTAATTTATCTACTCAAACTAACTTAAGTTAACATCGTGGAACACTTTATTAATTGGAATTGATTCTTTTGTGAATAATTATGTTACGGAATTTGATTAAATATCATTTTGGGAATGTGGTCCATCCTTGATGTGTTGTTTGTATTGGTTTACCTTTGTGGTAATTTATTTGGATTGATTCCCTACTTTGGAATCATTAGTTGTTTATCGTGCTAGTATTTTATTACTTAGCCTTTACTTGAAAGTCCAGCTGGTATTTGTGTGTGTTTCGGGCGATGCGAAGCATTATGATGGCACAAGCCAAGTCCATTATGATGTTGACCATTGTTTTGCCCCATTATTTCCCTCCTCCAGATTGGCCTTGGATGTGAGATGAGCTAGCCCCTTTGTGAGCACTTTAGCTATTGGTTTTCGGGCTTTGACTGTGTGTCACTGTCCCCTTGTTATTGGTTCCGGTACCGGGGATTTCTCTTCAGCTTTCATGCTATTATGAAGATGATGATTTGTTGATTATTCAAGCTGCGCAGCGACCTCTATTTGGTTTATCGGTTTGGAAAACCTTGTCTAATATCCTTTGTTATGTGTTCATTTCCGCTGCTATCTGATATATGATAATTGTTATGTGTTATGTGATTTATTATTGATTATTGCATCATAGCATGTCATGTAGTTGCATTAGTAACTTATTGAGATTTATCTCACCCCATTTCTTTTTATCTTTGTTATTCCTTAACCCCCCCCCAGGACCAAGGAATTAGACTCGCTGATCACGAGGACGTCGCGAGGGTTGAGCTTTTGGGGCAAGTGTATATTGGTGGGTTTACATTATATAAATGTGTAACTCTTTTGGGGATAGTTGTACCACACTTTGACGTCACTAAGATTTGTATATTTTATTATTTTTTAGTGTGAGCTTATGGGGCTTACACTAGTACATTGTTGTTGTTAAATTGTTTTCCAAAACCTTGTGTTATCATCTTTTGATATGAAATGAAATTTTTATCTCCGATATTTTGATTAGTAAGTCGACGTTCAGCTCGCGATCTCGGTCCCGCGGGGTTCGGGGTCGCGACACGATCAACAAAAGAGAATGGTAGTGGGACTACCACTTGGGATACTTATGTTATAAATTAATCTTTCTAAATTTAATTATTGGGTATTGGATACCGGATGTGAATCTCACATTTGTATAAATGTGCAATAATTAGTAAATTGAAAGATTACTTATAGTAAAGTTTGATCTATGAATGGTAATGATGCAATGGTTGCGATATTGTTCGTAGAACACTTGTAAAGTGACTTTACTAATGAAGTAGTAAATATTATTTTGTTATAAGATAATGAAGAATATTTATTTCTTATTTGGAATAAGAAAGGTGCTTTATTTATTATGATTTACTTCATTGTGTTATCATATAAATAAATCTTATATCCTAAATCTTGAAGAATAAAGTAATAAAGGCTATAACATAAATAATTAAAATTCTTTATGCATTATTGTTTTGATCAAATAAATGAGAAATACATATCTAAAATTCCATGGGACGAAGTTTTAAGTCATATGATTTGGAATCACATGATTTATGCAAATCTTATTTACTTGGACCAAGTCATCTTTTACTATGAATAGTAAAAGACTAATATCTTATTTGACCTAATACATGTCCATGTAAATGGTGCATTAAGTAGCAATGCTAAAAGAGAATTTTGGTAGGACTTGGTAAAACTATTCAAAGATTCTGATTCAATCATGATGATGAATAATTAAACCAAGAATTTGACAGTCAACATTAAGATTGTGAAATGGTTTCACAATTAACTTCACTAAGAACACCATTCTAAATGATGTGTGTACGTGGAAGTATAAGAACCTTATTCGATATGGTTCATTAGATGATAAAGTCAAATTGATCTTCCATTATTTGTTTTGGGGTTATGTATTGGAAACCGCTATAATTACACTAATTTGAGTTCCATCAAAAGAGGTTAAAAAGATGAAAGAAAACTCAGTTTGTCTTTCATAAGGATTTAAGACCGTGAGACCTTTTGGAAAGGAGTTGTCTGGGACACACTCACATTTAAATCTAATAAATATATTTTCATGGGATATCCTAAGGAAACTTGAGGATATTATTTTACTAATAAGAAATAAATGATTTGTTGCTTACGATGGTACTTTTCTAGATAAGTTGCTTATCTTTAAAAGAACCAGTGGGAAGTAAAATATACCTCGAATGGTTCGAGACCAAGAAAATATCATTTAACCTAAGATGGAAGTTGAACAAACATTCACAAGAAATTGTGAAAATCCATTCAAGATATACAAGTGCTTGCATACATGATAGGATACAATCTATTACAAGAAATATTGGATATTTCGAAATAGAAAGTATTGAGGTAAATCTCATTGATAATGACTAATTTACCACATATCAAAATGCAGTGTCCGCTCCACATCTAGATAAATGACTTGGAGTCATGAAATCTAAAAGGCAGTCCGTGTATAATAACCAAGTTTGGAACTTGATCATTCTATCCTAAGGTATAAACACCAAAGGATTAGATTGAGTTTTCTTGGAGAAAACTTACATGGGTAGCAAGGAACTTACTAGAATTATCATGGTCATATCTTCATATTTGGAATATGAAATTTGACAAAAGGATGTCAAAACAGCGTTCTTTAACAGGAACTCACTTAAGGATGTATTGGATACAACCTAAAGGTTTTGATAGTCAAGAAAATTCTAAAAGTTTGAAAGTTGCGAAGATTCATGGGATGGATTGAAGCAAGCTTTTGGGAGTTGGAATCTCCGTTTCGATGAATCAAAGAATTTGGCTTCATCAAGAATGAAAATGAATCTTGTATACACAAGAAGATTAGTAGGAGCATAGTGTTATTTCTTATCTTATATGTGGATGACATATTACTCATTGGAAACGACATTCCTATACGTGAGTCTGTAAAGACTTGGTTAATAAAGTGTTTTGCAATGAAAGATATGAATGAAGCCACATATGTCCTTGGCATTAAGATCTACAGAGATAGATCAAGGAAGCTAAATTGGTGTGAGCCAAAGTACATACATTGACAAGGTCATTAGAAGATTCCGCATGGAAAAATTCTAAGAGAGGCCAGTTGCCAATGATACATGGAGTTTCTCTAAGCAAGACTCAATGTCCTAAGACAAAATATGAGCATGAGAAAATGTGTGAGATGCCATTTGCTTCGGCAATTGGATCCACCATGCCATGATAAGTATTAAGATGGATATATCTAATGCTTGGAGCATGACGAGTAGATATCATCAATCCGACCCCGGTGAGAATCACTAGATGGCTGTGAAAGCGCCTAGCGATAGAAGGTGTACTTCGTATGCAAGAGGTCATGGGTTCAAATCTGGGTAAATTCAAAAATATTTTTTAATGGCTAGATATTTGTATAGGTTGCTCTCTTTATTTAGTAGTCACCCTTCCCCTTATTGTAGAGGACCTTACAGTTTGTGTAAGGCCTCCTCCCATAGTTTTTATTTTCAGGTGGTTAAGGCCGTCAAGTCCCCCACCTCGTTTGTAATCTCCTTTTTTCATATTAATAAAATCTAGGGAGTACCGTCTCCTTTCGCCAAAAAAAAAAAAGATGGCTGTGAAAGCGATTCTTAAGTACTTGAGAAGGACTAAAGATTTGTTTTTGATCTATGGAGGTATGGAAGATGATCTCGGATGCAAGCTTCCAAAATGACAAAGATGATTATAGATCGCAATCTGTTTTTGCGTTTATGTCAAGTAGTGAAGCTGTAAGTTGGAATAGTTCCAAGCAGAGTACAGTCACTTAATTCTACATCTAAAGCTAAGTATATTGCTGCATTGGATGCTGCAAGGGAAACTGTTTGGATTAAGAAGTTCATTGGTGAACTTAAAGTGGTTCTTAGCATTGATAATCCAATAAACCTTATTAGTGATAATAGTGGTGCTATCGATCAAGCAAAAGGAACCAAGGGCACATCCTAAATTCAAACACATACTTAGGCATTTTTCATATCATTCGAGAAATCGTTGATAAAGGAAACGTAAATATATGCAGAGTACCAACTAATGATAATGTTGCGGACACACTAACAAAGGGACTTCCACAAGCTAAACATGATGATCATGTTAGGTCCATGGGGTATTGGATACCTAGGGCAAGTGGGCGATTGTTGGTGTTGGTGCCCTAGGCACATATGTTAAACGTTGTATGTGTTATCATTATATTCATATTAATGAAGAGATATTTAGGTTATTATTAATGCTCATGTTTGCTTATAATAATCTCCGTCCCTAGAGCTTGTTAAGCACTAGTATAAAGGCTAAATGATCATGGGATGATCATGTTAGATTTATGGGTACTTGTTTGGAACAAGGTACTGGACATGACCTGCTGTATGAGATTTATGTCATGCTCTATGTCGTACATATATCTCATATTAGTTATGTCATTTGAATCCTTAGACATGAAGTTATTATAGTCTTTCACTTGATGAATATTATGTTTGACATATTCAAACGCTACCTTTAACCAGGTAGTTATAAAGGGTATGATTGGCGTAATCGGATTCACGTAGGGAAGAATAATAAGCTAAATGGATTTGTCCCTCTTCGGAGAGATGTCAAGCTTGGGCCCCTCAAAGGAATGGTGTTGATGAAATGTTTGGCCAAACTCAAATGGATTGATTGGATCAATGTCACAACATATTCGGGATCGAGAAAAGTATTGAACAATAAAAGTTGACTTGTTGACCATGACTTATGTTCAATGAAATCGAGGACAAAGGGATTATGACATATTCTAAAGGAATGCGAACTTGTATCTAGTTACACTATTTGGGTAGGTATGACGGTTTGCTAGAATCTAATCATATCTTATGGGTTTATGCTTGAACCCATTCCCAACTTAGTGTAATCCTAGAGGGTCACACACAATAGAACGAATATTAAAAGAACTTAATTAGAATTATAGGTCGAAGGGCCTTTGAGGAATATTAGGAATTTAGAGGAGAAAACTGGGAAAGGGGTGGTCCGGGCGGACCTCATAAAGGACCCGGGCAGACCTTTTGAGGGTCCGGACGGACCTCCTATAAGACCCGGGCGGACCTCTAGGATTTCTGCCCAGAACTTTCCTGTTCCGTTTTTTTGCGGGTTTGGTCACTTGTTATCTATGGAATTGGTGAAACAAGTATAAAACTCCCCACTAGTTTCCCTAATCAGTCCTAATCATTATGATATGTTTGTGAGTGCCTCCAAGGGTTTGAGAGGGTTTATTTTTTGTTCTAAGATATCCCTAGAATGAAGAACAAGAATATCATATACATAATAATTCTATATAGTTCTATACATCATGAAAGTGTGTTTCATGATTTGGTCTAGCAACCAAGATCACGTGTTCTTGATATTCGTTCGTGGTGTGGATACCTCTAGAGGGTGAAACTTATCATCTTCAAAGTTCGTGTTCTTGCTCTGTTCGTGATCAAGCTTTCAAGCCTCCACCGAATTCAAGGTTGCAAAATCAAAGTCATCAAGGGTTAGTATTCTAGTATTCATTATGCATGTATTTGGCTTAATCATATGAACGGATCTATGGGCTTTGGGTTTCATAAAATTTTAAATGCTTAATTCCGCTGCGCATGTTACTCCAAAACCTAACAATATTAAGTTGGAAATGTGATCAAAACCATTTGATAACATAAATCATGAGCGGACTCTAGCAAGCCATCATGACTACCCAATTAATATAACTTGTCAAAGTTCGTGAATCCTTTTATAGATAATATCACAATCCCTTTGTCCACGATGTCATTGAGCGTAAGCCATGGTCAATGGTCAACTTATAATGCCCAATACTTTTCTCGATTCCAAGTAGTTGATAATACAAATGACATTGATTATATCAATCCATTTGATCACGGCCATGCATTTCATTAATCCTATTCATCGAGGGGCTCAAGCTTGACACCTCTCACGGAGAGGTACAAATTCCATCTTGACTTATTACACTTCCCTACATAGCTTCAATCATTCCAATCATATCCTTTATAATTACTTGGTTAAGAGTAACGTTTGAATATGTCAAACATGATCTCTACTATGTGGAAGATCGTAATAATCTCAGGTCTAAGTATTCAATGATATAACTAGTTAGAGGTTTAATTATGACATCATGACCATGACATAAATCTCATAGTTGGGTCATGTCCAGTATGTGTTCACCAACACATACCCATAAGTTTAACTTGTATCCCATACACATGATCATCAAATTAAACTTATACTAGTTCTTCATAAGTACTAGGGACGGAGATTATTATAACAAAACATGTAACATCGAATAATAATATTAAATATCTCTTTATATAATTGATAAAATGATAACAAAACATTGTTCAAACAACGTGCTAATATCATGCCTAGGGCATATACACCAACAATCTTCCACTTGCACTAGGCCCAATCACTAATGTATCTAATACCCATGGACCTAACATGACCATCATGTTTAGCTTGAGGAAGTCCCTTTGTTAGCAGATCAGCTATGTTATCATCCATTGGTACTCTGCATATTTTCACGTCTTCCCTCTATACGATTTCTCGAATGAGATGAAAACGCTTAAGTATGTGTTTGGATCTTTGAT
Source organism: Campanula takesimana (assembly GCA_026119855.1). Lineage (NCBI taxonomy): Eukaryota > Viridiplantae > Streptophyta > Magnoliopsida > Asterales > Campanulaceae > Campanula > Campanula takesimana. The sequence continues at coordinate 40,243 of JAOWBW010001034.1, read as the reverse complement.
GTGCTCTTGGTTCCTTTGCTTGAGCAATAGCACCATTATTGTCGTAATAAAGGTCTATTAGATTAGCAATGCTAGGAACCACCTCTAATTCACTTATGAATTTGTTGATCCAAACAGCCTCTTTAGCAGCAGTCGATGCAGCTAAATAATCAGCTTCCATTGTAGAATCAGCTACTGTACGCTGCTTAAAACTCTTCTAGCTTACAGCACCACCGTTTAGCATAAACACAAAACCAGATTGTGATCTATAGTCATCCTTGTCAGTTTAAAGCTTGCATCCGTGTAATCCCTTACAATAAGATCATCTTCCAAACCTCCCTAAATCAAGAACGAGTCTTTAGTCCTTCTCAAGTACTTAAGAATCGTCTTGACTGCTATCCAGTGACTCTCACCAGGATCTGACTGGTATCTGACCGTCATGCTCAAAGCATAGGAGACATCCGGTCTAGTACATATCATGGCATACATAATGGATCCAATTGCCGAAGCATATGGGATTCCATTCATGCGCTCCCGCTCATCAGTTGTCTTAGGACACTGAGTCTTGCTAAGACTTTTACCATGTAACACTGGCAGGTTACCTCTCTTAGAGTTCTCCATATAGAATCTTTTAAGAACCTTGTCAATATATGTACTTTGACTTGATCCCTAGCAATATTACTATATACGAACCAGACTTTCTCTCTCTAGGCGAAATTTCTCTCTAGGGTTTCGTCATCTTCGTCACCCTAGGGTTCTTCCCTAGGGTTATCTTCCTGCTTTATGGCTTCACCATGGTTCTCCTCGGTCAATTCTTGTTCGAATAACCCCTATTTTAACCCTAATCTGTCCTTGAATCCAAACCCTAACTGCAGTCCTTGTCCGCCGAAGTCCAACGGATCTGGTAACCCTAGTGAGGCGCCACAGTCTATCCATGCAAACCCTAATGCGCCGCATTCCATTTCCATGCCGCAAAAAAATGTTTCCTCGGGCAATCCTTCCCAGTCAGTGAATACTAAGTCCTTTGCAGATTTATTTTCTGTTCCTTCTCACATTACGCAATCTGATGCCTTTCCCATTGTTCCGTTGGCGACTCACTTTTTTTTTTTTTTTTTTTTTGGCGAAAGGAGACGGTACTCCCTAGATTTTATTAAAATGAAACAAAATAAATACAAACGAGGTGGGGGACTTGACGGCCTTAACCATCTAAAAAGCTAGGGGAGGAGGCCTTACACAAATTGTAAGGTCCTCTACAAAAGGGAACCTATTGGCAAAAGAAAGCAGCAAAAATAAATATCTAGCCATACCCACCTAAGATAACCGAATATAAGGAAGGGAGATTCTATCCAACATATAAGGGCCCTTACAATGACTTGGGAGAGCTTCAAAAGAGTAGAAAAACGAATCTGTTCGAGAACCCACCGCAACATTAGCAAGGCCATCCACCACCTGATTCCCTTCTCGAAGGGTATGCGAGATATGAATATGAATCAAGTCATTAATACGTTTAATTGCATGAATATCGTACCAAATCTTCCATGGGATGTGGTATTCATCAATGAGAATCTTTAGAAGCACTTCTGAATCAATTTCAAGCCAAATATTAGCCATGCCAAAAGATAAAGCATAAGACAGGCCATCCAGAACAGCTCTCACTTCAGCCACCATGTTAGTCCCGACCCCATAAAATCTTGAAAAAACCAAAAAGCAAATCACCCTTGGAATTTCTGAAAATACGCCACCTGTGATAGTACCTGGATTTCCTTTTGAAGCACCATCTGTATTAAGTTTAATTTGATCAGAAGCAAGAGGCTGCCAGTGGACCAAACGAGACTTAGGACATTTAGGAGGAGTAATGTGAAGCTTAAAAACCTCAAGGAGATGTTGATCAAAACGATTGTCGAAGAACTTAGGCTGAAACGCTTTATAGATATTCTCCACATCTATAACAACCGAATGAATGATAGCATGTGAAGACATAGGAGTATTCTCAAACTTTGCTTTATTTCTACTTTTCCATATTTCCCAAATAATCACAGTTGGAAGGATATGAGCAAGCCAAACGGAACCCTTGTGTTTAAACTTGCTTAACCACCAGCTCATAAGAATCGAGCGTAAAGAGTAAGCACAATTAGAAACCCCAATAATCTGAGCAAAATGGGACCAAACAGTTAATGCTATCTCACTCCGAACAAAAAGGTGGCAAATATCTTCTATCTGATGGTTTTGGCAGCACACACAAACCGAAGCAATATGAATCCCTCTCTTTTGGACAACTTCATCCGTTGGGATCCTATTGTGGAGAATCCGCCACATAAAAACTGAGATTTTGATGGGAATATGAGCATGCCAACAATAATAAAAAACCATGCTAACCTCTTTCCGATCCCTACATAAATGCCAAGCCGAGGTCAATGAAAATTTACCATATGAGGAGGGGGTCCAAAAGATATGATCTGGAGTGTTACGGATATGAATATTCTGCTCTTGAACACAATTAAGAAGTTGTTGCCCATACACATGCCGAATATGATCAGACCTAGGAGAGCCATCTTGGAAGAGAGTCGAGACTTCAATATGATTTCCAGGAAGATGGGGCATATCAACAATCCACTTTTCATGGACAGAAATATCACCACAACCCACACGCCAAACCAAATTCTGCTCAACAACATCCTTCACCTTAAGCATACGAATCCAAACATGCGAGGCAAAAGAGGGTTTAGAGGCATCCATTGGGTTAGTATTATGACAATATTTAGCCATCAGAAACTCCGCCCATAAAGATTTATAACCTCTAAACCTCCACCAAAGCTTCATAGCCAAGGCGGTAGAAGTGTCTTCAAATCTCCGAAGACCAAGGCCACCTTCAAATGTCGGGTAGAACATCTTTGAAAGCTAATCCAATGACATTTCCTATTCCCATCCAAATCACACCAAAAGAAATTTGCAATCAGCCTATACATAGCTTTGATCGTACCTTGAGGAGGATCAAGAAGCGAGATATAATATAAAGGAATGGACTGAAGGCAAGTCTTAATAAGAGTAAGTTTAGCTCCATAAGACAATAGTTTCCCTTGCAAAGTAGCCAATCTTTCTTCCATCTATTTTAGAACCCCATCAAAGAGAGACATAGTCTTTCTACCCACATATAAAGGACAACCAAGATAGGTAATTGGGAGATCTTTCTTTTGAAAACCTGTCACCTCTGAGATAATTAAATCTCTATCTTCATTATGGGAGCCAGTCACAAAGCAAGATTTAGCCGTGCTAACAAGTTGACCAGAAAATTGTTGATACCAATTCAAGCAACGCATATGCGCCTCCAGAGACTCTTTCGACCCATTACAAAAGATGATAATATCTTTTTTTTTTTTTTGGCGAAAGAGGACGGCACCTCCCTAAATTTTATTAATAAAGCTCAAAAGTACAAACATGGTGGGGGACATGACAACCTCAACCACCAAGAATGAAACACTAGGGATTATACATGCCATAAGGTCCTCTACAAAAAAAGGAAGGGGAAACTAGAGAACATAGAAATCAAAATATACAAAGATCTAGCCATTAGAAAACAAAGCTAGTGAGTACGAATATGAGGAAATCGATTCTTGTCCAAAACCAAGCAGCCCTTACACTTGGAAGGGAGATCACTAAGGGAGCTAAAAATCAGATTTCTCTCTTGATCCGCAGCTATGTTTGCCAAACCATCCGCAACAACATTACCTTCTCGAAGAATATGAGTAACCCGAACCTCCATTTGTCCCATTAGACGATGAATGTGAGCTATGATATACCAGATTTCCCACAGAATATGATACTCTCTAACAATAATACGCATCAAAACTTGATAATCAACTTCCAGCCAAATATTTTGATAACCACGAGCTTGGGCAATCATAAGACCCTCTCTAGCTGCTAAAGCCTCGTCCATCATATTTGAGTAGTGCCCATAAAATGAAGAGAAACCATAGATAAAATTGCCATGATGATCTCGGAAAATCACACCACCAGATGTGATGCCCAGGTTACCTCTAGAAACGCCATCCGTGTTAAGCTTAATTTCATTATAGAGAGGGAGGTCCCAATAAATTAATCGGATAGGCGGGGGAGTACAAGGTTTTGGATTCAAACAAAACACCTCCACAATCGAATCATTACCTAAACCTATAGGAAAAGAAAGGGAGAACACGGAAGCAATGAGGGTCACGTGTTTTCTCACCTTATGAATGACCGAGTTTGGGCAAATCATAGTACCTTCAAATCTTCTTTTATTCCGAGCACATCATAATTCCCACATACGAAGAGCTGGGAGAATACGAGATAACCAATTAGAAACACTTGAGGCCGAGTGAGATATGCCTTGCCACCAGCTTATAAGAGCTTGGTTCAAGCTGCCCCAAAACATCCGAATACCACAAACATCACTAAAAATACCCCACACGGTTGTAGCCACCTCCCCATGAAGCAGAATATGAGATGTCGATTTATCCTTAGCCATTAGACATTAATCACACTTAGACTCCATATGAATGCCCCGAGATTTAATTCTATCATCAGTTGGGAGGCCCTTATGCAAGGCCCTCCAAAGAAAAACCGAAATCCTTTTTGGAACATGCTTGTTCCAGCAAGAAGAAAAGAGCACCGATTTGATTCTAGAGGCTCGGCATACTTGCCAAGCAGAATTAACCGAAAATTTACCCGAAGGAGAGGGTAACCAAATGGGAACAAAAGATGATAATATCATCAGAATAAGCAAGATGGGATACTAGAGGAGTATGAATATGTGCTCGAAATCTAAAGTGTGGAAAATCTGTGTGCAAGGTGTTAAGGCCTCGACTCAATACTTCCACAGCAATAATGAAGAGGGTAGGCGAAATGGGATCTCCTTGACGAAGACCACGAGAAGAAGAGAAAAAACCACAACTTTCACCATTCACCAGAACAGAAAACCAACAAGACGAAATGCAGTGAAAGATCATATCATTCCAAATCTCATTGAACCCAAACCTTCTCATAACCTTAATCAAGGCAAACCAAGAGATACGATCATATGCCTTAGCCATATCAAGCTTAAGGCTAACATTAGAACCCCACACTTTCTTCTTTAACGATTGCATAAGCTCTTGGGCTAACAAAACATTCTCATGAATTAATCTACCCTTGACAAACCCACTTTGTTGAGGGGAAATTATCCTTGGCATAATTGAGGCTAGACGGCAACTAAGAAGCTTAGTCACCACTTTATTAGAAAAATTACAAAGACTAATAGGCCGTAAATCAGAGAAAGTAGTAGGGGAGACCACTTTAGGAATGGTGACAATGAGGGTGCTAGTCCAGCTCCTGGGAAGCTCATGACCCGAGAATAATTCACCAATGGCTCGCCCAAAGTCACTCTAAATAATATCCCAGCAATGCCTATAGAAATCCCCGGTGAAGCCATCAAGGCCAGCAGAACTTTGGCCATTTATAGACCAAATAGTCTCCCTGATCTCCTCAATAGATGGTACGGCAGTTATCATAGCATTATCCTCCTCAGTAATCAGGTTTGGAATCACATCCAAAATGTCATCCATAGGGTTTTCAACAGGTTTTTAGAGCTGATTAGAATAGAAAGCCACAGCCTCACTTTGAATAGCCTCTTTCGAGTGAATCTAATCTCCATTAGAATTACGAATCCGATGTAAATGCAGCTTCTGCCTCTTTTTCTTTACATATGAGTGAAAGAACTTGGTGTTTTTATCTCCATCTTTAATCCATGCAATATTCGCCTTCTGACTCTAATATTCCTCTTCAATTTTCAGCTTAGCCAAAAGAGAAGCCCTAGCCTTGCTCAGGGCTATTAAATCTGAATCATTCTGACTCAAAAAGTATGACAATTCACACCGATTAACCTCATCTTCAGCAGTTTTGATTTGCTGGTCTATACGGCCAAACACTTCTTTATTCCATGTAGAAATAACCTTCCTTAGTCTTGATAACTTCTTAGCAAACCTCACCAATGGCCTGCCATCCATAGGTTCATTCCAAGAATTCTTCACCATATCAAAAAACATAGGATGCTTTATCCAAACATTAAGAAATCTAAAAGCACCCCGAACGCTTTCAGCTTCCACTTGGACTCGACAAACAATAGGAGAGAGAGCAAGTTTTATTAATATGAGATACAGATGTAGAATGAAACTTGTCAATCCACTGACTATTATAGAAAACCCGCTCTAACCTCTGATAAATTGTAGGCTTCCCACGAGGTTTGTCTACCCAAGTGTACATATTTCCCTGGTAACCTGCATCTATAAGACCAGCATATTGAGCCATATCAACAAACTCAGAAACCACACTTTCTCTAATAGGCTTACCTCCCATCTTCTCAGCTTGATCCATAACACAGTTAAAATCACAAATAACCATCCACGAATCAGTATAAGAACTCCAATCCATAAGATTATCGCAAAGCTCTCTTCTAGTATATCTGCTACAACTAGCATAAACCACTGTAATCCGAATAACTGAGTCCCAGAAAGCATGTGAAATCTGAACAGTAAGGGCTTGGGAAGTATCATGCACAACTTGACAATCAAAGATAGACTTCCAAAAAAACCAAATTTTACTAGAGCAGTTAGAAAAACCACCCACACATCCGAGTTTACGCTGAATAGCAAGTAATTTGGATGAAGGTAACATAGGCTCCGAGACAGAAAAAAAAGAAAGACCATAGATACGAATCAATCTTTTAGCCCTGCGCAAAGAAGCCCTATTCCCAATACCACGAATATTCCAGAATATCATAGACACCATTTAAAAACAAAAAAGATAGGAAATAAAAGAACTTACTCAAGGATTAAGAGGAAGGAGATGATGATTTACTTCGGTTCCTCCTAGAAGTCACCCTAATAAAACCATCATTATCTTTGTCTTGGGGATTTGCAAAAGGTGTAGAACCCACGAGCTCAGTCACAAAGGAAGTAGATTGAGGGGCCCGAGGAGATAAGTTTAAACCAGGAATAATGGATGAGGAGGCATCCCTATCATCCCCACAATGTCAGCCACAGTTTGAGTAACAACCACCTGATTAGTCTTCGTTTGCTCTTTGTGAAAGTTAATATTAGTAAGAATGCTATCCATATTTCCCTTGGATAAATCATCTTTCTGAGTATCCCCAGCCTTCATAGCTACCTCTGAACACACTTTCTATAGCACTTTATTAATAGCATCCGTAAGAGGTTGACCCCTAATAGCCATTTTTGGGATTCCCCCTTGAGCAATACTCTTTCCATCAACTCCCTTACCAATGACACATTTACCATCAACTCCCTTGTCATCAACAGTCGTGTGATCCTGACCATCAACAACATCTATCACCTCGGCATCCTTTAAAACACCATTAACTTTGACTCCACTACTAGAGCCATTGACATCAATCTCACTACTAATTAAACCATTAGTTGTTAAAGAAGGATTTTCCTTAGGCTTAAGGACATATGTCTTTTCAGCCTTATCTTTCATTTGTTTGGAGGGTTGAGTAGCCAGGCTAGGATCAGCCTTACGAAAAAAGGAGATATCATGACCCAAGAGACAACAATGCTTACAATATTTGGGTATAACATCATATTCAACTTTTTGAAAAAAGCTTGAACAAACATCTCCACAATCAACAAACATTTCATGAGGAAGGGGACCATGCCAACGTGCGCATAGGGTACCTGGTCACATACCACACATCTTTCATAAATAAACGTTGATAGTCTTCTTCAGTGGAGAGTTGAATCAAAATGTGATGAGCATCTAAGTGGCCGAGCTTATAATTCCCTTTCAACTAAAATTTGGCAAAGGCAAGTCTAGCATCTTCCATTGTAGGTTTTTCATGTTGGAATTTTCCTACTAGGGTAAACTTAAATGGCATTGCAAAAGTATCAATAATTTCTTTTGAAAGTTTCACAGCAGGAGTTCCTTTATGGATACCTGTGGGGATAACAATTGACGGGGCATCATTAGATCCAACTTGAGAAAACAACGAAGAGAAGGATTTGGAAACAGTATTCCCAAGCGTAGAAGGAGTAGGGCTTGTTTGCGGCACCGAAATTGGATTAGGGTTTGCATGAGAAATAGCCGCCGCAACACTAGGGTTTTGAGGAATCGGATCAGAGATTGGATTGGGAACATGATTAGATGAACAGGAATAAGGATTATGGTAAGGATTATGAGAGCTTGAATTCAAAGAAGGGAATAATGAAGCCGGAGTAGCCATGGCTGCCGGCCAGAAAACCTTAGAGGAACCCTAGAGGGAACTCGCCTAGAGAGAGAAATCTAGAGAGAGAAAGAAAGATTATTTTATGTATCTATCCGTTTTTCTTTTAATCTCTGTTGGCGACTCACAAATGTACTCCTTCCGTTAAGTTGTCAAAGGAAGCTATTGATCAATTCGATCGTCCTTTTAAATGGACTCTTGTTGGGAAATTCTCCCATGACAGACCTTCGATGGAAGCTACTCGGTTAACTTTTTCTAAATTTCAATTGAAGGGTGTTTACAAATTAGGTCATTTTGATTCAAAACATCTCTTGATGCAATTAACCACTGAGGCTGGTTACCAGAGGTTGTGGATGAAAGAAACGTGGTATGTTGATAAATTTCCAATGAGGACTTTGGCTTGGTCCCCAGCATGGCGTCTGGAGCAAGAGTCACCCATTGTTCCAGTATGGGTTGGGCTGCCCGGCCTACCCATCCACCTTTTCAACAAGTCTTTCATATTCTCTTTGGCAAAGGCGATTGGCACCCCTTTATCATTAGATAAGGCGACCTCAGAATTAACTAGACAAGCATTGCCAAGGTACTTGTTCAAGTTGATGTTACTAAGAAACTGCCCTTTGAGATTTTTATTAAATGTGGTGATTCTATTCCGAGTTTCTATCAGAAAGTTGAATATGATAACTTACCCTGATACTGCAAGTATTGTTTTATTCTTGGCCATGATTCTAGTACATGTCGAAGGGAAATCCCCTTACTGGACAAGGTAAGAAGAGTGGTCAAGAAAATAAGGTGAATGAGCTGGTTTATAAAGAGAAAGCAAAAGTGAATTTTGATACTACTAATGGGGCTCCTACTTCTTCCGGTTCGAAGGTTAGTGGTGTTCCAAAGTAACCAGAAGTTATTGATGTTGTGGATGGTGATAAAACAAAAGAAATTAAGGTTTATGTCCCAAAAATGGTGATTAGAGGGCAGCCCCTCCCTGCTGCTGTCAATTGGTTCTTCAAAAACCTAATTCTAATGTTGGTTTGACGAATACTTTTGAGGTTTTGAGTAACTCTGATATTGGAGTGGCTGGGAAAAAATGTTGATTTAGATGCTGCTCCTGATGAGGGCAATAAGGATGATAATTTGGAGGAGGTTTTACAGAAAGTGGAACAATATAAGGAGGACAATAAATTATCCCGTGCTGATGTCAATAAGGTTACTGAATCAAACAAGGACATAATCATGGCTAATTCCAGCATTTTGATTGAGGGATTGAGCCTTTCCCCTCGTGCTCCTTCATCTCAAGGTTTTGTTATGGAGCTTGCTGGCTCTACTCCATTTAATACCTTCCCCCAAGAAGTTGATGCAGATGGCTTTACTAAAGTACATTCTAGGAGGAACCGTAATAGGTCAGCCTCCCCGCCTCATTCCTAAATCTCCCTTGAGATCCTTTTATTTTTATTCTTATTGTTTCCAATGGTAGCTATAATTTTTTGGAATATTCGGGGTATTGGTAACTTGCCTTCTTTGCGTAGAGATAGAAAGTTGCTTAATCTGCATGGAGCTTCTTTACTGGCTATTTCTGAACCTAAATTATTGTCGTCTCAAATTGTTGATATTCAACGGAAGCTTGGTTATTCAAGGAGCGTCTCAAATAGTAATAATAAAATCTGGATTTTTTGGAAGCACGGTTTTAACTGTAGAGTGGTGCATGATTCGTCTCAGGCCATTACTCTTCAAGTCTCTCATCCTCTTTGGGATTTGATAGCTAAAATTACGATAGTGTATGCAAGTTGTGATAGATATGAGAGACGTGATCTTTGGGACTCTCTTATGGACTTGAGTGGTGATATTGATCCGTGGCTGGTCATGGGGGATTTCAATTGTGTTATTGATCAAACCGAGAAGATGGGAGGTAAACCAATTCGTGACTGTGTGGTGTCTGAATTCTCGGATATGGTGCAATTTGCTGGGCTTATTGATGCTGGTTTTAATGGTAACAAATACACTTGGGTTGATAAACCTAGGGGTAAACCTACCATTTATCAAAGGCTTGATAGAGCTATGTACAATCATGTTTGGTTTGAGAAATTCCAGATTACTTCGGTTGATCATGTGAATAGGACTTGTTCAGATCATTCTCCTCTTGTGGTTCAAATTAAGGTGGATACTGAGGTTACAAAGGGCACCTTCCGGTTCCTCAATGTGTGGCTCAAACACCCTACCTTTTTGTCTTTGGTTGAGAAGTCTTGGGCAGAATATATGGATGGGCATCCGATTGTTCGTTTTACAAAAAATTGGCTCGCTTGCGAAAGGTTATCTCATGCTGGAATAAGGAGGTCTATGGCAGAATTGACCAGAATGTAAAAGAGGCAGAGGATGAGGTGTGTGCTAAGGAATTGCTCCTTCAATCAAACCCTTCGGATGACAATCGGGCTGCGCTTAGTTTAGCTAAAGCTCGTCTTCTCGACAAGCTTAAGACATAAGAAGATTTTGGAGACAGAAAGCTAATATTGCATGGCCAAAAGATAGAGATCGTAACACTAAATTTTTTCATTCATATGTTAAAAAAAAAGAGACAGCAGCTTTTTATTCATAGAATTCAGGGTGGTCATGGTCAGTGGCTCCATGCTAAGGAGGATATTCAAAGGGAAGTTGTTTCCTTCTATTCAAATCAGCTTCAAGGGGCTCTTGATAATCCAGATGATGGTATTTTGGATGTTATCCCTCGACTGATTACAGAGGAGGACAATGAACTTCTTATGGCTGCTCCTACAATTGATGATATTTTTTCTATTATCTGCTCCATGAATGCCCAATGTGCAGTGGGTCCGGATGGATTTACAGGTGCTTTTTACAAGCACTGTTGGGATGTTATAAAACTTGATTTTCATAGGGATGTGCTTGAATTCTTTTCTGGCTTTCCCATGCCGAGAAGTTGGGCTGCTACTCTTATTGTCCTAATTCCAAAGGTGAATTCTCCTACTACTTTCTCAGATCTTCGTCCTATAAGCTTATGCAATTTTTCAAATAAAGTGATTACGAAATTACTCACTTGTCGGTTAGCTACTATTCTTCCCAGAATTATTTCTCCGCAACAAAGTGGCTTTGTTAAAGGTTGTTTGATCCATGAGAATGTTCTTTTGGCTCAAGAGATGATTCAATCTATTAAAAAGAAGGTGTGGGGTTTGAACATATGCATGAAGCTTGATATGGCAAAAGCTTACGATCATCTTTCGTGGTTTGCTCTTATTAAAGTCCTTCGAAAATTTGGGTTTTCGGAAATTTGGAATGACTTGATCTTTCGTTGCATCTCCTCCTGTTGGTTTTCAGTCTTGGTTAACAGAGAGAGTGCTGGTTTCTTTCACTCGTCGAGGGGCTTACGCCAAGGTGATCCCATTTCCCCTACTCTTTTTATTATTGCTGCAGAAGTGTTGAGTCGGGGACTTAACTTATTACATATGGAGCGCCCTCAATTCAGATTTAGGGCTCATATTCACACCCCTTCAATATCTCATTTATCTTATGCCGATGATATTATTATCTTCTGTAATGGTTCTAAGACCTCTTTGGATGGCCATATGCGGTGCTTGAAGTGGTATCAAGATTTCTTGGGGCAACTTGTCAACACTTCTAAATCTTGTTACATAATGGGTACTAATGATGAGGTTAGAGATGGAATTATTGCTGAAGCTACTGGATTTATTAAAAAGAACTTTCCCATTGTTTATCTTGGCTGTCCCTTATATGTGGGTCGGAAAAAAAAGTCTATTTTTGATTCGGTGCTTCATAAAATGGCTGCTCGTTTAGCTTCTTGGCAAGGGAAAATACTTTTGTTTGGTGCAAAGCTTGTTCTAATTAAATCGCGCTTACAAGCAATCCCTCTTTACCTTATGTCGCTTTTGGATCCTCCAAAAGGAGTTATTGATGCTATGTATCGATTGATTATAAATTTCTTTTGGAGTAATGAGAATGGCCCAAAGAAGCGTCACTGGGTGCGGAAGGATCCTACTGATGTCTGGAAGATAATTCTCAAGCCTTTGGTATGAAGCTTTGGTGGCGTCTCCGTAGTACTAGATCGTTGTGGATTGAGTTTATGTTAGCCAAATATTGCCATGGCACCCATCCTATGGATGCTAGCTGTCCCTCTTATGCCTCTCATATATGGCGTCGTATGAGCCAAGCTAAAGCAGTGGCGGAACCTTGTATTGCATGGCGGGTTGGAGAAGGGAACATTTCTTTGCATGAAAAGTGGCTTGACGGTCTTCAAATCCCTCTTCCTGGGAATCATTTGAGGTCTCGACTCTTTTTTATAATGGGCAACCTCGTGAAGATTTTATTACGGAGTCTTTTGGACAGCCTTTTCTTTCTCGGATCCAAGAACAGAACATTTCTATTGCCAATATTCCGGACCAGATTTTTTGGCTTCCGTCTACTAAAGGTCAGTTCTCCCTTTCCTCGGCCTGGCAAGTGTGCCGAACTGTAGGGAATAAAAGCTCCTTTTTTGTTTCCTGTTGGCATAAGCATATCCCTCCTAAAGTGTCTATTTTTTATGGCGCTTGCTTCATAATGGTCTTCCTACTGATTTAGCCATTCAAACTAGGGGTATTCACATGGTCTCTTCTTGTGTTTGTTGTTCTGTGCATTCCATGGAACATATTATGCACCTGTTCTGTCATGGTACGGTTGCTTTAGACACTTGGTCGTTCTTTGCTCAAATGCTTGGGATTCACATCAATACATCTCACATTCGGTCCATTCTAGCAAGCTGGTGGTTTAGGAAGGGGAAAGGTGACAGCAGTGGTTTTCAATGGATTTGTAAGCTTCTTCCATGTTTTTTTTTGGGAATTATGGAAACATCTTAATAAGGCAAAGTTTGATAACGTTACAATGACACCAAGGGCTGTTATTCTCAAAGTCTTCGAGCAGATTTCTAATGTTGCAAAAGCTTTCAAGCTGTGGCTTCATGGTTCTATGTTTGATAATCAGGTTTTTGATTGTCTTCATATTCCTTTTGGTTGTCCAACTCCTCGAGAAATCAGATTGGTAGTTTGGAAGCCTCCTATTTCTGAGCAATGTAAGCTAAATACGGATGGAGCTGCGAAAGGCAACCCGGGTATTATTTCGGGTGGAGGGATTTTTCGAAACAAGAAAGGTAAGATTTTATTTGCTTATTCCAAATTCTATGGTGTTGGGACAAATATGATGGCTGAAGCAAAAGCGGTTTTGGATGGTCTAATCTTTGCTTCCAATTTTGGAATTCGGTCCGTATGGCTTGAGGTGGATTCGGAAATTTTGTTAAAAATTCTAATTCATGATTAGCACATCCCTTGGAGCATTTGGTATGAGATTCAGCACATCAAACGCTTAATGGCTACTATTGAGGTGCGTATTACACATATTTTTCGAGAGGGGAATAAGGTGGCGGATTCGTTTGCAAATGTTGCTGCTCGGAAAAAATTAGATGGTTTTTACTACTCTTTTGTGGATCTCCCTCGTGATTGCAAGGGTGCTTATCGTCTTGATCAAGCCTCTACTCCATATACCCGGATCTGATGTCTCTAGATGGCTAGGTTTTTATTTTATCTTTTTTCATTGTATTGTAGTCATCCCCTCCTTTACTGTAGAGGTTCTTACAAGATGTGTAAGACCTCCCCCTTAGATTTTATTTTGGTAGTAAGGACTGTCATGTCCCCCACCTTGCTTGTCATCTTTCCTTTCATTATTAATAAAATTTAGGGAGTACCGCCTCCTTTCGCCAAAAAAAAAAAAATTACTTTGACTTAAACCAATCAGTCTTTTAGATCTATCATGATAGATCTTAATTCCAAGGATATATGCGGCTTCACCCATATCTTTCATTGAAAAGTATTTTCCTAACCAAGTCTTTACAGAATGAAGTGCAGGAACATCGTTTCCAATGATCAATATGTCATCGACGTATAGCACTAGAAATAATACTACGCTCCAACTAATTTTCTTGTATACACAAGGTTCATCTTCGTTCTTGATGAAGCCAAAATCTTTAACCGATTCATCAAATCAAAGATTCCAACTCCTTGAGGCCTGCTTCAATCCATAGATGGATTTCTGCAACTTGCATACCTTATTAGAATTTTTTGGATTTACAAAACGTTCTGGTTGTGTCATATACACATCCTCAAGTAAGTTCCCATTAAGGAACACTGTTTTGACATCCATTTACCCTATCTCATATTTATAATATGCGGCTATGGCAATTAAAATTCTTATAGACTTGATCATTGCTACGGGTGAAAAGGTTTCATCATAGTCAATACCATGAATATGCCTATAACCTTTCGCTATAAGTCTAGCTTTATAAGTATGCACCTTTCCATCCATGTCAGTTTTCTTTTTGAAAACCCATCATCCTATGATTTTTACGCCTTCGGGTGCATCTATCAAGTTCCAAACTTGATTATCATACATGGATTGGATTTCGGATTCCATAGCTCCAAGCCATTTGTCCAAGTCAGGAGTGGACATCACTTCTTGGTAGGAAGTAGGTTCATCATTCTCAATGATTTCTAATTCATTACTATCCGTCATGAGAAATCCATATCTCTCGGGTTCGGATCGTAACCTACTAGATATGTGACGAGCTTGTGTATCTTGAACGGGCCACAACTCCTTGTGAAACTTTTTTAGATTCCACCATCAGTTCAATGTTATTTTCGGGTTCTTAAACCTCTTCGAGATTAATTTTACTCCCACTGATTCCTTTGGAGAGAAACTCTTTCTCTAGAAAGGTACCATCCTGAGAAACAAACACTTTGTTGTTCGTGCGGTTGTAAAAGTAATAACCTTTGGTTTCCTTAGGATATCCCACGAAAATACACCTATCAGATTTGTGTGAAAGTTTGTCAGAGAAAAGTCTCTTAACATAAGCTTCACATCCCCAAATCTTCATGAAAGAAAAACAAGGTTTCTTTCCGATCCATATCTCATATGGTATCTTTTGAACCGATTTAGTTGGAACTCTATTTAGTGTGAACGCATCGGTTTCTAAAGCATGTCCCCAAAAGGATAATGGAAGATCAACTTGACTCATCATAGATCAGACCATATCCAATAAAGTCCGATTTCTCCACTCAGACACACCATTCCATTGTGGGTTCTGGGTGGAGTTAATTATGAAACAATTCCACAATTTTTAAGATGCTATTGATTAATTTTGGAAATTTACTGAAGTCTTCCGGACCAAATTGATTAATTTTTGGTCAAATTCTAGTTAAATTTGGCTAAGGGTGCTAATCTCGGATTAAAAATAAGCCGAGAGGCTAAATTGCAAATTCTGGCACCTGAGGGAATAACTGGTCGCGTGGCCAGTCTTTCTGATTGGCTGGGATTTCATTGACGAGGATCGCTGATGGGCGCGCGAGATGGAGAGCTGAGATCGTGCCACGTCGCCTGGAGACACTGGCCGCGCGGCTAGTCCCTTCGCTGGACAGACCTTACAAACAGCCGCCGGCTGTTGCTGTCATCTTCACTTTCTTCCTTCTTTCGAGTTTTGAGAGAGAAAAAGAGAGATTTTGAGATACTTTGCTATTATTGAGATGGATCTTGAGTTTATTTTTGGTGCGGGGCAACCGTATGAGCAAGATGCAGGTGCGGGGCCGCAATTTGAGCAAGGTGGTGGTGCAGGACCACAATTTGAGCAAGGCGAAGGCGCGGGTATAAGTACCCCAATCTGAATTTGACCAACTTAGAGGAATTCTAGGCACCATTCAGGGATAAACTGATAGGCCAAGACCTCACTAGGACAAAATATGGACATAGGGACTGTTCTGGAATTAAAAGATTGAAAAATCCAGAAGGTCGCCAACATGAGCCGTACGGCTACTTTGGGCACTATCAGCCCCTATAAATTGAACCCCTTGCTGATCATTCCAGGGGAGGGGAGAAACGATTATTGTTAGTGTTACTCTGCTAAAATTGCTCCAGAGAGTGTTTTGAGAGTGAAAGAGAAAGGAAGATTGGCCTAACTAAACATAGGTGAAGCCACCTTCTCCCCCATCCTTCTCTTCATCTTATCTCTTTTGTTTGTTCATCTCTTAATTCTTGCAAGTCTTGTCCATTCAAGCAACTTAATTTCATTGCAAGTCTTGTCCTTCAAGCACTTTAATCTTAATCTTATTGCAAGTCTTGTCCTTCAAGCACTATATATATATATATATATATATATATATATATATATTGTTATACATTATGGTCCAAACCATGGATGATTCAAGGTGCCCTTCACACTTTGTGTGAAAGTGGTTCTAACCTAAGGATGATTATGGTTTGTTCAATTTCTTACTTATAACAAATTAATGATCTATTTTAATGAAAAAGGCACATGTTTTGGTTGATTATGTTGTTCATTGGTAGCAAGGACGGTCATTTGGATGATAAAGTTTTAATCTTTATCATCCAAACATTGATCTAGCTTCAAAATCCCCTTTGGGGTCATAAAGATCAAATCTTTATGTCAAATAATGTTGTCCCAAGGTTGTATTTGGCTTAAGGATCCACTCTTGTGGTGAAAGCTCAAATCTTTATGTTAATTTTGTTTTGATTTGGCCATGATAATCATGTGGGATGATAAAACCTTAGTGTTTATCACTTCCCCCTTTGATTTAGCCTTGAAATCCCATTTTGGGTCATAAAGATTGAATCTTTATACAATAATTTGGTCCCTAAAAGGTTAATAATGTGTCAAAATGCCATCTTGATGATAAAGTTTCCATCTTTAATCATCAAATGGTCTTTTTGGCTCAAAAGCCATGTTCATCAACTTTTTCATAAATTTCTCCAATGATTACCTTTGATCATACCCAAATTCATGTTTTAGAGTTCTTTTGATGATCATTGAGTATAGGAATGAAGTTATTTGAGGTTTTATATGTTGGAATGAAAGCTGGAAATGAAACAGTTTAGTCCAGTTCAGGCAGAATGCTCTGTCTCTGCCTGGAACTGGACTGTTTCTTGATAAAATGTAAAAATCCTAGGGAAGATCATCCCATCCGTACGGATGGTTTGGGTCATAGGGAAAATGACCCTTTTGCCCCTTGTTCTGTTGTTTCTTGTGCAAATAAAATCTTCTTTTTCAGTTAAAATTGATAAATAGTCAAAAACAGAGATTTTCCGTTAAAACACACACACACACACATGCGATTTTGTTAATTAACAAGGGAGACTCGGTCTTGACCGAGGCGGCTTGGTGACGTAAAACTCTTCCCAAGCCGTAACCTGACCTCCGAACCTTTTGTCTCTAACCTTTTTCATTTTGTTGAGTTTAAAATTAGCAAAGTGTGGCGACTCCGTTAAATTGTGCTATTGTGTTTGGAACCATCCCGGATTTGGACACGTGTTGACCTTGTCGCGGGGCGGGGATCCTTACAGCGGGGCTGTATCAAAAACGGGCGAGGATGGCCTCTCGAAACTTCCGTCCCGATGAATGACATTTCACGGTGGGGACAAAACTTTGACTTGTACGCGGGCACCGACAAGCATTGGTCTGGCGGGAGACTGATGGAGACGAAGGAGGTACCGATCTCGCTTTATTGTTTTTGGGTATTTTTATGTCTTTTATTTCATACTTGTTGTATTACTTTAAGACTGCGTTAAATTAAATTAATCGTTCGTGAATATTTAATTTTCTGGGATTTGTTGATTATTTTAGGGATGACAAATATATGCGCAAGCAGATAAAATAAAGCATGCATGTACACTTTAATTTAGAGCACATAATTGCTAGTTGGGTAACATACCTTTGCTGTGTATACCTGCAAAGAATGAAATCTCGCGGGTCCACGAGGGCGGTGGCAGAGATATGGGGGAGATAGCCGCCGGCTGGTATAGTGAAGGAGAGGATCCGGGCTCTGGGCTTCGGTCCGTTTTTTGATGTGGTACGGGCTGTAGAGGGACCCAGAAGGTGATGGGTCTTGCTAAGGCGATGAGGGAGTATTGGTGGGACACCACTCACACGTTCCATTTTAGTTAGGGAGAGGTGACTGTTACTCCGACCGACTTTGCTGCTATTACGGGGATCATGTTCATGGACGTGGAGCTACCTTTTGATGAGTCCTTATCTGCGGACCCACACTGTCAGGTGGAGCTGATTGGGATGCCGTTGGGAAAGGTGTGAAGGGAAACGGCTTTGAGGCGGGTCATCTGAGGAACTTGGTGGAGGAGGCTATCCAGGGCTTTGTTGAGGGCATCCATGATACTGACTATCTGGTGCGGGCCATCTTGTGGTACAGTTTGTCGCAGACCCTGTTCCCGAATGCGGGGACTTTCTGTCGGTTTTCTCTGTTGGGTGCTCTGGCCGATTTGGAGCAGGCAAGCCAGGTTTCTTGGGGTGGAGCCGGGCTAGAGGAGATGTATCGGGCCCTGGATGTCTGCTCGAGGTCCAGTACCTCGTCTTTCGACTGCTTCCAGTTTGCCTTCGAGGTATGTCTCAGACTCTTTTATTATTTCATGTTAGCCTTTTGTCAGAACTGTTTTGAACTGAATTACTGCTTTTCTCCACAGGTGTGGGTCTACGAGCTGTTCCATATTGCTCCCTTTGCTGTGCAGGGGGTGAAGGAAGTCCCGGTTATGAGGTTCTGGGCAAAGAGCAACCGGTTAGAGGTCCGTGGCAAGGCCAAGGAAGACTCCCGATATGGGGATTTTTACTGCAAAGTTGAGTGGTCCGCTGCATGAGGACTTTCAGCTATTTCCCTGGTCGGATCATGTATTGGCGGGGGTTGGTCAGGCTCAGGAGTTTACTACTTCCCACTGCTTCTTGACGGGGTTGACTGGGGATGCCATGTATCTTGGCGAGAGAGTCTGCAGGCAGTATAGCGGACATCCTATGTTGTGGGCCCCGAGTGAGCCTCTGAGGGATATGCTATATCCTGCTAGGCTGAGAAGGAGCGGTGACCACCGGGTCAGGACTCCGGCTCATTTGTATCAGAGTGGTGCTGACTACGCGTGGTTTGTGGAGCATGTACTGCTGAGTCCGCAGGTTTTGGCGAGGAGGCAGGATGGTGCCTATCCGGCTAGCTCGAGTAGAGGAGCAAGATATGGTATGGACATGCCGCAGTTCCCGGACAGTATTCGGATGCAGCGGGGTGGTGCTGAGGTGGATTTCGATCTGACTCCGACTGAGGCTGATGAGGTCACTGGGGCCCAACTTCCTCCGCTTGGAGCTACTGTATGATATCCTTTTCCTTTCATTTCTGTCTTGCACACACATACTTTAGACTTGTATCTGAACTGTGCTTATCTGTCTCAGGTGACTCGGGAGGCCTATATACGCTCTGTCCGTCGGGGCAATATTTTTGAGAGGCTATTCAGAAGCTTGGCCGCTTCTTGTACCTACCGTCGGGATGATGTGGTGCTGCCTCAGCGTAGAGAGAGGTCCCCCACGGAGGCTGAGAGTTCGAGGTCTGACCAGAGTAGGAGCTCGAGAGCTGGTGGGTCCCACCGTATGGAGCAGGGTGGAGAGGATGATGATATGGATATCGAGGATTCTGACTCGGACTAGATGTAGTCCTTTTATTTCCTGCATTTTGTTAGAGAGAGGAGAGGAACAGACAAACATATTTATGTACAATATTTTATTTGCCTTTTGTATGTAATTAATCAGTATTTTATTTACATGTTTTTACATTTAGTACAATGCTTGAGCCCTAGGGGTAAGATGGGGATTACACACTGTTGGGCAGTTTCACTCTCTTTATCGGACCTCTTTTGTGACTTGTGACTTTCGAAATGTCTGAGATGGGTCTATTCCGGCGCTTGTTGGGGACGGACTTGCAATCTGTCTGGACCGGCTTATGTGGCCGCGTGGCCAACCATGGGGAAGGACTGGCCGCGTGGCTAATCCCTGGTCTGACATGATTTTCATCAGATTTTTCCTTGTAAGATCAGGACTTGAACTCCCTGCTTTATTTAATCAGCAGTCTCGCAGAGAGACGAGACAGACAGCAATTTTTCTTCCTTTTGCTCTAGATTTCGATCTTTCCACGCCTTTCTGATGGATAGACACCCTAGGATTTTTGAGGAGGGACAACGCTACTTCATCAAGAGTTTAAAGATCTGGGTTGGGAAGCTTTCGAGGACAACTCGTGCAAACTTTGATAGGAGATTCAGAATTAAGTGTCTTTGGTCCCTGTATAGGGTTAACGAGAATCATGTCTTCAACTTTTCTTATAATGAAATCACCCTAACGTATGAAGATTTTGCAGCTCTTTGTGATGCGACAGTGATGGATAGGGTAGCCATGCCACAGGACCAAGTGCCTCCGGAGCTTCGGGTTTCCCAACTGTTGCGAGTTTCTGTTGAAGATGCTAGGGATTTGCTGTTGGATGGTGGTGTTAACCTCTGTAGGCTTCCTATCAGGTTTATTAATAGCACGGTGGAATCTGACACGGCTCTAGATTGTCTAGCACTTTGTCTGTTTGCCTCGGTATTGTTTCCTCCTTACGTAGGAGTAGCTACTATGGGTTGTCTTGACATGGTGGACCAGGCTCGAGCCAATCGCAGTATTGTCCCTTGCTTGCTTGGGGAGACTTTGCATGGTATTGGAGAGTTGTCTTCAGGAGCTCGAAAGATGATCAGAGGAAGTACCCGACTGTTAACCTTGTGGCTGCAGGAGAGGTTACGAGTTTTGGAGGAACCTGTCGGGCCAGTATCACCATGGGTTTGTCAGAGTAGGCACATAAAGCAGCGATTTGCAGGGATGGCTTGTTCTGCATGGGTGACATATATGGCACAGATGAGTACGGCTCAGATCAAATGGATAGTACCTTACTGGGGGGTTATCAGAGCACGGTGGACTCAGAGCGGTCTCTTCATGATTCGGGTCCCTGCCTTTGATGAGACTACTTATTACTATGCAGTACGAGTGTGGCCTCAGTATGGGATGCCTCAGATTATACCTTCTTCATGGGACGAGACTTGTAGTAGGGTTATTGCCAGGATAATCTCCATGACTGCTGCGGTCGCAGTGCTCTTGGAGCGGTGCTGGTATTATGCTCTTATGCCCAGCACTCTCTGTATACAGCGACCACGTGACATACTTCTGTCTCGAGAATACTTGGACTGGTACCCGACGACCTTAGGGAATATGGGACAGACTCTGAGAAGACTGAGACGTAGGGTAGTGGTCCCTTATGTCTCGAGTAGACGCTTGAGGGAGGACGAGAATGTACGACAGGAGATGGAGACCGAGTTGGCCCAGCTAGCACCTATTGAGAGGAAAAGAAAGAGAGAAAGCCCAACAGGGGTGACTCAGTTGAGGAAGGACTTATTTGATGATCCTACTAGACAGGCTAGGCGCGGACGAAGAGACAAGAAACCGAAGAAGGATGAGGAGGAGGAAGAGGAGGAGTGACTCCGAGTATCCAACCACAGTCATTGCAGACACATAGTTTAGATTTTAGTTTGTTTTAGTTTATTTAAAGTTCAAAGCATGTTATTTAGTCCAGGTTCTTTCGATCTTAGACTCATCAACTAAATGTTAACGTGTAGTGACTTGTGGAAAATAGAGATTTTGCTTTAGTAATAAACAGATTGTTTGCTTTATTTGAAATTTACTCAAACCAGATTTGGATTTTTATTTATTTTTGAGATCGTACCATTGAAGGCTGCCTACGTTCCCCTTTTACAAGTAGGGCTAAGGGGGAAGTAAAGAGACTAATAATTTTTTATTTTTTTTTACAAGGGGGATGGCTGTTGTAGAAGACCGTTGACGGAGAGTACCGCTGACGGAGAGTCGGACCGTAGTGGTCAGTTGTAGTAGTGGCAGAGATTGTAAACCTTGACTGGGAGGAGGCCGTCGTTGTCCGTGTACACCCAATCTTCGTTCTGTTTGGTTAAGAGACCCTTCTCGATGAGTATTTGGACCTCTTCTTTCAACTCTTGGCAGCCGTCCGTACTATGCCCTTCATTCTGGTGGTAGGAACACCTTCTGTTTGGTTTGGAAATCTATAGTGTCGGAGTAAGACCAAATTCTTGCATCGGCTGTATTTTACCCGTTTTCCTCAGTGCTCTGAACATGAGGCCCAATGGTAGATCCGAGCTTGTTCAATGTTGAAAGATGATGGGGGCTTCCTTTTGTGACTCTAACCTCCCGTGCGTCGGTCGTAAAGATGGGGTATTCGCTAAGTGGCTCTTTAGTTGAGTTAGAGCCAACTCACATTTCTGATTCCAAACTTCTTATGAACAATTCTGTAATTCCTTGAGGACCGGGTCTCCTTCCCTTGTGAGGCGGCTGATGTAGTGTAGCAGACCTATGAGTTTGATCCTTTCATTTTCTTGGCGAGGTGGTGACATTGTTATTAATTCTCTGACTTTCTCGGGGTCGGCTTCGAACCTCTGTCCCAATCTATACCCTAGAGCTTTTGTCTGAACAATACCAAATCTGCATTTCGATGGATCTAGGAGAATTTTCTGACCTTTCAGAATTTTGAAGAGTTTCCGCAGGTCTTCGATGTGTCGGCCATAGGGTCTTTTGGAGTGGAATACTAGGTCATCTATGTAGACGTCTGTATCTGTTGGTGATCTTGTTGGCATGTGGTAAGAGATACCGATGCCTTTCCATTCTAGGAATTCGTTGGCGTGACAATAAGTTCCCCATAGGACGTGAAAGAGTAACTTCTCGTCTGCCTGTGCTGCGGCGGGTATCCGATTTTTACCGGGGAAACCTTCGAGGAATGATCGAACATCTTTGTCTTCGGTGGCTTCTAACAGTGCGTTTAAGTCAAACGGCGGGAACCTATGCTTGGGGCTTAATTCGTTAAGACTCATGATGTCTATGTGAACCGTCACCTTCCTTTTGTACTTCTTTACGGAGATGATGTTGAACAACCATTTTGGCCAAAATACCGACTTGATGAGGTCTCTCTGTAGCAGCTTTTTAATTTCTATGGCCATTCGAGGTGACCAATCGGGCTTGACTGGCGGCAGTACTTGCTTTACTAACCCAATATCTGGTGTTTCCATCTATCCCCATACTCTGTCCGGCGAGTCATCACAGGACCATGCAAAAATGTCTTCGTATTCTCTGAGCAGTTTGATCAGTGCTTCTCGCTCTTTGCCATGAAAAAAACTCCCAATCTGAGTCCACTTCAGCTTGTCTTGTCTTCCCAGATTCACACATGTTAACACCTCATCGGCAGCTTGGGCTCGGATTTCCCTTTGATTCATAACCTGCTTTGAGATTTCTCGGATGTATTCGTTATTAAGTTTGTTTGTGTCTGCCTCTTTTAATGAATCGTTATTAACTATTGGTATATCATTAGGTTGATTAGTTAATTTATCATTTATAAGAGTGGCTATAGCGGGATACTTGGAAAGATCGAGACTTTCATTTAATGCATGAGGAAAGACAGTATTTGCGATTACATCATAGTCTTTTGACTTAAGGTCATTAGACTTAGATAGAGATACAAACTTGTAAGTGAGAAAGGGTGGCCTAACTGACCTAGGGGGAATTGACTCTTTAGGGGACGTGTTGACTAGCCCCAGATTCTCGATAGTAGTAGTCACAGGTCCGTATTCAATAACAGGCACGACGTCATTTTCTAGGCTCAAGTTTTGGAACAAATCTTGGCCGTCCCACGACTCTGTTTTCTTAGCTTCACCGACCAACGGTTCATCGAGTGACTCAAATTTAGTGTCGTAAGTAAGGTCTTTGTTCACTTTGATGCAGTACTCATTCTAGATGGTAGTGACTCTGCCAGCAGTCTTTCGAGGTTCCATATACCTTAGCTCTAGATTGGCCCGATCGAACTCTACATATCTGAAGATTTCAAAACCCTTTTGTAGCTTTCCATTGTGGTCGAACCATGGCTCTGTGAACTCGAAGTTTGAGTTTTCTTCCCCTTTTTTCACATAGTATCTATTGAGGGAAAGGCGGTAAGGTTTCATATCCGACTTCTTGTAAGGGAGTTGCTTCTTCTTGAGTAATTCTAAATGCTTCTGCTCTGCTTTGTCATTAGGAGTAAGTACGTACCCTAGCCCAAACAGGCATCTGTGGTCTACTTCCTCAGTCAAGTATGTGGGACCTTGTAAGTGCTTACCTAGCCCCAGCCCCGGTATGAAGCCCATGTTTCAAAGTATCTTGTAGACGGGTAGCACTTTATCAAAAGTTCTGGTGAGATCGTTATCACATATCTGAGCTTGTGCCACTATTTCGAAATCGCTGAAGACGGCGATCTTTCTCATGCTGAATTTGTAACACAGGTACTCCTTTCGTGTCGGTGCCTTATGCTGTTACTAGGTCACTGTAGATAACTGTCACCTCATTCCCTGACTGGAATTTAACACACTGATGCAAGGAGGACAGAACAGCATTAGATTTGTGAAGCCAAGGGCATCCTAGCAGGATGGTGAAGGAGGATGGTATGTCAATCACTTGGAAATCCGTGGACAGAGTTTGCGTCCCCACGGAGATGGGTAGAGTAACAATTCCCAACACCGATCTTCATGTAGAGTCATAGGCCTTGATTGTCTGTTTGGAGGGTCTTAGAGTGGTTGGGTCCACACCCACTATGTCAATCATCCGTGACGGTAGTACATTGATGGCGGATCCGTTGTCCACAAAGGCTCGAGGAATTTTCTTCCCGCTGATTTCGACTGTGATGTGTAGAGGCTCATTATGGTCAATGCCAAATAGAGGTTCATCGAGCTCTGAAAAGGTGATGATATTCCCGAAGTGAATGTTACCGATCATTTGTGTGAAATCCTCGGGAGCGGTGTCCGATGGGACCATGGTGGCTGCCAAGTTCTTCTCAAGCATCTGGCGGTGAGCTAGAAATGAGGTGAGTAAAGACCACAAGGAGATGTGAGCTAGGGTTTGTTTAAGCTGCGTGAGGATGAGATCTTCTTTCTCGGGGTTTAATGGCTCTGACTCCTTATTGAAGACCTTCTTTGTACCCTTAGGGTCTGACTGATAGATCTGTCCGGACCTTGTGAGTAGGTTGATCTCTACTCGCATGTCGTATGGAGACTGTGGCATTTTGGCGGATTCTGCGAAGATTTCGGCTATAGACAGTGGTGGAGATTGAAGTGGACCGGAGTCGCAATCTCCTAGAAGAGAGGCTTATAAAGATAGTTCATCTAATGACAACATATAACAAGAATAATTACTATCATTAATGAATTT
Source organism: Campanula takesimana (assembly GCA_026119855.1). Taxonomy (NCBI): domain Eukaryota; kingdom Viridiplantae; phylum Streptophyta; class Magnoliopsida; order Asterales; family Campanulaceae; genus Campanula; species Campanula takesimana. The sequence goes on along the minus strand of JAOWBW010001034.1, from coordinate 14,870 downwards.
GGAGGTACAAGCATCATCCTTATGAGTCTCGGAGTCTGCCACAATGGGTTTGGTTAGATCACCGAGCTTAGTAACTACATAAAGTCTAGGGTCTTCTATGGAACCCTTGTTGATCAACCTTTGAATTGACTTCTTTAATGAGGTGCACTCTTCGGTAGCGTGACCAGTAATCTGGTGGTAGTCACAGAACATCTTAGGATCGTCGGAGAATGGTATGCAGTAGTTTTCGGGCCTCTCGAGTATGCCCTTTGCTAATAGTCGCTCGAGCATGCCGGTCATAGTGATCCCTAGCCTTTCAAAGGCGTCAGCCAAATCTGAGACATCCATTTGTTTCTCTTCTTCAATTTTGGCTATAATCTCCCTCGGATCGGTTAGCACTTGGCCATTGATCAACTTCTGTAATGCATGCTTTAGCTGTGAGCATTCATCGGTGGTATGTCCGGTGATGTTGTGGAAGTTGCAGAACCTTGTCGGATCACTGTTCGGATGAGACTCGTAGCCTTTTAACGGTTTGAGCAGCCCCATTCTTGATAAACCAAGGAACAAGGAGTTTATATCCAACTGTAGTTGCTTGAAGGCTTCAACCATTTCTAAGATGCTAGTGTCATCTTCAGTTATTTCCACCATATTGACATCCATGGCGATGATCTTTCATGGGTCGGCGATGACACTGTCTTTGATAGCTTCTATACGATCTGCTTGATGGTGAAGCACTCGTTGTTGGTATGTTCGGACACTCTATGGTAGTAGCAAAACTTGGACATGTCGCATCCATACTTGGGCCATTTGAACCCATGTTCCAAGCGAGTTATTGCCCTAATCTTGACTAGTCCTCCAAATAGAGCATTCATGTCTAGCCCCAATTTGGCAAAGGCATCTACCATTTCTAGAATACCAATGTCACCTCCGATGAGCTCGACCATGTTGACGCCACCATTGTTAGGGAGCGGGTTTGCTATGGTTTTCAGACCTTTAGGCTTCTCAATATTTCCATCGGCTATGAGCTTTTGGATGACTCGTTGGAGTTGAATGCAGTCATCAGTGGTGTGCCAATGTGCTTGTGGTACTTACAGAACTTGGTTGCATCAAGAATGGCTTTCTTGTTGAATGGTTCGAAGTTCTCGATCGGTTTGATTAAACCCTTCTTTATCAACACTTCAAAGACTTGTCTAGTGGGCATACCGAAGTCGTTGAAGTGATCTTCTTTCCGGGGAAAGCTGCTTGTAACTGCTTGGACATCGAAGGCGGAGTTGTCTTGGACCATACTCACTTGACAGGCCACCTCTTTAGCTTTAGGAGCGGCATTTGTCGGAGCTTTGTAGCGGAATGAGGTATTTCCACTTTTAGCAGTTTCTTTAACAACACCAGTAATGCCGTCCTCATGTCTGACCCCATAATCTACCATTTCCTGCAGATTAGGAAAGTAACCATTGCCAATTGCCACCCTAAGCTCGGGCAACAAGCACTTGAAGAAGATTTGCTTTTGTTCCTTTGCCTTAGGAGGGTATTGAACTTCCGCTAGCTTGTGATTCCATCTCTTGTAGAAGTCATAAATAGGCTCGCCGGGCCTCTGCATGGTGTTCTCTAAATCAGTACGGTTGATGTGCCAATCTAGGTTCGACTGATACTTCTCACAGAAAGTATTGATGATTTGTTCCCATGTATCTCGTTCGGAGGGATCCAAACTCAAGAACCAACGGAGAGCGATTCCATCCAAAGTGGTTTGGAAGACTCAGGCCATTTGCTCGTTTGTGCAGTCACGGGCTCTCATGGCTAGCACATAACTGTCGAGATGAGTCTTGGGACAAGTAATACCATGGAATGTAGATACCTTCGGCATCTTGAAGTCTCTAGGTAGAGCACCCACATTGCTTGGGTCAATGGTTTTGACTATCGGAGCGGATTGCTTGGAGACCGTGTTGGATAGCTTGCAGATCTGTTCTTGCATGGAAACCACTAGAGGGTGATTGGAGAAATATTTTCTACCATAGGCTTGAGCAGCGGGAGGAGCAGTGGAGACCGTGGGCATGGCGGCACCGATACTCAACGGTAGTGAAGGCGGTGGCAACTTGGTAGAGGGCAAGTAACTACCCATCAATTCTGGTGATGGCTCATATGAACCCTTGCTGGAGGTTGCCTTAGTACCGAAATCAGGAGGAGGGACCTTTTGGTAGTTGGGCATCTTGAGAGGGATAACACCCTCGTTGGAAGGGTAGGTGGCCCGCACTGTTTCGTCTTGGATGAAGATCACTTCTTCATTGTGGAAGCTAGTTTCCACACCTTTCTTCTTCATCTCAGTATGAAGGTGATCTTTGAGCTCTTGGTTGACCCTTTCTAGAGACTTGCTTCAATCCTCAAGCTTAGAGATCTGTAGAATGAGGTTGGTGAAGAAAGAATGGAAAGGTGGCGGAATGTCTGAGGGTTTGATGCTGGCGGCGATCTCTGGATCGGCAGAAGTGGAGACTGGCGGAATGGAGACACTAGGAGTAGTAGGCTCTGATGATGGAGACATCGTTGATGCAGAGACTAAAGACTGAGCTTGTGGAAGGCTTGACCATTGAAGACGACCACCAGAATGGACCCAAACTTGCTTCTCTGTAGAGGTAGTGGACGAGAGGTTTAGGACGGGACAAGGCTCATGCAATGTATTTTGTTATTTACAAAACAATGTATTATTAGTCCTAATGGTTGGAAGGGGTACCCCTTTTTGGGTTACTATCTACAAAACCTGGATCAATGGAGGTCATCACTACGTCTATAGACCCCTCGTTTTTCACTTGTATTTCACCTCCCAAACGGACAATTTGGGCGAGGGTCCTATAGGGTAAGCGACTTCCACCGACCTAATGGATCCTAGCGACTAACCCTTGTTTAAAGGCATTTAACGTAACGTTTATGTTACTTCGGTTAAGTTTTTAACGAGTTGAGATCCTAGTACAAAGTATCACTCGGCTTACTCTATGCACACCCTTGTAGGGAATTTCATTTTTTGTGCTTTTTTCTCTCGAAGGATCTCGACTCATTAAAGACTTAACGGATGACGGCATGAACGACACGTTAATTGTCTATAAAGAAAAGCTAATCAAACCAACCGGTCAACTTTGGAGTGTCCTAGACTCTGTGAGTTCATGGTTTTGAAATGAACAAGGGATTAATATCGACTGATTCACAAGTGAAAACAGTGAGTTAGATAGCCCGGGTGCCATGAAGATAGAGGCGACAGGATCACCAAAATCTGTGCACTCAGCGGAGTATCCACTAGGGTGTGCAGTGTGACATGGACCTAGTGGTAGTGTGCGGACAACAACTAGTTATCTTTTAGGGAGAAAACAAGAGTTTTTTGTTTTTTTACATGTATGCAATGCAAAACAGTTAAAAGAGGGTACAATAGTAAATAGTTAAGATATTAACGCACTAAAGTACAAGGGAAGCAGATATGTACAAGAGATAAAGTACAAGGCGAAAAGAACAAGTAAGAATACAATCATGATATTGATGAAAGTTTGACCCTCTATGTTTGAAGACGTTCAAAGCTAGTCCCCAGCAGAGTCGCCACTGTGAATACCCCTTTCCGTAAATGCGGGCGACGCACGAAAAGTCTTTCTTTTATTTATCTTTTCTATGGGATTAGGATATTCAAATTGACATTTAACTTATTAAGAGTCTCCATGTTGTTTTTATCGAGCTAAAACATTGAGAAAAGCTAACAGAGAGGGTTCGGGGGTCAAGTTACGACAAGAGAAGAATATCAAGTTATCACTCCTATCGCCCGAGCAGTCAGACTTTCTATTATGATGAATGTGTTAGTAGTGTGTTAGTGTTTGAGACCGGATCCGAAGATTGCCTATGTTCCTCTCGTTTGAGAAGCTCAGGTCAGCGTAGTTCGCACATAATCAGAATAGGGAGAAGAAGCGGGATCATGCATAATGAAGGGGGAGGAGAAAAAATCATGCAAGATGATCACATCCTAGAATAATGATTATACCATTGATAAGATCAATGTGTAGTCCTCATATTCATCATTGGAGAATTACTGATCATGGGAGTAATTACCTAAAGTTTAGGGTTTATAAGTAGTTCCTAGATCTCGTTGATCATCATCGGCTATGCACTATAAGTAGGGATTAAAACATTAGATCTAGCGTGTTCAATCTAACATAGTAATAAGAATATCATGAAACATGTATGAAATAACAAATAAGCATGAAGATCGCTACCCTAGATACAGAGCATATTATGAATTATAGCAAGAACATGAAGAACACATTATGAATCATATGAATATAGATGTATAAACATGATGAAACTAGCATAAATCAGATCTAAACTAAGAAAACATGTAGAATTCTCACAAATCTTGACAAGAACGAAGTCGAATCTCTTGCGCGGATTTGCCAGACCTTCGGGATTGCTAGAAAGGCTTAGAGAGAGAGTTCTCCCGTCAGTTTTGGCTATGGAACTTGGGGGAGAGAATTGTTGTTGAAATTATGAACTGAGGTCACCTATTTATAGGAAAAGTTGACCTGGAAGAAGTGGCCGCCCGGCCGGTCCAATTGGATTGGCTCATTCCCGAGGTTCTGATCAAACTGGACTCCTGAGAACTCCTAGATAACGTCTATCTTCGATCCCTTATCCGATCAGTCGAGAACATCTTCTTATCTGGGCTTTTTGGGAAATTCTGAATAAGTCCTCCGCAGCTCGTAAATACCTGGGAGGTCCCTGTGAGTTCTAGAATGCCTAATAACTCATTTTCAGGTTTGGTACTAACACATAGCATATCTACTAAGATCATCAGTGAATGCTATGAAGCATTGAAATCCTCCCCTAGCACTGCTACTTAAAGGTCCGCATACATCGGTATGTATTAAACCCAATAACTCACTAGCCCTTTCACTACTCTTAGTAAAAGGTGTCTTAGTCATTTTTCCAAGTAAATATGACTCACAAGTCTCATATGTTTGAGCCTAAAAGTCCATCCCCATGGAGTTTAGAGATACGCTTCTCATTAATATGACTAAGACGGCATTGCCACAAATAAGTGTGATTTACATAATTAGGTTTAGATTTCTTATTTATGTTATAGACATTATCATTATTTCCATTCTCAACACCAAGGACATAAAGGCCATTAAATGAATTTGCAATACAATAAAGCATATCATTTAAATAAATAGAAAACCTCTTATTCTCAATAAGAAATCTATAACTTTCATTATCCAAACAAGAAATTGAAATAATATTCCTACTCAAATCCGGAACGTAGTAACAATTGTTCAAAACAAGAATTATACTACTAGGTAAAGTGACTTCATAAGTTCCTACGGCTAATGCAACAACTCTTGCTCCATTCCCCACACGTAGGTGTAGGTAGTGTGAAGTCCAACATGTGACAAAACGTTTTTTACTTTTTTTTGTTGAAAGAAAAGCAAATAAGCACGTAATTACAACTCTTGAATCACCCGTGTGACCGATAAAAAAACACAAAACAAATCAGTTTAAGAGGTCCAAATCAGTCCTGATGTAGGAAACCGTGCCCACACCCCATCACTCTGCTCTGTTCTGAAACTGTTCCTGTTCTGGAAAACTGCCTAGAAGCGCGTTCCTTTGGCTGGTGTTGTGGGAAGCGCACGCATGGCGCAGTGTCTTTGGGAGGCGTTCGCTTATGGGAAAACCTGTCAGACTGTCAGACTTTAGACTCAGGGGATTGCCCTGGTCCTGAATATGCATTGTAACCCCTGCAGAAATGATTAGTATAGAAAAAAGAACAAAAATAGGAAGAACATATGGGAGGCGGGCGATTCTGGTCCTTGATGTGGGATGCGCGCGCCTTAGGCCAAGAAGGCCAGAGGCGCACGCTTCCCCCATCAGGAACCAGAATGCCCAGAAAAATGCAGACTTTGATCAGAAATGCAAGTTTAACCTTCAAACGTCCCCAGCGGAGTCGCCACTGTAGATACCCCGGGAGGGCACGGCTTGGCTAGAGCACGCGAGTTATTCCTAGGGTGTCTATTTGTGTCTTAGAGTCTCCACATATGTTTTAGAGGAACATACGAAAAACCTAATGTATAGCCTAAGTTTGATTATGAAAACAGAGATTCTTGTTTGGAGGTTCGGAGGTTAGGTTACGAGATGGGAAGTACTTAAACACCCACCTCGCCCAACTAATGTTGGTCTTGCTTGATCAAAGTCTACATAATTAAAATGATGTTCTTCCTATTTTTGACTATAATAAAAGGGGGTTTAAAAGGGGGTGTTTGAAATGTAGGGAGATAACTCCTTGACTAGCTTCAATGAAGTGAAGTAGTCTCCGGTGTCATGTCCCAAAATGATTGGGTGATCGCACGTTTGATTAAAGTAAAAGAGAGAAGAGATGAAATAGAGAAGAAAGGGAAAAATCGACTTTTACCTACGCTTCGAAGACCTTCAAACACTTCTTGGTGAATTACTTGAAAAAGCCTTGGAAATGATTTTGGTATAGTTTGTGTAGAGAGAATTTTCCGGTGCTTGAAAATGGTGGAAAAGGGATGTTTTTATAGGTAGAAAATATATGTTTTTGGTGCCAAAACTCAGTCACCAAGAAATCTTTCCCGGGCAAAATCATGTAAGATGAGCAAGGGAGAGTGTCGCGCCCCAGGCCCGTGGTCCTACTTGGCCCCACGCTCGGGACACGATTGGAAGACGTTATAAAACACCTTTAGAAAATTTTTCGAAATATACTTTCATAAAGTTTAAAAAATCCACACTTGAAGTTCAAAGACTTCCACTGACTTTCAAACAAACTTTCACAAACGAAACTATTTAGCCCGAAGGCTTACAAACCTTTATACCAATGTACTCACACCAACATATCCAAAATATTTTAAGGAGGGTAAATTGTGACATTTTGATATTTATGGAAAATTAGAATTTTCGGGGTGTGTTACAGTTGCTATCAGAGCGGTACCCCGACCTTAAGGCTTGTGAGCTAGCTCGGGATAAGATCTTGGGGTATTCGAATAAGATAATTGAGAGCTAGATTAAGTAGAATTCGCGGACGAATTCTTTTTAAGGAGGGAAGATTGTAACATCCCGAATTAAGCACGTCGATTTGAGACGGATCGAAAATTAAAAAAAAAAAAAAAAGAAAGAATAAAATGGGACGAATCGCACTAGGTGGTGACTTAGATTTGTAGGCCACAATCAGGTAAGAATGAGAATGAATATTTTTCTAAAAATATGTGGGACCCATAACTTTATTAGCTTATTCCAAGGTTGACAACAATTCCTTCATCACGTGGCTTAAGGTTGATGTGTAATAAGTAGGTAAATTCCTTAGTGACTCACCTAGAAGCATTAGCATTACAAATACTACATAATTGTGAAATAGTATTACATGCATCATTTATGGGTAACCTTCTGAGTGTTCATCCGAGAGTAAAAAAATAATGAATCAGAAGTGTATTTCGTTTCAATAAAGCTTCAGTCGTGCACCTAGTATGATTTATGTGAAATATTTGGTGATCCGTTTTAAGCCTTTTGAGGTAAGGGAGACTACACAGTATTGATTCCGTGTCATTTCATTTTATAACCGTCTTATCGTAGTATTCCATTTTATTGATACGTATATCATTTGTTCGGTCTCACTTGATTATTGCGTTGATATTGGATTTGGTCCGTAAATATTACGGTTATTTGAAAAGCATACTTTATGTGTTATTATGCTCAATTATGAGATTTGTTATATGGAACAGTTGCGAAGTAGCTAATTATGTGACGGTCGCAGTGGGCTCGGTTATTGGTTATTGTGTTTGTGTTGGGTCCGACTCCGTCGAGGGCGGCCAACAATTCGGTTGATTTGGTTGAGTCACTGGACCCGAATATAATTAGTACATCGGACTGTAAAGTATGATTGATCGGTTGTTTGGTTTATGAAATGCGAGTCTTATTGCATGTCCATATTTATAATTTCATGGACAGTGTTATTTGGTGTTTGTGTTCCATTGGCTTCTGTGATATTGTGTATCCCCTTTCTTACTGAGCCCCCTAGCTCACCCCCCTCCAGTTTCAGTTTTGCAGTTCAGCAATGATCGAGATGAAAGGATTTGGGGCGGAGCAGTTTATAGAGAATTTGGGCTGATTAGTGATACCTTGTATAGTATTTAGTATTGTAGAGATGTAAATTCTGACTTTTTGTTAGAAATTTTTCGGGGTGTTACAGAGAGATTCTTGGACAGAAATATGTAACTGACGCCCAGAGGCGCGCGCTTCCTACCTTGGGGGAGGAAGGCACGGGCTTCTGGCTCCTATGGTCGGAGGCGCGCGACTCAGAGATAGATTTTTTGACAGAATGGACTAGAAAGTCAGCCTTGTTATTCAGTTTAGTCCCTGGACTTAACGAAATCAGTCAGTAACTTAACGGAAGTAACAGAAACTAACAAAAAACACTTAAAAGAGGGAGAAACACAAAATCAAATGTGCAATTGGGGTGAGCGGTCCAAGGCGGGGTGTCTACAGAGCCCCTCGGCGACGTGGATTGCAAAGCAAAATGCGTCGACGAAAGAACAAAACATCCGCCGAGGACATCACCAGGAAAAAAACGAAGACTCGATGAAAACAAGAGTCTTGAAATTACAAGAGATAGGAGTGCGCTCCCTGTGGTCAGCGACTTTTGCTGATAGTAGGGGTACGGTGATAGAAATCAGCCCACCATGGCCACGATTTAGAGTCCGTATAGGGGACTGGAGGGACTCGAGAGTCTGCCTGCTGATTTGGAGGGACTCGAGAGTCTGCCTGCTGATTTGGAGGGAATCAAGAGTCTGCCTACTGATTTGGAGGGACTCAAAAGTCTTCCTGCCGATGTGGAGGGACTCGAAAGTCTGCCTTTAAAGGGACTCGAAAGTCTGCCTGCTGATGTAGAGGGACTCAAAAGTCTGCCTGCTGATGTAGAGGGACTCGAAAGTCTGCCTGCTGATTTAGAGGGACTCGAAAGTCTGCCTGCTGATTTGGAGGGACTCGAAAGTCTTCCTGCTGATGTAGAGGGACTCGAAAGTCTGCTTGCCGATGTATGCGAATTTGTTGAGTAGATTTTGCTGATGAGGAGGTGATTTCAGTGGTTCACCGCAGACCAAATTTGCTGTTTTGAAGCTGCATTTTGATGTACGCTGTCCGGAGTAGCACTTGCAGTTGACTTTTGCGGGGTGCAGGCACAGTTGACCGCGGACCGAAAAGATAAGGTTTTCCCTTTAGAGAGGAAAATTGTCGAGGTTGACTTTGATTTTTGTAACCGTCGGATTTAATGATGTCCGTTACGGAACTTCGTGCTTAAAACGCCCCAAGGTGGAGCTGAAAACTCGGATGGGAGTTAGAGGAATTGATGTGGTGTATTTATTCCTGTATGGGAACTTGCACCTGGGCCTGACTGGACATGAGAGGCGCGCGCATTTGGCTGTTGATGTGAGACGCGCCCGCGTTCCAGATGGGTAGCGGGAGGCGCTCGCATTGCACATAAGTTCAGCATATATTCAGAAACTGCTCATTTTGTTCGAGCAAAATTCAAAAATTGCCCAAACTCTCTGTATTCTGATTCGAAACCTTGCGAGGAAAACATTCCAAAACGCTTCATTTGCTTATTTGAGACCATTCCATCGAGGAATCATGTCGAGTTCTCATAAAACTCCTCCTTTTGAGATGCCCATGGGCGAAGAAGCCGTATCAGGGATGGGGATTATTATAATAAACATGCAAAGACATAATAATCAAACATCAATATCTTTATAAATAATAACATTTGTTTTACAAACAACATGCCTAGGGCATAACACCAACAATCTCCCACTTGCACTAGGCCTAATTAATGTATCGAATACCCATAGACCTAACATGACCATCATGCTTTGCTTACGGAAGACCCTTTGTCAATGGGTCTGCAATATTATCATCAGTTGGTACTCTGCATATATTTACGTCTCCTCTATCAATGATCTCTCGAATGATATGAAAACGCCTAAGTATGTGTTTGGATTTCTGATGAGATCTAGGTTCCTTTGCTTGAGCAATAGAACCATTATTATCATAATAAAGGTCTATTGGATTAGCAATGCTAGGAACCACCTCTAGTTCATCAATGAACTTTTTAATCCAAACAGCCTCTTTAGCATCATCGGATGCAGCAATATACTCAGCTTCAGTTGTAGAATCGGTTACGGTACTGTGCTTAGAACTCTTCCAGCTAACAGCACCTCCATTGAGCACAAATACAAATCCAGATTGCGATCTAGAATCATCCTTGTCGGTTTGGAAGCTTGCATCTGTGTAACCACTTACAACAAGATCATCTTCCATTTCTCCATACACCAAGAACGAATCTTTAGTCCTTCACAAGTACTTAAGAATCGTCTTGACTGCAATCCAGGGACTCTCACCAGGATTTGATTGGTATCTGCTCGTCATGCTCAAAGCATACGAGACATCGGGTCTTGTACATATCATGGCATACATGATGGATCTAATAGCAGAAGCGTATGGAATCCAAATCATTCTCTCACACTCATCAGTTGTCTTAGGACACTGATTCTTGCTTAGAGATATGCCATGACCTACTGGAAAATTTCCTCTCTTAGAGTTTTCCATGCGGAATCTCTTAAGAACTTTGTCAATATATGTATCTTGACTTAAACCAATCAATTTCTTGGATCAATCACGATAGATCCTTATGCCAAGGATGTAAGCGGCTTCTCCCATATCTTTCATTGAGAAACACTTTCCTAACCAAGTCTTTTATAGACTGCAGTGCAGGAATGTCGTTTCCAATGAGTAATATATCATCAACATATAGCACAAGAAATAGTACTACGCTCCCACTAATCTTCTTGTATACACAAGGTTCATCCTCATTCTTGATGAAGCCAAACTCTTCGATTCCGATTCATCAAATCGAAGATTCCAACTCCTAGAGGCTTGATTTAATCTATAGATGGACCTTTACAACTTGCATACTTTGTTAGAATTTTCTGGAATTACAAAACCTTCAGGTTGTGTCATATAAACATCCTCAAGTAAGTTCCCATTAAGGAACGCTATTTTGACATCCATTTGCCATATCTCATAGTCAAAATATGCGGCTATGGCAAGTAAAATTCTTATAGACTTGATCATTGCTACGGCAAAAAGGTTTCATCATAGTCGATTCCATGAATCTGCCTATAGCCTTTCGCTACAAGTCTAGCTTTATAAGTATGCACCTTTCCATCCATGTCAGTCTTCTTTTTGAAAACCCACTTGCATCCTATGGTTTTTACACCTTCGGGCGCATCAATCAAGTTCCAAACTTGATTGTCATACATGGACTTAATTTCAGATTCCATGGCTCCAAGCCATTTATCTGAATCAGGAGCGGACATCGCTTCTTGGTAGGAAGTAGGTTCGTCATCAACTATGACTTCCACTTCATTGCTATCCGTCATGAGAAATCCATATCTCTCAGGTTCGGATCGTACCCTACCAGTTCTGCGAGGAACTTGAGTATTCTGAATAGGTTCCACAACTCCTTGTGAAACTTGTTCAGATCCAACATTTTGTTCCATGTTATTTTCGGGTTCTCGAACCTCTTCGAGATTAATTTACTCCCACTAATTCCTTTGGAGAGAAACTCTTTCTCTAGAAAGGTACCATGACGGGCAACAAACACTTTGTTTTCCGTGCGGTTGTAAAAGTAATAACCCTTAGTTTCCTTAGGGTAACCAACGAAAATACATTTATCGGATCTTGGTGCAAGTTTGTCAGAGATTAATCTCTTAAAATAAGCCTCACAACCCCCAAATCTTCATGAAAGACAAACTAGGTTTTCTTCCATTCCACATCTCATGTGGGGTCTTTGGAACATATTTAGTTGGAACATTATTAGTGTAAGAGCAGCAGTTTCTAGTGCATATCCCCAAAAGGTTAAAGGAAGATCAACTTGACTCATCATGGATCGGACCATATCTAATAAAGTCCTATTTCTCCGCTCAGACACACCATTCCATTGTGGTGTTCTAGGTGGAGTTAATTGTGAAACAATTCCACAATCTTTAAGATGATTGTCAAATTCTTGGCTTAAATATTCTCCACCTCGATCAGATCGAAGTGCTTTAATAGTTTAACCAAGTTGATTTTGTACTTCATTTTGAAATATTCTAAATATCTCAAAAGATTCACTTTTATGTTTCATTAAGTAGACATAGCCATATCTACTAAAGTCATCAGTAAAAGTTATGAAGTATTGATATCCTCCCCTAGCACTGCTGCTCATTGGTCCACACACATCAGTATGTATGAGTCCCAATAAGTCACTAGCCCTTTCACTACTCTTAGTAAAAGGTGCCTTAGTCATTTTTCCAAGTAAACAAGACTCACAAGTTTCATATGATTCAAAGTCATGTGAATCTAAAAGTCCGTCCCCATGGAGTTTTGAGATACGCTTCTCATTAATATGACCAAGACCGTAATACCACAAATAAGTATGATTTACATCATTAGGTTTGGATTTCTTATTTACATTATAAATATTCTCATTATTTCCATTCTCAACATCAAGAACATAAAGACCATTAAATGAACATGCAGTACAATAAAGCATATCATTTAAATAACTAGAAAACTTCTTAATTTTAATAAGAAAACTATAACCTTCATTATCCAAACAAGAACTGAAATAATATTTCTACTCAAATCCGGAACGTAGTAACAATTGTTCCAAAACAAGAATTAATCCGCTAGGTAAAATGACATCATATGTTCCTACGGCTAATGCAGCAACTGTCGCGACCCCGGACCCCCGGGGCCCGAGACCGCGATCTGGACGTCGACTTAAAACCAAAACTGTGAAATACGAAGTTAAAAATTCCATTTTGATACCAAAAGGTGATGATCCAAAGTTTTACAATCCAAGTTTGATAACACCAAATACAACTATCATAAACTTCCACAAGTTTATGCCCAACAAAAGATAAATATACAAATCTTAATGACGTCATTGTTTGGTACAACTATCCCAAAAATGTTACACATTTATATAATGTAAACCAACCTATAACAACTTTCCCCAAAAGAATGTATCCACACTCGACGTCCTCATTCTCGTGATCAGCCGAGACTAATCCTTAGCACCTGGGGGTTAAGGAAAACAAAGATAAAAGAAAGGGGGTGAGATAAATCTCAATAAGTTACTAATGCAACTACATGACATGCTAAGATGCAATATACAATAATAAATCATAGATAGCACGTAGCAGTTATCACATAACAGATAGCAGCGGAAATAAACACATAACAAAGGATATAAGCCAAGGTTTCCAAACGATACATCCAAATAAAGGATCGCTGCGCAGCTTCAATAATCAACCAATCAACATCTTCATAATAGCATGAAAGCTGAAGAGAAATCCCCGGTACCGGAACAATAACCATAAAAGTGTCACAAAGGACAAGAGCCATGCCACAAAGTCATGCTCGGTAGCTAGATACATTCACAAAGGAAGCTAACTTATCTTTTCCAAGGCCAATCTGGAAAAGGGGTATAGAAGGGGGCAAAACAATGGTCTACATTATAATGGACTTGGCTTTGCCATTATAATCTTTCTCATCGCCCGATGCAACAAATATGCCAGCTGGGCTTCCAAATAAATGCTAAGTAATAATAATTTAGCATGATAAACAACTTAAGGTTCCAAAGTAGGGAAACCATTCCAATTAAATTACCACAAGGGTAAACCAATACAACCGCACATCGAAGATGAACCACATTCCAAAATGATACTAAATCAAATTCCATATCATATTTATTCACAAAAGAATTAAATCCAATCAATAAGTGTTCCACGGTGTTATCTTAAGTCAATTAGAAGAAAAAATCTAAACTAGTTAAGCCTTAAGTCTTAACAAAGCAAAGGACAAAATCCCAGCAGGCGGGCGGTGCGGAGGCGCTCAGGCAGGAGCAGGCGCGCGCTTGTTTCAACAGAAGGTTTGGGCCGCTGGAAAAGGGGGTGCAGCGGGCGCCTGGGTCAAGGCGGCGCAGGCGCCTGGTCTGCGGCTGGGAGGAATTCCCAGCTGGGTTCATCAAAATGCCTTACCATTTTCATACCAAATCCATAACACCCAAAATCAACACTACCCAACAAGATTTCCAAGGTACCCAACATCATTTAACCCAAAAGGGGACCTTAACAACACCCTTTATCAACCGAAAAACAAGACCAAATTCCCACATTCAAGCTTTCACCATTTTTTACCCAAAAACTCAATAAATTCCAAATCAATTCTAAACTCAACCAAACTTCAAATATAACACAAAAAGCATTATATGAACATGATATGAACATTTTAGCATAAAAATGGGGGAAAAGCAACTTACCTGAAAATTCTCAAAGATGACGGAATTCAATTCTTTTTGGTTCTACGCGATCCTATCGACGATCTAAACACATTTCGAGTTTTAAGAAATGAGAGATTATGAGAGGAAGAGGAACTAAATGAAGAGAGAGAAGAGAGAAACTTACCCCCTTTTTTTATTCTTTGGAGAGAGAGAGAGAGAAATGGGCTGGGAAAGAGGGGAGTGAGGGAGAAGGGATGGAGTAGGGGGAATTATTTTGAAATGTTACACCTAGCCCCCTCCCCCACTAACTAGCTCAACTATGATACTCCCACTAATTATTAAGACCCAAATAGAATGCTAGGCATAAATTATTATAAACACATAATTGCACACATAAATATTTAAATAAATAATAATTTAAAAAATAAGTAAGCAATTAAAATAATTAATAATTATTTATTACTAATAAAATAGAGCCTAGATTTCGGGTCGTGACATTCACTCCCCCTTAAAGAAAATTCGACCCGAATTTTAACGAGAA